>CATKHU010000016.1:0-15000 GCA_949752735.1 Lumbricus terrestris
CCAACTTAGTAATTTTGAGTGCTACATTGGTGAATTCACAGAATGTCAGACGAGTATTTTGAAACATGTATGTGCAAAGCGATATTTGCATGGATTTCTAGTTGTGAAATGTCAAATGTTGAAGGAAACGAGTAACACTTAACACTCTACTCTGTTTCCATTACAATACTTTACTCTGCTTAGTACGGAATTGCAAATTTCGAATGCGTGAAATGGTAAAGTACACAACTCTTAGACACCACTCTTAATTCTTTTAGTTTGACAACATGCATGCCAGTTAAGCTGAGTCATCACTTTATGCAAGAATGTCATTTTGCTATATAGTAAAGTGATGTAGGAGGAGGGGAGGGGTGTATTCACATAGTGGAACGGAATGCTTGAAATGAAGATGGGCAAGTTTCTTACACATAAAAAGCAGCATTCGTATGTATTTTCGTTTTGTAAGACGACCACAAGTTTAGCTGAGTCATCAATTTGTGCAAAACGTATGGGTTTGCATGAATAAAGAACCAAGGTTAGAAGATTCAGCAAGGTGAAGTATAGCACACCTTAAGCTAAATACACAGCTTTGCAGCCACATGCGCTGACACTTTAGCAGAAATTCTTGTGTGAAACAGTTAAAATTATAAGTCCACCAAATTTTTTACCAAGTCAAAGCATGTGCATGCTTAGAAATGTGGTGACGGGCGACAAAGAGGCCCGTGCGGCGCAGGCGGCGGCGGCGTTTCCAGCTTCGTTGGCGGCGTCGATTCTTGCGATCAAGATCCGAACATTCTTTATCGCGAGGAAATCAGAATTATGCGCACTGTAAGTATGTGAAATGATGAATATGCGATGAAACTGCGCGCAAACATATGATTTCTTCGCCTCAAAGAATGCTCGGATCAGATCGCAAGAATCGCCGCCGCCGCCTAAGCTGGAAACGCCGCCGCCTGCACCGCTCGGGCCTCCTTGTCGCCCGTCACCACATTTCCAAGCATGCGCATGCTTTGACTTGGTAAAAAATTTGGGGGACTTATAATTTTAACTGTTTCACACAAGAATTTCTGCTAAAGTGTCAGCGCATGTGGCTGCAAAGCTATGTATTTAGCTTAAAGTGTGCTATACTTCACCTTGCTGAATCTTCTAACCTTGGTTCTTTATTCATGCAAACCCATACGTTTTGCACAAATTGATGACTCAGCTAAACTTGTGGTCGTCTTACAAAACGAAAATACATACGAATGCTGCTTTTTATGTGTAAGAAACTTGCCCATCTTCATTTCAAGCATTCCGTTCCACTATGTGAATACACCCCTCCCCTCCTCCTACATCACTTTACTATAATTATAGCAAAATGACATTCTTGCATAAAGTGATGACTCAGCTTAACTGGCACGCATGTTGTCAAACTAAAAGAATTAAGAGTGGTGTCTAAGAGTTGTGTACTTTACCATTTCACGCATTCGAAATGTGCAATTCCGTACTAAGCAGAGTAAAGTATTGTAATGGAAACAGAGTATATTGTTAAGTGTTACTCGTTTCCTTCAACATTTGACATTTCACAACTAGAAATCCATGCAAATATCGCTTTGCACATACATGTTTCAAAATACTCGTCTGACATTCTGTGAATTCACCAATGTAGCACTCAAAATTACTAAGTTGGCAACCTATGTGAAGCCACATCATACTCCTCATGCGAAGATAAATTTCTGGCCATGGAAGAAATTTTCGGACTTAGAAATTTTTCGTGTCAAAAAATGCTTGGACTTAGAAACTTTGAATTTATACCTCTAAGACCCATATTCTCCTCCTCTTCCTTCTCCTCCTCCTCATACTCGTCCTCTTCCCCGACCTCCTCCTACTCCCCATACACATCATACGAAGATAAATTTGTGACCAAAGAAGAAATTATCGGACTTAGAAAGTTTTCGTGTCAGAAAATGAATGGACTTAGAAAATTTGCGAAGACAAATTTGTGAACATGGAGCAAACTTTACAACTTACAAACTTTTCGTGTCAGAAAATGTGTGAGCTTAGAAAATTTGCGAAGAAAATGATGACACTGGGAAATTTTCAACCTTCTTTTTCTCCTGTGCTTCCTCAACTCTGCCACTTCACATCATAAAACGAACAACCCTGCCTATACTTTTCATTTTGACATGATAGTAAATTGTATCGCTTTCGAATGTTCAACAACTCACTCTACAATTTTTGATACTTCAAGAAGTAAGTGAGTAATTGAGCAATGGCAGAATTGTGGAATTGAAGCCTGCAAGAATTTATATTAAGAGTTTGAGTTGAAGAATTGAAGAAATGATGACCAATTGAATAAGTTTTCATGTGAAGAGTTCTGTGTATGAAGTAAGTAAGTAAGTAAGTAAGTAAGTAAGTAAGTAAGTAAGTAAGTAAGTAAGTAAGTAAGTAATGTGGAATTGAAACATCTAAGACGTAAGAGTTGAAAGAGTGAAGAAATGAGAAATAAGTGTACATGTAGAGCTGTTTGGGTGTAAAAATAATGTTAGTAAGTAAGTAATCGAGTGTGTGCGGAAATGTAGACTTTTGCGATTAGAAGTTGAAACATGCCAGAAGTAAGAATTGCAGGATTGAAGATTTGAGAAATAAGAGTATGATTGTGTATATGCAAGGCTGTTTGTATGTGGAAATTTTGTGAGTAAGTAAGTAGGTAGCCTACATGATGAATTATAGAATTTGTGCGATTGAGATGTTGAAACAGGCAAGAAGTAAGAATTGAAGTATTGAATATTTTAGAAATTAGAGCATGATTGTATGCGTGTAAAGATTTGGTATTTGGAAATTTTATGAGTAAGTAAGTAAGTAAGCAGGTGAGGAATTGTAGAATTTGCGCTGAGATGTTGAAAGATGTAAGTATTTAGAACTGCAAAATTGAAGAAATGAGAAACAAGTGCTGGATTGTGTATGTGTAAAGCTGTTGAAGTGTTGAAATTTTGTAAGTAAGTAAGCAAGCAAGTCAGGAATTGTAGAATTTGTGCGGTTGAGATGTTGAAATGTGTAAGTATTTAGAACTGAAGGAGTGAAGAAATTAGAAACATGTGGAGGGTTGGGTATGTGCGAAGCTGTTGAAGTTCTGAAATTTTGTGATTGAGTAAGTAAGCAGGTCAGGAATTGTAGCATTTGTGCGGTTGAGATGTTGAAATGTGTAAGTATTTAGATCTGAAGGTGTGAAGAAATTAGAAACAATTGGAGGATTGTGCATGTGTAAAGCTGTTGAAGTTCTGAAATTTTGAGATTAAGTAAGTAAGCAGGTCAGAAATTGCAGACTTTGCACGGTTGAGATGTTCAAAGATGCAAGTATTAAGAATTGAAGGTTTGAAGAAATGACAAGCATGTGCAGGATTGTGCGAGGTAGTTGAATTGCAGAAATTTTGTGAGTAAGTAAGTAAGTATGTAAGAAGTTGTAGAACTTGTGAGATGTTGAAACAAGCAAGAAGTAAGAAGTGAATGAATGAATATTTGAGAAATAAGAGTAGAATTGTATATGTGTAAAGCTTTGGTATGTAGAAATTTTGTGAGTAAGTAAGTAAGTATGTAAGGAATTGTAGAATTTGCATGGTTGAGATGTTGAAAGATGCAAGCATTAAGAACTGAGAAATAAGAGTAGAAATGTGTATGTGTAAAGTTGTTGAATTGTTGAAATTTTGTCAGTGAGTAAGTATGTAGATAAGGAATTGTCGAACTTGTGAGATTGAGATGTTGAAATGCGTAAGAATTAAGAGCATGGAATGGTAAAATTGAGCCATCACAGTTGTAATAACACAAATTTTCTCAATTCGTAGCGTTTCAGTGTTTGAGACGGTAGGGAGATTTTAATCGTGTGCAATAAAACCATTGCCCGAGGGCACAACACACCTGCGTCATTAACGAGATCTTAATCATCTGGTCGTAAAGCCATCACCCGAGGGCACAAAATTAAAGAAAGAAAATAAAATAACGAAAACTGAAATTAACGAAAACTGAAATTAACGAAAACTGAAATTAGCGAAAACTGAAATTAACGAAAACTGAAATTAACGAAAACTGAAATTAACGAAAACTGAAATTAACGAAAACTGAAATTAACGAAAACTGAAATTAACGAAAACTGAAATTAACGAAAACTGAAATTAACTAAAGCGGAAAATAATAATAATATATAGAAATATATAATAATAATATTAATATATAATAATAATATATAATAATATATAGTTATTTGAATGCGTGAATCGGAATGCTAGGAAATGAAAACATATCAAAGTACTGCTATGAACATTTAAAAATGCACATACAACAGATGGTGCCAGACCTGTAACAAAATTCCTCCTTGTATGCATGAAAAGATAATATTGAAAAAATCTTGGGTTTTCTAGGTGGAAAATCTTGGGTTTTTTCTAGGTGAAAAAATCTTGGGTTTTTTCTAGGTGAAAAACCTAGGAGTTTTCTGGGGTTTTTATTTTGTGCTAACCTGCATGTTTTAGTTTTTGAAATTCGACTGTGTCATAGAGATTCTTATCACACCCATCACCCGAGGGCACATCATTAACGAGCTCTTAATCACCTGGTCGAGGGCGCAACACCTGCGTCATTAACAAGATCTTAATCATCTGGTCGTAAAGCCATCGCCCGAGGGCACAGCACACCTGCGTCATTACCGAGATCTTAATCACCTCTTCTTAATTACTGCACCAGTAGCTAATTGCTTTCTTAATGACTTTTTAATTGCTGCACCAGTAGTTAATGACCTTTCAATGAATAGGGGGCGTGGCCGATGACGTCATTGGAGCGTGACTAATGGCTTTTTAATGGGTTTTTAATGGGTTTTTAATTGCTGCACCAGAATCCGCACTCACCCTACTACTGACGTCTGTCAATCTATTTCAAATAACTGTTGTTTATTCGTAGGCATGGTATATGCCAAACTACTTACATAATTTATATTAACGATAATAATATTTTCGTGGCTCAAATCGGCATATTAAACTTGAATGCATATTTGACATTTCATATTTCTTTCTTGAAAACACCGATGTTGTGCGAGAATCACTAATTCGGGTCTCACTCTATTCTTTATCTGTTTCAAGGTACACTAACTATATGACAATGAATAACTTTTTTACGCTACAAATATCTGCTGTTCGATCATTTTTATTCTCCGTTTTACACAAACGACCAAAAAATTCTGCAAATGAATTTCTGCACATGTTCTACTCATCTGCTTTCGTGACCATCATCATGATCAATGGGCTGAAAGCTCGTATAGGTGTCCAATGCACAGTTCATCACCATTTTACATAGTCCCCGATCCTGTGCAGATAATTATAGTTAAATTGTATAGTTCTCGATTGCACCAGTCCTTGATGTCGTACATCCACTCCCTGTTTAGTCTTCCTCTTCTCCCCTTGCCGTCCATAATTCCAAGCATCAAACTTTTTATCTTTCTGTTGTGGTCCATTCTGCATAATTATATTATGTCCGAATAGATTGAGTTTCCTCTTCAGAACTCTCTGCATATTACCGTAAGTCTTCCTTATAATTGGCTTTCTATGGACTTCTTTATTTGTAACCTTCATTGTCCAATTCAGGTGTAATATTCTTCTATAGCAGTACATTTCAAAGGCGAATATTTCTGATTCCGATCCGTTTGTTTGATTGTCCATGCCTCACACATGCATACAGTGCTGTACTGAATATAGTTGTCCTTAGAACATTTAATTTTGTACTTTAGCTGATTTGTTTACTGTTTTCGTAATGTAATAATTTATGCTATTTTTACCTCACATAAGTCAATCCCTTTTGCAAAGATTCAGGAAGAGAAATAAATATGGGACCATATATGTATATTTATATATAGATATCTTTATTTATAGTGTGTTTATGTTTACTGTATAGCAGCCTAGAGGCCTACTTCGTATAATTACAACAGCCTGGTCAATTAGTAAGCATCAATAAATTAGGCACGATGATTCTAATCCTCGCGCTGCAGTGTGAACTGCCCCTGTGGTGTGTTGTCTGCGTTGGGTTGTATAACCATGCAGTAGCAGCAGCAGCAGCTAGAGCGATGGGTATGCACATAAGCATCTGCTTTAAGTTGAACAGACTCTATAGGGCTGTCAGCAGTTGTTACAGCGGCTGACATTTCAATAGAGGTTCTGATAGGTCTATAGAAGAGCTGACAAACAATGGCAAACGTTATGATTTATCATAATCATCTCTAACTGAACATGGACTTATTCTACGATATCATTTTAACTGAAAGGTTCACGACCTAAAGTGATTTCATTGCAGTGTTTAGCGGATCTGTGCAACAATTTACTGACGGGAATAGGCGTACAGGCTCTATGGAAAAGACTTCGACCAACTGTAGTTCACTCCGCCTCTCTGTCTGTCTGTCTGTCTGTCTGTCTGTCTCTGTCTGTCTGTCTTTCTCTCTCTCTCTTTGTGTCTCTCTGTCTCTGTCTCTCTGACTCTCTGACTCTCTGTCTCTCTGACTTTCTGTCTCTCTCTGTCTCTCTCTCTCTCTCTCTCTCTCTCTCTCTGTCTGTCGCTGTCTGTCTGTCTCTGTCTGTCTGTCTCTGTCTGTCTGTCTGTCTGTCTGTCTCTGTCTGTCTGTCTGTCTGACTTTCATAGCTCTATCTGTCTGTCTGTCTCTGTCTGTATATATGCATGTCTGTCTGTCTGTCTCTGTCTGTCTGTCTGTCTGTCTGTCTATCTGTCTGTCTGTCTCTTTTGTTCTCTCGGGGTCGATCGCACTGGAAGCGCTTTTCAACGGTTTTTATAAATGGTCATATACAATACAATACAATACAATACAAAACAATACAATACAATACATTGCAATACTACACAATGCAGAATGATTGAAATGGCAGTTTTCTGTGCAACCGCGTATATAATATTATGTTCTGGCGTAGGCGTGTACATGTATACTGTCATCTCAATGAGTGTTCATTAAAAAGCAGCAATTAAATTGCGTAACTTTCGAATCCGGGTTTGTCTATCCAAAGACTGTTTTGAAGCAGTCCATGGTCTGCAACTCTGCATCATGTGCTTACCGTCGTTTTGAAAATTCCAATGACACAGCTTTCTATGACGAAGCACTTATTATATTTCATACATAGATGATCAGATCTCACCTTTCTTCAATCCTACATGTAGCCTACATGTATGCACTTTGGTTGGTCGAACGTATAGCTTATATTTGAGAAATCGCCATTCTCGCCGATAACGTGAGGCTTTAGCAGAAGCTAACTTAGCCCTATAGCTAAAATCAGGTATATACGTCCGTCTATGCTTATGTGGCTGCGAATATTAAAGGGATCTATCAGAAATAAGTTAGTCTTTTGGTATCGAATCTGTGCGGACCGCGTTTGTTTCAAGCTAACAGAAATACAGAGTCCACAGGTTCGAAGGAAGGTTTATTATACTTTATCTGACCCATAGTCTAAGACTTGTGAGTATTAAAGCTTTTCAGCTGAACAATTTTGTTGACACAGAAAAATCCTACATGTAGATGAGTATAAGCTCTGATAATCCCATGTAGATTGTCAAAAGTTAGCTACATAACATAATGCACCGACACATTGTGTCTAATAAATCTGTCAATTGCTGTAGGCTAATTCCACAGACGCAGCTGATGCACGATACCAAAGAAAGAAAGAAATGGATTTTATTCATCGCTACAGACGCCGCCTGGGAACTCTATCCTCTTATTACGACAGGGCGTTGCTTTCCGGCAGTTCAGCGGAGATACCTGCGACCTATTTCCTAGCAAAACCTACAGATTTCGATGTCATGACTTACAGGGCCGACGTCTGCGCAGTTCCAGAGAACTCAAGACCCCCGAGTAATTTCAGAGGTGAGGTACTGACGGTTGATCCAGAAGGTCTCTCAGCCGGATATGTTAGGATTAGAAAGTCGACGTTGAAAAGTGGAAGCACGAAGGGTAAGGATGGTTACCAGAAGCACATGGAGAGGTTTTTCTATGACGCCATAAACGGTCCAGCGGTTACACAGGACATAGGATGGCATGCTCTTTCCTTCGACAATGTATACTCCGTGCAGTGTCCTTACTGGCCGATAGAGGCGCAGGAGTGGCGGACACGACATCGTTCACATGGTTGGCCATCGAAAGATTTAATCGATAAAATCGTAAGTGATGGATGCTTTCTCGTTGGTAAGTCTCATCCTATTCTCAAAGATGACGATGGAACTCATTGGAGATATTCGTTTTCAAAGGCTGAAATGAGGTTGATTTCGAGCTGGACCGATAATCAAAAGTACGTCTATCATGTTTTACGACTGATAAAGTCCGAAATTGTCAAGAAAAACGACGATAAGAAGGAGACCAGACTCTGTACGTATCATTTCAAGACGCAGATGCTCTGGGCGTGTGAGGAAAATCCCAAGGAATTCTGGGAAGATGGTAACCTACTAACATGCGTGGGTGAACTTTTGACGCAAATGATGGAGCGTTTCAAGACAAGAAATTTTCCAAACTACTTTTTGCGTGATTGCAACATCATCGAAGGCAATTTAAGTGAAGACGATTTAAAAGAAATTATAAACCCACTCAACACTGGCCGGAACTTGAAGTCTGATCTGCCTCCTCCACAAGTGTGTCACGAATGTCGTATTTCAATTTCGTTTCCTGTAAAAATGGCGCTTTACCTACATCTGTTCGTCGACCGATTCGACATCAAAGTTCAGGGACTTAGCCCGAATCCTGGCAAAATCCAAGAGTTAATTGACAAAGAATTGGACGATCTGATGAACGGTATCTACAACATGCAACTCGCTCAAACTTTGGGAGATTCTTATTACGTGGTTGCAGAGCAGCATTTTTGGAAAGGCATTGTCCGAACCGACCCAGTAAGCAGTGATATCGGAACTAAACGCGTTACATTGACGATTCAATCTCCTTCGGATGCCTTCTTACCGGCTGCCTATCAATCACTGGCAAATGGTGAATTTTCTACATTGGACGAAGAAAGAAATACGTGGGACTTTTCCGTGATGATCAATTGTTCAAAACGCCGATGCCCCCATGCCGGTGTGTCTTGGAATTTGCATTGGAACGAGCGAAATGGAACATTTTCCGACAATTGGATGAATCCATCGCATCTTCTGTCCGTAGCCTATCTATGCAACATCTACTTCATAACTGGGTGCTATGAAATGTGCAATGCACTAGCGCTAGAGGAGCAACTGAAGACAGAGAAATCATCCTACGCTGATATCTTCCCAATGATATTCTGTCCTGAATTGGCTTCCTTGTTTGACGAAAGCATACAAGCAGTTCTTGGGTTGCTCTGGTTGGGCAAACATCTTCGGGGCGGTGAAGGGATTCGTTTCGAATTTTGTACTTGCCCTAAGCTCTTCATGCTTTATATTCGCATACAGTCTTCGCTGAGACTTGGTGACCTGAAATTGGTTCGTGGGGCAGTGCACAGCTTCAATGTACACCGCATCATGTGTCGGTTTCCCTTTTATCCCCACTCTTCCCATTACGTCTTACTTGAAATGGCATGGCGCATCGACGTCAGAGCTTAGCTGGACTTAAACTTATAACCAATAACCTATAGCCTACTCCTAAACTTAGCGAGATTTTACCTGTTATTAACTCACTAGGCTATGCTGCTGTCTTTCCGACTCTTTAACCAACCTCATCTGGTGAAAGTAAATGGCATTCTCATCCTTGGCTTAGCTTCTATTCATTGTTGATATCTACTGGATATCCTTTCTAGTGGACTTTAATTCGTCGGACTATAATTAAACACTAAAGGTCCCTCGTACTTCACAAACGTTTTCTTGCAACGACTCCCAAGATAGCATTCGATTTGAAGCGAATTCGTTTCGTATTTCTGTGCTAATTTCCAGTTCAACAGGCGAACAGACGGAGCTAAATATAAAATTAAATATCAAACATTTCTGAAGAGCTACTCTACGAAAAGACGCTTTATAATTTCATATACGCATAACTTGTGAATTATGGGCCAAATGTATAAAAAAAATTACCGTTATATATAATAGGCCTATTATGATGTCAAGAGTGTCCCATTAAAACAAAAAAAGTAATTAGGCCTATGCTATAGATAGCACGTTAATAAAAAATTAGGCTTACAACATAGACTACGCTTAGCAACGCTGAATGATGAAATTTCCATGACAAAGGGTTTTATCATGAAAACAATATTTTACTTTGCTTTGCTTGAAGTTTTTCGTCCGTTTCTTCAGTCTTTCATTCACTTCATTCATTTATTCGCTCATAAATTCATTCTTTGGCCAATCAATTCTTGCATTATTCATTCATAATATGCATCGTAGGATTCGCAGCGCACGCTGTCCCCTTACAGAATATATTGTAGCCATTAGCCCTCCTGATCTTCCGTACTCTCTCTCTCTATGACTGGGCACGTGGGTGTAGTAGGAGTGGCCCTGTCTATTTAAGGAACTGTAGCGTGGGTTACTCTCTCTCTCTTGTGGTGTATGCTGAGCGTGGTGGTCGTCTCCCGTCGAGACTGGTCGTGTGTGCTTTGCCTCGCGGTCATGCGAGTTAACCTGCGGGTTCATCTTCTACGTCGCCTTCTTCGCCCTGTTGGTGGTCTGGCTGTTCATCCGTCTTCCTTGGCTTCGTTAGCCGTGCTGTCGTGTGGGTTTGCCGTGCTTCGACCTCTGGTCTGGTCTTCTTCGTATCGTCTGGACGGTAACGTAGGGGAGAGTTGCCTAGAATGGACCGTTGCCTTAATTGGACCGCAGCCATTTAACACCCTACACACTTAGCAATATCCTTACTAGAGCATACCAAATAGATACTTAAGTTGCGATTTGGAAGCCATGTTACTCCAGATCTCTGAAAAAACCTGAAGCTTATCACAGCAAGTTTTGGCAACTTAGAGCTTACTCGTTACCATCTGAGGTAACTTGGAGTAGCCTGAAGTAAGGTCAGACTGCTCTGCCCACTAAATCACTGTATACCGCCGTCATAGGTAATTTCCACCCGAAGTATTTGGGCGCTCATGTGGGACTGTATGTTTGTCAGTATGTAAATAAGCAAGAATGGGTGTAGTGGAATCTGTGATGATGATGATAATGATGAGGACGACTAAGACGACGATGATGATAATGGTGATGATGACGATGGTGATGATGACGATGATGATAATGATGATGATGATGATGATGATGATGACAGTAGTAGTGATTATGACAGCAGTTATAATGATGATGAGAATGATGCTGCTGCTGCTAATGATGATGATGACGACGACGACGTCAAACGCGATGATGTCGACGACCATATAGATGATGAAGATGATGAGGATGAAAGAGATGAAGACGACGTCGATAATGATGAAGATGATGTTAACAACAAATTCCATATAAATGATGATGATGATGACGACGACGGCGGCGGCGGCGGCGGCGACGACGACGATGTTGGATGATGATGATGATAATGATGGATGATGATGATGATGATGGTGGTGGTGCTGATGATGATGATGATGGTGGTGGTGATGATGATGATGATGATGATGATGATGATGATGATGATGATGATGATGATGGTGGTGGTGTTGGTGGCGATGATGATGATGATGATGATTGATGATGATGATGATGATGATGATGATGATGATGATGATGATGATGATGATGATGATGATGATGGTGATGGGGATGGTGATGGTGATGGTGATGATCATGATGATCATGATGATCATGATCATGATGGGCTGGGTGGTAGGCTGGGTGTTGGGCGGGTGGGAGCAAGGGCTGGGTATGTGTAGTAGGTGGGGCACCTCCTTCCTTCACTCTCTCCACCCACCCAATACCTACCTGCCCATCACTCAGCCCCCACTCAGTACCGGGTGGGATCGAGTTGGGGATGCAGTGGGTCAAGGCGAGTTCGAAGTGGTAAGTGTGAATGGGCGAGAATCCGAAATGCTGTTGAGGCTGGGCGGTGGGCTGGGTGGGAGCGAGTGATGGGTGCGTGGGGTAGGTGGCGAGGAAGTGGAGTGGGTGATCACTGAGTGGTGTAACGTGGAGCGCATAGAAGTTTCGAGGTGGAACACTGAAATTCAAATTTGAAAACTATTTTCTATCTGCGCATCATCCATCTACCTGTTTTAGCGTAATAATATAAATTATTCTAAGATGACCATACGTCCCAATTTTCCGGGAAATGCCCAGTTTTTGTGGTTCATCTCGGTGGTGTCCCAACCATTCGAGCAAAAGGCGAGATAGTCCCGGTTTCTGACAAGAAAGAAACTTGGAACTTGAAAAGTCAGTTTCATGTATACGACCTAAATGACGCAAAAAGAAGTCCTAACGAAATGGAATTTGTCAGTTTATTTTGACAATTAAGCGTGTATTAGATCTCTAGTAGACTAGAGTATTTAATTAATAGATTTAAAGAATTATCAAGGCGTAAAGAGAAAGTATTCTTAACAAGCTACAATTTGAATGGCGGCGCCAGATCTACATTGATTTCGGGATTTTCGGCAGGTCGCGCCAGAGTCGTAGAGCCGTAAGGTACCAATAATTAATCATTAAATCACTCATGTCAGCACTTATATATATAATATATAATATATAATATATATACCAATTTCTGTCGACAATTTAAAATGCTGCCATTGTAATATGGAAATTTTAAAAAATTCGGAATGTGAGAATAAACGTGGACATTATTATTAAATGTCCTGGGCACGACGTTAAACTGCATCCATCCTCCGCCACTGGGAACCAACAACGTCCCTGTGCCGGTCCTAAGCCCGGACAAAAGGAGGAAGGTTTGCCAGATGGGTGGCGATACGCTGGCAGTAAAAGACCAAGACGATTGTAATCCGCAAAAACCACGGCACAAGTGACATAGCGACCCAGATGCTTCAAGTTGTCATGATGTGGAGCTGACTTGCACAGGCCGGTCAGGACAGACCGGTGGAGAGAGTCGGAGGAGAGAGCGTGGGACACATACGGTCTTTGACCCAAGTTGTCCTTCATGCCTCTCTCCCAATATTCTCTTCATTCAGGCAAGGTGGTCTATAGCTGCTCCAAGATGTTAATGGTGTGGAGCAGACCTGCTGACCGGACCTGTTGAAGCTGGGCAATATGACACGAGACAGACTCAGACAGAGAGTGGCGTCGGACTCCTACGGGCGCTGAGCCTAAGGATGTTGATGATGATGATGATTATTATTAAATCAAGTTGAAGTTAATTTCGTAACTGGAACAGCGCATACTGCAGCGCACATTGATTTCTTCAGGTGCGATTAGTCGTTAGTTTGACGGCGTGAGAGCAATGATAGACAGACATACAGACAGACACATACGCACATACATACACACGCAACACACAAGATCAACCAATCAATCGTAATTTATATAGCGTCCTTTCAAGGTACCTACTCAGAGGCGCTCCCGGCCGAGATCAAGCGAAAAAACAGTTTTCAACAGTTTATGAAATTGAGAAGAGATTGGGAGGTGTCGCATAGTCAAGGGAAGTCCATTCCAGGTTGTTGGACCAACCACAGAGAATGAACGCCTCTGCATTGTTGCAGAGTGAGTGAAAGGAACCTTTAAGTCACCATGGACAGCAGAGCGCAGTGCGCGGCGGCCTATGGAAGTGGAAAGAGGGAGACAAGATGTCGTTGATGATGCTGGATGTGATGGCATTTGTGGTGGTGGCAGTGGTGGTGGCACTGGTGTTGACGGAGGTGGCGGTGGTAGAAGTGGTGGTGATGATGGTGGTGGTAGACATTAGGAATATGCACGTGTAATGTTGTCTGCAAATTAAATTAAACGTAGGGAATTATTAATAAGTAAACATATATAGTTATATACCGGCTATACGTGTTCCTAGCAGCTGCATCACTTTCGTTGTGTGCACCACTCAGTGTGAGATCTGTGAACAAATGCCATTAAATTTTTGACCGCTACATCAACATGGTGTTCAAGTGACACTCAACAAGACCAGAAACTAGAATCCTAACTCTGATGTCATGAAATTCTAAAAGGACTCAGCGACCTATGGATACTGTTGTTGACGTCGACATTACATTAATTTCTTGTGTTCTGCATACAGTAATAGAGCGCCATATAAGTTGTAATTAACGCTTTAATTTTAGGCCTAATTCAAATTAGAAGGCATCTCAAGAGCTCATCACCGTATAAAAACTCCCACCCAACGGTCGGCGATATCAGCACATGGAGATAACGCCCCACAAACATCAGAGGCTCAGCCGCCCGGTTCCAGCTCGCAAACCCTTTACAACGAAGCGGCGGCGGCGGCGGTGACGGTGATGGTAAGAGTGATAGTAATCATGACGACGACGAAGACGACGACGACGATGATGATGATGATGATGATGATTATGCCCTCTTGTCTATTTTCTTATGCCATCCTCTCCTGTTCCTCACTGTTTTCCATCCCTATAATTATGTTTAATTGTATGGCCATCTTTCTTTTCGTGGGTCTTTACTTTACACCTGTGTGTGACTCTACCGCTCCTTTTGGTGTGTCTCTGTGTGCGTCCAGTTTTCCTTCTGTGCCCAGGCCCCCACACACTCCTCTAACCGCTCCTCCCGTTGAAAATCCATTATAAATCAATCATCAACGCCCCGTCTGCAGGACCGTGTCTTGAGACCCCCATGGCAGGACGCCTCATCACTGATGACTTTTAATTGCTTCACGTCTGAGCCTCGCTCTGATCGCCGTGGGGGTAATTAGTGTCGGTATATAGCCGGTCAGTGTCGGTGTATACGACATCCTCACTCCAACTCCTTCCCTCCTCCTTTCCTAAATCCACAGATCTGTGCCTGTGAATACCTGTGAATATGTCTTTAATCCCCACCCTGCCCCTGTTAGTGACAATCGCATATATTCGAACCCATATCAATCTATTCTATGTATTTCTAAGTACATGCACCTATTTGTACCTATAACTAAATGTCGATGTGTCCCAATTCATTCGCTTTCGTTTGTCTCTTTCTTTA
>CATKHU010000016.1:17500-45000 GCA_949752735.1 Lumbricus terrestris
TGTATGAATGAATGTATGTATGTATGTATGTATGTATGTATGTATGTATGTATGTATGTATGTATATATGTATGTATGTATGTATGTATGTATGTATGTATGTATGTGCGTACGTACGTACGTATGTATGTATGTATGTATGTATGTATGTATGTATTTATGTATGTATGTCTGTATGTATGTATGTATGTATGTATGTATGTATGTATGTATGTATGTATGTATGTATGTATGTATGTTTGTATGTTTGTATGTATGTGGTAGAGGAAGGCCAAGGTAGAACTGGATGGAGACTGTGCGAGAGGATCTGCAGGGTCTGGAGCGATGCTGTTGAAGTGGCTATGAACAGAGTGGAATGAAGAGACTGCATTGCCCGATGTGCAGATCTGCAAGGGGATGATTAAGGTAAGGTCTAATGCGGTAATTCTTTTGTAATAGCAGCCTACAAAACATGTCCGCCCAACGGGGGCTCGAACTCCAACCTGTCGTATATATATCATAAATATATTATATGTATCATATATATCACATATATATAAATAATATATATAATGATCATATATATTAGTGATATATATACTTCATATATTGTATATATATAATTATATATCATATATACTATATATATCGTATATATATCACATATATATCATATATATATATCATATTTATACATGATATTTATATATCATATATATATTATAAAAGATATAATATATATGATATTATATCATATTATGTCATGTATATCCTATCATATATATCATATTTATATAGCATTAGTATATATGATGATATGTACACATAGTAATATATGAATGATATATATATATATATCATATATATATATCATATATATATATTTATGATAGTTATATATATATAATCTAGATCATATAGATATATTATAAATATGATATATATAATTATATAGCATATATCACATATATATTTTTGAATCGTAAATATCATGGATATATATATATCATATATATATACTATATAAATGACACAGATTACATTATATGTATCATATATGAATGATATATATGATATATATGATATATATTATAAAGTTATCAAATATAATTGATATGTATATATGATATGTATCTTTTATATCATGTATCATAATATAACATATGCACATCATATATATCATATATATCATGTATCATATATATATACTATATAAAATATTTGTCATATATCATGTAAATTATATATATCATTTATATCACATAAATATATCATATATGATATATATATATATCATTTCCATGTTATATAACATATATCATATATATTATATATATCGTATATATATATCATAAATATATTTTATGTATCATCCATACCACACATATATATAAATGATATATTTAATGATCATAAATATTAATGATATATATACATCATATATTATACATCATATATATTATATGTAGTGTGTACGTATATCACATATATAGCATATTTATATATAATATATATATCATATGTATATTATAAAAGATATAATATATGTATACGATATTATATCATATATATCATATATATCATACCATATATATAATTTTTATATAGCAATGGCATATAGATGATTATATGTACACATATCCATATATGATATATATATCATATATATATATTTATGATAATTATATATATATATATCATCTAGAATATAGATATATCATAAACATGGTATATATCATTATATAGCATATATCATATATATCATATATATTTTGTATCGTAAATATCATGTATATCATATATCATACATATCATATGTAAATGATATACATGATATGTATAATGTATGAATGATATATATGATATAAATGATATATATTATATAGTTATCATATGTAACTGATATGTTTATATAATACATATGATATGTATCATATATATCACTATATATCATAATATAACATATGCTCACCATATATATCATACATGATATATAAATTATATGTATATGCTGTATATCATATATATGATATTTATGATATATATGATATCTATATATCATATATAAATGATATGTGTATTTGATTATATCATATATTTCATATATATTGTATATAACTGATATACATGATATCTATGATATATATATATGATATCTATGATATATATATATCATATATCATATATATCATAATTTATATTTATCATATGTGTCATGTATATATTATATATAGGTCATATGTATCATAGGAACTCCTTCGGCCTTCACAAACTACTGTCCGCCACACCGGACATATGAGTTAAAGCGGCTTTTCAAATGTCCACTGTGGGCGGCCTCGTGAGTGGTAAAGGTTAAGAGAATCTGTATCCCAGTTTCCTGCGGTTTCGACTGCAACAGTGATGAACAGTGGCGGCGCCAGGATTTCAGTTGTGGGGGGGCTAAAAGGGGTAAATCGTCCAAAATTTTTATTTGTACATGGGGAAAAAAATGGATGGCCTTTTTTAGGGGGGGGGGCTTAGCCCCCCTAGCCCCTCCTAGCGCCGCCACTGGGGATGAAATGGTGTGATCTCGCTATGTCTGCATATTTGCTTTCCTTATTACGGGCTGCTTTTCCGCCGCGGCACCTGCATTTTCTGAGGTTAAATGCCTGTACGATGCAGCAAAAGTTATTAATTATCAATATCATCATTATTGTGTTATGTGAGCCCTCCGGTTACTCGGGTAGGGTGTTTGGGTCGGGTCTTCTGCACAGCGGCGCGCCTTATTGGTCCCAACCCAAGATGCGGTCCTGTCATTGAATATAGTCTTGTATTGCTGCCTTTCTCAGTTCAACGTCGTCATTCTTTTATCTTCATCTGATCTCTTATCCATCACATATATTCCATTGATTATATTATTCCCAGGAGAGAAACCCTCTCAGTATGTGGCCTAGCCATTGTCTGAGTTGACAGACTGCATTCAAGTGATTTTTCTGTTTGCATGTTTACCAATTATAAGAGGCTATCTTCTCATAAGCGGGCTATAGTTTTGCCTTCGCTTAAGCGCAGTGGTCTTGATGTAAATGACATAGCCAATTATCGACCGATTTCTAATCTATCTTTCTTGTCAAAGGTAGTCGAGAAATATGTATCGTTGCAGCTTATTAGTCATCTTGAAGCAAACTCTCTTCTGCCCAAGCAACAGTCAGGCTTCAGAAAATTTCATTCTACTGAATCTGTTTTAACACGCATTTAGTTGACATGTATGCTACTGTTGACCAGTGGCATGTAACACTCCTTGCTTTATTTGACGTGAGTGCGGCCTTTGTCACCGTCGGCCATGGCATTCTTCTAGAGCGCCGTGAAACGTCGTTTGGTGTCATTGGCCGCCCACTGCTGTGGTTGCAGGCTTTTCTTTTTCTGTGGTTTTTGGTTCCACCCGGTCTGACTGGTCCAGGGTCCATTTTGGTCTTCCACAGGGTTCCATTTTTGGGCCTTTACTTTACATTTTGTATACCTATGACCTAAATAAGATTCTGTCTTCTGTGGGGTTGCTGCACATCAATATGCTGATGACACACAGGCATATGTCCAGGGTCCAGCTTTAGAGCTGCGTGGTTTAACCCTTTCACGTATCGATAAGTTACAGTCTGTACTTAATGCTGCGACTCGCCTGATTGGCAGCACATCAAAGTTTGGGCATATATCTAGTTTTATACGGGAAGAACTGCACTGGTTGCCTATGCAAAAACGTACTGAGTTTAAGATTCTAATGTTCATACGTAATTGCTTAGCAGGCCAAGCTCAGATCCAGCTTATGGAACTCTGTGTACCTGTGCTATCCATTCCAAGTCGTAGATTTATTCGCTCTGCTACGCATGGCGACCTGGTTGTCCCTATGGCTCGATCTTACACAGTGCTGCACAGAAGCTTTGCTATAGTCGGTCCGTCTTTCTGGAATAAGTTACCTATTAGTCTCAGTAATGAGCTTCCTTGTCTTTCTTTGCCCCCTTTCCGCAAGCGTTTGAAAACCATTCTCTTTGATTGTGGTTTGGTGTCAGGTCGGGAGCGCCTCTGAGGAGTTCTCTTGAAGGGGCGCTATATAAATGTACCAATACAACTACAATTACAATGTATTATTCTTTCTTCAGGTATCCAAATGCAGAGCTGCTGGTTCAAGTCTTCCAAGTCTTGCTGAACCGTTTTCCTTTTCTGAATGATTGCAGCCCATCTGGATATGTAAGCGAAATGTTTGTAAATTGTTATGTATCATTATAATTGTTTGTAAAATTAGTTCTATTTTTGATGTTGTAAGAAATTAGATGGTACAATTTTTTGCTTCATTTACAACACTTGTAGATGCAAAATGTGACTTAGATGTGTTGGCTCCAACTACTAGAATGAAATTTCCATTGATATAACATGGTCATCTAATAGATGCCTCCTTAAGTGAAAACGACGTTATGACTAGTCTTAACGGCTTAAATAACTTGAACTTTCAGAAGGCTTTGGGGTCCTCCTGTATGGCAGCGCAGTACTTGAACTTCAGACTTATCGCAGCGCGCAACCACCTGTTTGCCGCCAATGCTACTGACTGTGTTATTATTATCTTCATGATTCATTGCAAATGATTTAAAACACTATGTAGCACGACTTTTGTTCCCGGGCAATGAGTGTTATTTCCTGGTTATTTGTGCCTCAAAAGTATAAGAAATGGTTGTTATTCTGTTTAAACTTTGCTTTTGAGGCATTGAGAATGATATTTAAACGAAAACACCTATTTCCACAATAAACGAGCGAATTTGTTTGTTTTTGTTCGCGTAAAGTAGTAAGAAAACTATATAGGTCACAAGTAACCACAAAATGACTCTAAAGCAACATGTATCAATACTAGAATGATACAAAAATTGACCACTTGAAATTCAGAAATGCGTAGTTTTTCTAGATTTACTGTTATACTGCAAATCACTTTCACGCATCAGCCCCAGATGTAGTCTCCCATCATGTTCTCATAGTACTGTCCTTGGTAGCGACGTTCGAAGTCTAGTATATCCTGGTGGAAGCGCTCGTCTTGCTCCTCCGAGTATGCTCCCATGTTCTCCTTGAAGTTATCAAGGTGAGCATCAAGGATATGAACAATCAGGGACATCCTGCATCCCAGTTTACTGTAGTTCTTCACTTTTTACTGTAGTTCTTCACTAGAGTCCCAACCAGCTGTACATATTTTTTGGCCTTGTTATTGCCCAGGAAGCCTCTAGCCAACGCGACAAAGCTATTCCAAGCAGCTTTCTCAGTCCTAGAAAGCATTTCAGAGAAATCATTACGCTCCATGATTCTCTTTCTTTGTGGTCCGACGAAGATTCCAGCTTTGACCTTTGCCTCAGACAGCTTAGGGAAGAAACCTTGAAGGTATATGAAAGCTATCGATTCCTTATCTAGATCCGTGACAAATTGTTTCATTAGGCCGAATTTAATATGCAGTGGTGGTCAGGGGCTTCTATCGCCCCTAAGCAGCCGGGCTCAATCCATTTTCTCCCCCTCTTCTTGGGTCGGCCTTCTCTCTCGGCAATATGTTAACTAGTCTATTCCTCTGGCGAATGAAGGTTTCTGAGATGGGGAGGGTTCTGGGGAGTGATGCTCTCCTCCCCGTAAGAATTATTTTCAATTTCCGCATTGCAATTTCAGCATTTTAAGCTGTCATTTTTACAATTACTATATTTCAGTGGAGGGATTGCTGAAAAGAGTGGTCTGGGACGTAATAAATAGGCCTATACTTAACAATGATTTTTTGTAGCTTCCACTTTGTAGACTTAGACCTAATGGTTCAAGCTGTTTACGATGTCATCCTCACATAATTGTTCTAACACTTCAGTGCTGATAAAAGAGTGGATCGAGATTTCGACAAATCTAAAACTATAAAATACAAGTTGCAACGGGAGGTTAATAAAAAAATCTACTCATCCAGGCGACCGATTTTTTCAAATAATTTACAAAACAACTTCTTAGCACTAACGAAAAACACTATCGGGATTCGCGATTCAAAAATCTTACCTTTTCTCGAGCTTGAAAATCTTTATTTTATATCGCAATGCTAACGCGTGTGTTTAATATACGACGCCATTTATTTGCATACAACCATCATTATCAACAGACCATCGATATATTGATGATTGAAACCAGTACATTAATGACGTCACGGCCGATTTTAAAATAATTATTATAGCGCTTTATCCATTAATTAATATCTATAGCGTGCCGTATGTATCAGAAGCCTATTTAAGACGCAATAATTTTGGCCGATCGGTTTTCAAGGAACCAATAGATTTTTAACCTCATTTTTCGCCGAGGGCAGACCTTTTGGCATTAGGGCTGCCAACCGTCCCGGATTCGCCGGGACAGTCCCGGAATTGACCCTGTGCGTCCCGTGTCCTGGATTGATCTCAAATTGTCCCGGAATTTGGGCCAGATCCAGATTCACTTTGCACAATTATTGTTCCTATTGATTTTTGCTTAGCCTACTAAACTCAGCCATTTATACGATGATTTTTATGTTCTGCCCTCTAGCAGACCTATACATTAGTCTACATTAATTGTTGGCTGAACATCGGGAGTTACAATCTTCAAAATTTTACAAATCACTGACACTCGGTTTTCGGTTCAGCATATTGTGTCCAGTTTTAATGCTTTTTGCGAGAGAGCGTTCAGCATTATGAACGATCTGTTGTCTAACAATCGCAATTAGCTGAGCACCGAGAGTTCACCAACTTATTAAAGCACAACTGTTAGTCTGTTAGTAAGACATGTGCTAATTTCTACGACTTTGTGCCCAGTGTTCTGGAACTGCACATAAAAAGGCTCTATGGTATATTAGTATAGGCCCTAAGTTTAATATAAATTCTGCTGTCCGGTCGCAGAACTTTCCTCAATTTTGGCTCATTAGCCTTACTCTGATAAGACTGGAGTTTGAAATGCTTCTTCTTGAGGTTGATTTTTGTCTTAAATTTAGGCTATAAAATTATGTCTTTTGCTGATTTGTCTGAAATTATTAAGACTTTTTAGTGGATTGTAAATGTAGATTCTATACTGGACTGACACAACTTTTGTTACATTATGCGCTTCTGTAGGCCTAGATTGTGTAAATTGGTAATGGCACATCGAGTGGCTGAAGGCGTCCCGGAATGGCAAAATCAAAAGTTGGCAGCCCTATTTGGCATGCGGTTTCGCAAAAATGCTGACTATAGCGTAAACATTGGCGGGTGGCAGCTGGGTTGGAGCCGAAAACATAAGAGCGGAGTCAGGCGTGGCGGGGGACGAAAACCGAAATTTCCCGGGCGTGGAAGCGTGGTCAGACGTGACTGTGAACAAAATCTGAAATGTCCCGGGCAACGCCGGGTAATTCAGCTAGTATACTTATAATTAAAAAAAATTCATCATTTATCAAGTTCAGCAACTCAGTTCTGCTGGTGATGGACTATACGATAATGAATAATTGCTGATGAGAGTAAACTTAGGCCCATAAAAAAATTATAGCGGCTATAGCCTATTTGTTGCAATTCAATCTACTTAGGACCTATCTCTATTGCCCAAAACGGTCCTGAATTGCGCACCAATATACAATTAGCATAAATTGTTACAAATGGTACACAAACCAGGCAGGAACTACCACACCACATATAGACCAAACTGCCAAAATTCGGTAGCCATGCATTGTGCTTAGCGACTCTGATCAGTGTGCACTGCGAGAGGCGTTAAACACATTTATGGATAGAGTACAATGCATTAGAATGAAAATACAATGTAGGCCTACGTAATAATGATGTTGTTTCATTAAGTGTTCAAAGAACACAACATTTTTAAATTTAAGTTTGAAATATAACACTGAAGTTGAAGTTGGCTCTGATTCACTCTATTTTTCACTGGGCTCAAGTTGCACAAAAATAGTAGGCTAATTGTGCAAGTAGGACTATTAATATTAAATCATTCATTATAATAATTATGATTGTGTCATTTTATTAAAATAGTAAATAATATTAGTATAATCACATAATCGTAGATTTGATTATGGTATATTATAACAGTCCATGTTATTCAAAAATGTAGACAGCATAGCTAAAAACTATTACCATTCTGTCCAACAATTTTGTGGGGGAAGTAATTTCGGGGGAAATGGCTATAGATTGAACACGGTGCCCCATGACTGGCTTTCCCCCATACCGACGTGAGTTTTGGCTCTTTTCTGGTTCACCCTATTTTTCACTGGGCTCAAGCTGCGCCCACCATGTTTAGGGATAGAAGCCCTGGTGGCGGCATCAGCACCCTCCAGGGACCGATCAGTGGCTCCCACTTGACATTTGTTGCCATCTAGTCGGGTCAATCTACGACATGACCCCCAAAAATTGCAAGAAAGCGTTTTATGACGATTATCCGTTGTCATAGGTCTGGTGATGAACATACCAAAAGTTACAAGAAATCTGACCACGGCAAGTGGTCTAATTTTTGCGGGAAAAAGATGACCGCCAATTGGACAAAGCATGGGATCTGGAAATGGTACTGTTGGAAGCAAATCATGTAATAATTTGCTAACATGCTTTTCTAGACTAATTTGATCCTCCTGAGAACGAAAATCGTGGTTAGCAAGCTTAATTTTTATCGGTTGCATGGGAAAACAAGATGGCGGCCAAAATGGTGGCTTATTATTGCTTCAAAAGGTTGTATAGTCGGGTCAATCTACGAAATGATCCCCAAAATTGTAAGAAGGTATACCTTATGATGATTTTCTGGTATCTTGGCTTTGGTGTTGAACATACTAAAAGTTACAAAAAATTGGACCACGGCAAGTGGTCTAATTTTGGCGGGGGAAAAGATGGCCGCCAATTGGACCAGTCTTGGAATCTGGAAATGATACTATTAGAAGCAGATCATGTAGCAATTTGCTAAATGCTTTCCTAGACCAATTTGACCCTTCTGAGAACGAAAATCGCGGTTAGCAGGCTTGATTTTAAGCAGTTGCATGGGAAAACAAGATGGCGGCCAAAATGGCGGCCTATTGCATAAAAAGGCTGTAAGTCGGGTATTGTATGTGATATGAAGACGATTTTTAAATTTAAATTAAGATGTAAGGATTCTAGGCATGCAATGGAATCAAAGACACGTATGTAGCACTGGAAGAAAGCCAAAATGGCGGGGAAATGGCGGCCAGAATGTTGAAATTGCTATAAATGAAGTGATGTATGCAATGGAAACGTGAATTCGAATTCCATCTTAGCATTTTTGAGGTCACGGAAAGCAATGGAATGAACTTTGCAAATGTGACACTACAAAAAAACTAAAATGGCAGCGATCGGAAGCGTTTCCGAGGAGTTGGTCAAGGGAGCTTTTGGGTTCATGACAAGCGGAAGTGTCTCGGAAATGGATATATCTTGCGGAGGAGGAGGCAGAGGAGAAGCGGAACGGGGTATAGAAGGCGAATGGAATCCATCCTCCGGAATCCATCCTCCGCAATCCAATCCTCCGCCAACCCATCAACATAATCATCAGCATCATCTCCATTACAGCATGACGTCAAACGGCGCTGAAGGGGTTCATTCCAGATCTCGGGTCAGTCCGTCAAACAAAATGTACATGGGGTCGGCGCTGGAACGAACGGCGGCATCAACGGTCACCAGGGGCAGTCAGCATCGTCCCTCTACTGATTTCTACGGTATATATACGGGCACCTGCATGCTGGGAATACACGAACAGAACAAGGGTTTGCTATACATGACGCATCAATTAACTCATCCCTACGAACCGTGCACCCGAGGGAGCTGCCCCTACCATCCGCTGTTCCATCGTCGTCGTCGCGTGTCCTCCACCCGTCGTCCAGTCCCAACCCGTACACTCCGAACCTCTTCTCGTTGCACTATTCTCCCCCTCGCGTAACCAGCCTTCGTCTGGCAAAAGGAACGCTAAGAGAACGATCATCTCCCAAGGAGGGGGCTTCGAACGACTGTCTGGCAAGGGCGGTCACCACCATCAACACTACAACCTGGAGATGGAAGAGGTCAGCAAGAAGGACCTAGCGCCGAAGATCAGCAGTGAGCTGATCAGTGAGCATCGCTACCACTATAGATTCAGACTGGACCCCCTGAAACATCGCTGTGGAAACAGTGATTTCTACGGTATAACGTGATCTGCGTTTGTAGTGCAGAAGATTATACGAACAACTTCCATCTCCAGGTGGCGGTGGTGGTGGTGGTGCACCATGATGGTGGTGCTGGTGGTGGTGCTGGTGGTGGTGCTGGTGATGCGTCATGGATAGCAAACCATGGTCCTGTTCGTGTATTCCCGGCAGGTGCCCGTAGGCCTGGGTTCTGTAGATGGACGATGCTGACTGCCCCTGGTGACCGTTGATGCCGCCGTTCGTTCCAGCGCCGACCCCATGTACATTTTGTTCGATGGACTGACCCGAGATCTGGAATGAACCCCTTCAGCGCTGTTTGATGTCATGCTGTAATGGAGATGATGCTGGTGATTATGTTGATGGGTTGGCGGAGGATTGGATTGCGGAGGATGGATTCCGGAGGATGGATTCCATTCGCCTTCTATACCCCGTTCCGCTTCTCCTCTGCCTCCTCCTCCGCAAGATATATCCATTTCCGAGACACTTCCGCTTGTCATGAACCCAAAAGCTCCCTTGACCAACTCCTCGGAAACGCTTCCGATCGCTGCCATTTTAGTTTTTTTTTAGTGTCACATTTGCAAAGTTCATTCCATTGCTTTCCGTGACCTCAAAAATGCTAAGATGGAATTCGAATTCACGTTTCCATTGCATATATCACTTCATTTATAGCAATTTCAACATTCTGGCCGCCATTTCCCCGCCATTTTGGCTTTCTTCCAGTGCTACATACGTGTCTTTGATTCCATTGCATGCCTAGAATCCTTACATCTTAATTTAAATTTAAAAATCGTCTTCATATCACATACAATACCCGACTTACAGCCTTTTTATGCAATAGGCCGCCATTTTGGCCGCCATCTTGTTTTCCCATGCAACTGCTTAAAATCAAGCCTGCTAACCGCGATTTTCGTTCTCAGAAGGGTCAAATTGGTCTAGGAAAGCATTTAGCAAATTGCTACATGATCTGCTTCTAATGGTATCATTTCCAGATTCCAAGACTGGTCCAATTGGCGGCCATCTTTTCCCCCGCCAAAATTAGACCACTTGCTGTGGTCCAATTTTTTGTAACTTTTAGTATGTTCAACATCAAAGCCAAGATACCAGAAAATCATCATAAGGTATACCTTCTTACAATTTTGGGGATCATTTCGTAGATTGACCCGACTATACAACCTTTTGAAGCAATAATAAGCCACCATTTTGGCCGCCATCTTGTTTTCCCATGCAACCGATAAAAATTAAGCTTGCTAACCACGATTTTCGTTCTCAGGAGGATTAAATTAGTCTAGAAAAGCATGTTAGCAAATTGTTACATGATTTGCTTCCAACAGTACCATTTCCAGATTCCATGCCTTGTCCAATTGGCGGCCATCTTTTTTCCCGCCAAAATTAGACCACTTGCCGTGGTCAGATTTCTTGTAACTTTTAGTATGTTCATCACCAGACCTATGACAACGGAAAATCGTCATAAAACGCTTTCTTGCAATTTTTTTTGGGTTCACCGAAGTTATTTCGTAGATTGACCCGACTAATCCACATTGAACTCGGTCAGCTGGGGCCAGTCCCACTTGTGGTAGTGCACCTTTTTGTCTCTGCTGTCCCAAAGGCAAAGGTAGCAGGGAAACTTTGTCCAACCCTTCTTGAAGACCCATCAGGAATGATACCATTTTCTAGTCTCCTATGACATCCCAGCCTTACTCATCGAACTTCAAGGCGGCTAACAAGGTTTTCACGCTGTTGTAATCCTCTTTGAGGTGTATACCAAGTGAGCCAGAGGAAGAGACGAATACTTGTTCCCATTATGGAGCAGCACGACTTTGAGGCTTCGAGATGAACTTGCTGTCAATGAAGAGACGCCACTCGTTCCGGTTGCAGACGATTCCGATTTCCTCAAAAAGACCGGTCACGATGTGACAGAGGCAGAGTCCATCTTGACTGGTAAAAAAGCTTGGAAATGCTTGATGAGGCTTCCTCTGATCTGCGATTTGAACACTGTCATCCAACAGGTTCCACTTCTTGAGTCTAGACGTCAAAGTTCTGCATTGGACTTAGTGAGACCAAGATCTCTGATCAAGTCGTTGAGCTCTTTTTGGTTTGGATAGTGTGGATATTTGTCATGAGCCAGAAAATTATAGTCTGGATCTAAAACGTCTTCATCGCTCTCTGACTCTGATATACTTTGTTCTTCTGAAGGCGACTGATTTCTATCCGGAACTGCCCTCCTACTTAATCCAGGACATGTATTAAACCCGCTCCTCTCACCACTGTGGCCCCAGCCTTATTCCATGAGGCCAAGACTACATGACCGAATCATCCCTAGAGCGAATAACCTAACGAGGAAATCGTTTTTAACGAGAATGCTTTATCTGATTTAAATGTCATACCATATAAACCAAAGCGCAGCATAAATTGTTGTTCATTAAAAGAACATAATTTTATATTAAAAATTTATATTGGATTGTGGACTTAGGATTTTGTGCTATTTTGAAACATTTTGACCTTGGTTGGATATAGAAATGATGACGCTTGTTTATTATACCATGTCTGCAAACCAAAATGCGGATAGGAATTGGTACATTAAAGAATATTCGTATCTTATCTTATCTTAATATCTCATGAGAAAATTTCTGAAAAATTTCGGAAAATTGTCTGTTTTATGTTAAAGCGCAAGATTTACGAATTTAAGGCAGAACTTTTGTTGAATTTAAGTTTTTGATGTTTTTAGGAACCATCGTCGAACTATCCTGTCATTTGGCATCGAAAATCCAATGAAGCAAATCCACTGATCGTGTCGTCAATAACAATCAGAGCAGACTGTGACATTGCTGACATTCCTCAGACCGTCTGCTGTTTTATGGCAGTGTATTTTATTATAGACATTGCATTTCCTCCTGCATTGAGGAAGAGACTATTGTTTTTACAAAGTTGAGTAGGCCTATATAAATTGGAAGCAGCGGAGAAAGCCCCATTTTGCATAGTAAGACTGCAATATGAACTGTTTGGATTAGGAAGATAATTGAGTTTTCTGGTTAGGCCTACCTTTTTTAATCCTTTGCAAGTTCGCATGCAAATAAACGTATACAGAGTGATCCGAAAGGTGATTACCAATATCTTCGCCAAAAGTGTGAATTCCAGAATAAAATTTCGCAGTCAGAAGGGCATTCATGTATACGTATAATAGCAAAATTTCACCAAAAATATTTCAAGCAGTACTGAAATTATATTACTCTTAGTGAATCCATCCACTGTTTTTTAACGATTCACAACATAACGCAACAATAAAAGCAACAACTTTATTATCACATCTCGAAATATTTAGGCTATATCAAATAAACTTGATATAGTCAGATAATTATTATTACTTAGAAAAGAAACAGGACACCAGCGTAGCTTAACGTCCCTGTGAAGTCACTTAGCAAGATGACGATCATGTTGGAACATAAAGAATCTGTCAGATTATTCGCTTCGTTATTAAAGAAATTTTAAAAAATTATAAAAAGGAAATGACCAAGATGTCTCTGGCAGAGAAATTGGGCATTCATACACTTCAGTGTCAACTGTCCTGGTTTTTCAATGAGAAGAACCAATAGCTATAAAAAATTTCAGGATTTTAACCCGATAGATTATCATGTGGGAGAGCTATGCTGGAGAAATACCACAATCTACGTCGAAAATCAATGGCGATAAGAAAATTAAAAGTAACATTGGAGTTAGTTTGTGCAGGTTTACCTTTGAAACTTATTAACAGGGCCTTAAAAGATTTTAGAAAGATACGCGGGACATATGTCGGTGCTGGAGGGTGACAGTACAGTTCTAATAGTTGAAACAACTATTCTAGTAGCATAACCCCTAATTAAACTTAATCAAATCTTTTCTTTGTTATTTTTTGTTGCAATGTGTTTTGGATAGTCAAAATACAGTGGGTGAACTCAATAAATTGGTTTAGCCTGTGTTTTGTTTGAAATATTTTGGTGAAATAAATTAGTTGATTAATGGTGCCTATATGTGAATTGTATATAGGCCTAAGCCTGTAAAAGTTGATTTAAAAATTCTGACTTTTGGACAAGATATTCGTAAAAAGCTTAAGGGGTACTTGTTTGCCCATCTTGTACATTGCTTGATTTTAAAGCTTAATTGTATTTCGTTTAATATCTTCTTGCAAGTGGTCAGTTACATTAAGAAAATGTCATGTTGACACTATCAAGTTCTGCTGAATGATGTGTCTTTTTCTACGACCGGTGAGCTAATATCTCACATGAAACTGATGTAGCTGGTATAATGCAGAGAACATTGTTGGCCAATGGTACTTCTTCAGAACTTGTATACATAGATTTAGAATAATTGTTGAAACT
The DNA here is from genome assembly GCA_949752735.1 of Lumbricus terrestris. Lineage (NCBI taxonomy): Eukaryota > Metazoa > Annelida > Clitellata > Crassiclitellata > Lumbricidae > Lumbricus > Lumbricus terrestris. The sequence goes on from CATKHU010000016.1 coordinate 31,973, forward strand.
ATTTAGCGATTGATTGTTGTATAACTTTTCTAAATTTGTAATTGCCGTTTGCCAGTACAATGAATAGTTAATATTTAGCAAAAAAGCTACCAGTGTGTATTTGTCGCTTTAGTAAATGTCCACGTCCTATCTAAAGTGATGCTTGAGGCTTCTTATAGGAGCCTAAGTGAAAAAAAACACTTTTCTCTAGAAGTAGCTTCCAAAACAATTACTTAGACTGCTTATTTTCCAAGTAACCTGAGCTTGCCATGCTGAGGTTCCATGTAGAAAGCTGGACAATATATTTTGCAAGCAACCTGAGCTTGCCGTTTAGAATTAACAACTTTACAACTTACTTTCCATGTAACATGAGCTTGCTGTGTAGACAGCTATACAAGTTGCTTTCCAAGTAACCTGAGCTCCCTGTGTAGAAAGCTAGACAAGCTGCTTTCCAGGTAACCTGAGCTTGCTATGTAGAAAGCTAGACAAGTTGCTTTCCAAGTAACCTAAGCTCGCTGTGTAGACAGCTAGACAAGTTGCTTTCCAGGTAACCTTAGCTCGCTGTGTAGACAGCTAGACAAGCTGCTTTCCAGGTAACCGGAGCTTGCTATGTAGAAAGCTAGACAAGTTGCTTTCCAAGTAACCTAAGCTCGCTGTGTAGACAACTAGACAAGTTGCTTTCCAGGTAACCTAAGCTCGCTGTGTAGACAGCTAGACAAGCTGCTTTCCAGGTAACCTGAGCTTGCTATGTAGAAAGCTAGACAAGTTGCTTTCCAAGTAACCTGAGCTCCCTGTGTAGAAAGCTAGACAAGCTGCTTTCCAGGTAACCTGAGCTTGCTATGTAGAAAGCTAGACAAGTTGCTTTCCAAGTAACCTAAGCTCGCTGTGTAGACAGCTAGACAAGTTGCTTTCCAGGTAACCTAAGCTCGCTGTGTAGACAGCTAGACAAGCTGCTTTCCAGGTAACCTGAGCTTGCTATGTAGAAACCTAGACAAGTTGCTTTCCAAGTAACCTAAGCTCGCTGTGTAGACAGCTAGACAAGTTGCTTTCCAGGTAACCTAAGCTAGCTGTGTAGACAGCTAGACAAGCTGGTTTCCAGGTAACCTGAGCTTGCTATGTAGAAAGCTAGACATCTTACTTTCCAGGTAACCTGAGCTTACCACGTAGAAACCTAAACAAGTTACCTCCGAGGTAACATGTTGAGGTTACCAGTTGTAGTAAGGTAGAAAGCTTACCTTGGAAGTAACTTACGGAGGTTACCATAAAGCATAGCTTAAACTATCCACCCAGTGGACAAGCCGTAGTAAGCTTAAGCTTACCATATGACATACTTCGCGTTTAGAGTGTAGACGCATTTTTCGCTTCGTTTTCAAATGTTGTATTCTTGCGCGATTGAATATTGATTGTACCGCCGCAATCAATTTTACGGAATTCTAAGCATTTATTTAGTTGCGATAAAAACTATATTTCACGTAGTTTTGATCTAATTTTTGCCCTACCTGGCAATGAGTGTAGGCAATTTAGGCAAGCTTTAAAAATTGCAGTCACGCTTGTCTTAATCGTAGCTAGGTTTCGTGTATAAGCAACAACACTCGATTTAGCGCTAAGACTGACACCTGGTAAACTATCACAGTTTGAGTAGAAGTAGCCCTTGTTGCCTGAAATGGACCACATTAAGTCTCCTTAATTGGACCTATAATTTGGGTGCGGTCCATTTAAGGACACCAGTACTTGCAATGTTATTGGGTGTGGTCCATTTAAGGACACCGGTACTAGCAATGTCCTGTTGGGATTCTTTAACCAATTACAATACCCTTTTTGGCGTATGTTTTATCGAACAATAGTCGACAGTGTGGCATGGGATTTGGCAATGCTTCTGACAGGCATAGAAGGAATAATTTCAAAATATGCAATAAATGTCAGTTGCAGGCTTAATAGCTTCACAACAGTTGCTCTGAAGCAATGCACTGCTATTATAGATGAAGATAATGTTCCTCTGTGCGAACTGCGCGCAATTCTTCTTGTATTAGATAATACTCAAATAAATTTAACTGAGTACTAATGTAAGACTTCACAATCATTTATTCGTAGTATTAGCTAGGCCACATTATTTCACTATATAGAGGCCTATATAGTCTACATGTATATTTAGACCTGCACTGGTTGTTATGGCAAAGTACTCCTAATTGGTCTGCAGGCAGAGGTTATGCCAGTCATATATTAAGTTGATTTCAGCTACTCCATTGATATTTGTAACTGTATGGTTAGACACTAAGTGTTTTAAAGCGTTTCCCTTGCTTTTTGGGTAAAATTGCCTTTTAAAAACGTCTTTAAAATATTGTGGTCCATTCAGGGCAAATGGTCCAATCAAGGACACCATGCGGTCCATTCAAGGAAACAGGTTGCCTTGATTGGACTTTTTAGGGGTACATATTTGCGCAGTTATTTCTCATAAATCCACGAATATTTTCTGTCTTTTGCTTATTAATAACATAGATGAACAATCAACCAAGCATATTGCATTCTTTCCTTTTGGAAATTCAGTAGCATTTATTCAGCACACCTAAGTTTGCCTTAGGTGGTCCATTCATGGCAACTCTCCCCTAGTTAATTCATTGTATAACTTGCTCTTTTGAATAAATCGACGTTTATTATATCATTTCGGGCCTTATCTTTGATAGTCATCCCTTTAGACGGCCGTAGAACCCTTTACAGATGGGGGCCCATCCTTTTGCTCGATATTTCGGGTGGTAATTTCGGATATTTTGGTCCGGTAGGTTCTCGGAAAATTTTGAGAGCATTTGTCGATATTTGTCGAAAATTTTGCGGAGTCGCATTTCGTTTTGTGGGGGCCTGGGCTATTGAGTTTTGCGGTTTTCGCATTTTGACAGTTTTAAAGTGGACTGTCGGGGACATTCGTGAAATTTGGAAATTGTGGGTGTGCGTTTGTGCAGCAAGATATATGACGTTACCAGGTGTTTCTGAAGTAGAGGAAATTTAAAATTGCCTAGGTGTAATTTCTGAGGACAATGAAACTTTGGGAAAATTCCGAAGAGAAACGAGCAAAGCAAGTGGCTTGCAAAGAGAGGCGAAAACTGAGAAAATTGGAAGCGAAATTAAGCCCAGAAAATAGGGGCAGCGATGACTTTGGAATTTTTGCCGAGCGTCTATTTCAGAGGGAAAAAAGGGATGGGATTTGTACTTCGTCTGTTGCAAGTCGGCAGATTGAAAAGGAATTTTGGGAAGACATTGCTAGAGAGCGAGTGGCAGATGAAAATCAATTACGGTCTTTGCAAATTTCGGCAGAGAATGTGCGTAGAAAACGTTTGGAAAATTCAAAGCAGGGTCAGAATATTGGGACATTTTCCTCAGAAGTTAAAGAAGGTGTGTCAGGTGATGGCGTAGATTCTGTATGCATGGTAGACGATAAGCTGCTTATTCAGTCCGAGGTTGTGTTTCGCGCTGACTTACATCATGTCAGTGACGATATGCAGACAATGGAACAGATACATGTGTACGACGATGCTTTTGACTATGTGTCTGGGTGTTGCTTGTTTGATGACAACGACGTACAAAATGATTCTGGGTTGGAGTCGTTGAATGACACTGTGGATCCTGTGGATGGTGTGCATGATTTATTTGATGATTCCGCTTTATCGGTACATGAGTCTGTTGACTTAGGCTTGTCGTTGGAAGGTGTGTCGGTAATGGACGCATGTAGGCCTAGGTGGTTGAATGTATGTGATGAGTGTACGCATGATGTTGTCGAGGATTTGTATCAAGATTTGAATGACTCGCAAGATGTGTGCATTGATGCGTGTATGCGTGTTTCAAGTGCCGATAAGCTTGGTGCTGTGTGCGATGAAGCGTGGAGCAATGATTCGGATGTTTCTGTCTGTACTGCGTATGATTTGCCGCAGGGTTTGGCCGAGGCCTTGAATGATTCTGTTGTTGAGATTGGTTGTCTCGTTGAGACCAATGTACAGTTCGGTGTGTGCGAGGAGGCGTGTGTGTCTGGGCTGACTGAGTATAGGCCTATTCAGTCGCAGGGCATAGAACATGCTCGTTCATCGCATGGGGTAACGAGAGCCATTAAGTTGAAAAGAGCGAGGGCATTGTTTTGTAAACTTAGAATGAAGTTGAAGAAATCTCGCTTACAAACTAGCTTGGGTGTGGAAATGGCGAGTGCGTTGCAGGTCACTGTTATTGATTCATCGCCTGCTAGCGTGAATGATTCTTTGGTGATGCATTTGAGTGGGACAACTGTTGTGGGTGATTCGTCACCGTTGTCTATTGTCTTGTTGAAGGATTGTGTGCATGAGACTATGGTTGTGCAGGCTATGATAACGACTGTTGTCTACGAGAATAGATGGATGATGGGTTGGTGTTGTACGGTGTCTACGGTTGCACTGTTGTCAATGAATGTTGAGTTGTGTGGACGAATGACTAAGGTGAACAAGTGTGTCTTGGCTACGCATTGTTTCGTTTGTGAACATGGGTCGAATGAACTTGTGTTGACTGATGTTATTGTTCATGTTGACAAGGATGTGAATTCTGCAGGAATGGGGCATTTGTTTTTGGATGACATTGTCCGTTTTCACATGTTTCTGGTTAGTGCAGTGAGAAATACTGTGACTAATTCTTTGGATGATTGTCTGAATGAGCATGATGTTTCGTCAGAGTTATCTGTATGTCAGTTGTGTTGCGTTTACTCGACTGCTTCGAGAGTTATGTTTCAGCCGGTTGGTGTGATGGACTCGTCAGTGATGTGTGATCGTGTGTTGATACATGATTATGGTATTGTGTCTTCAAAGATGATTGATTGTGTGCTGATACATGATTATGGTGTTGCATCGTCAGTGATGTTTGATCGTGTGTTGATACATGATTATGGTATTGTGTCTTCAGAGATGATTGATCAGGTGCTGATACATGGTTATGGTGTTGCATCTTCAGTGATGTATGATCGAGTTGTTGCAGTACATGAGTGCATTGTTACCTTCATTAGGTGTCTTCAAGTTGATGTTGTGTTGTCGTGGCTGGTTGATTCTGTGGTGATGCAGATACGAGACACATTGATGAAGATGGTGTTTTGGCACATCAGATGTTACTGGGTTGAGATTCGAGTGGCATGGATGGTTGTGTGGTGTCATACGGTGGTGATATGTGTGACAGTTGCATGTTGTGTTGTGTTGTTGACACATTATGGCTTTGCTTCGGATAGTTGCCATGTAATAGATTTCATGAAAGCTCAGACTTGTGTGCAAGTTTCTTTGCAGTGGTTCGCTGATCTGGAGTCGGGGATCGTGGATAGCGTCTTCGTCCGAGTGAAATCGTGGAAGCATGGACGGCGTCAGGTCGTGTTCCTGAGACTACTGCTGCTGACGTGTGTCGTGATGTTGATGATCGGTGACACGTTGGGCACTGATCCGGATCTGGCTGGTCGTTGGGGCCGTTGGATAGGACGTTCGTCGCTGATGACACTCGGGTGTGTTAAAAGTCATACCTGGATGTTGCGACATGTGATCTGGGAGCAGTGGCATCTGGCTACTTCAGTTCTTCAGCGGGACTGCGAATCGTCTCATGGAAGCAGTCGTGATGTGGGTGGAATCCTGTCGAGGCAACGTCAATGTGTCTTGGCAGTGGTTCTGACTGCGGCGTCATCAGGGCGTAACAGAGACGCTCTCTGTTGCGTTCGTCGTCTTCCAGGAACTGCGTGTCAGGATGTCAGTCGTCGGTGCTGTAGGGATGCAGTGCAGTCGTCAGTCATGTGAAATTGTCAGTAATGGAAACTTCTGTCAGTGGAAAATCTTCATTCAGTGCAAAGATTGTCATGGAACTTCTGAAATGGAAATTTGTGCGAGGAACACTTCAGTGAGTGTCCTTCGTGCGTTGGTCAGACACTTTCCAGAAAAAGTGGTGGAATCTTCAAAGGTGTTGGGGGTTCTTGTTGGGGGTTTGGGTTTCTGCTGTTATATGAAGTCGTTTATTCGTATGTTAGTTAGTATGGCTTTGGCCAATGACTTTGTGCAATTTGGATCATTTTTGATACACGTTTTGTGTCCAAATTCATTTTTTCGTATAATTGTATGAACTCTCATTTTGATTCGTATAATTGTTTGAACTTTCATTTTGATTCGTATAATTGTTTGAACTCTCAGTTATATGATGCATTAATTTAGTATTGCGCTGCATTAGTTGTTGCGGAATTGCTGAGTACGTTAACTTGTACTGGTATAGTACTTAGTGATTCTTGCTGTGTGAACTGTTAGGTGTAGTGCTTTCTGCTATATTTCGTCATCCCCTCGGGATTCCTCATGCTGTTGGGTGGGGGATATGTAGCCATTAGCCCTCCTGATCTTCCGTACTCTCTCTCTCTATGACTGGGCACGTGGGTGTAGTAGGAGTGGCCCTGTCTATTTAAGGAACTGTAGCGTGGGTTACTCTCTCTCTCTTGTGGTGTATGCTGAGCGTGGTGGTCGTCTCCCGTCGAGACTGGTCGTGTGTGCTTTGCCTCGCGGTCATGCGAGTTAACCTGCGGGTTCATCTTCTACGTCGCCTTCTTCGCCCTGTTGGTGGTCTGGCTGTTCATCCGTCTTCCTTGGCTTCGTTAGCCGTGCTGTCGTGTGGGTTTGCCGTGCTTCGACCTCTGGTCTGGTCTTCTTCGTATCGTCTGGACGGTAACGTAGTTAATTCATTGTATAACTTGCTCTTTTGAATAAATCGACGTTTATTATATCATTTCGGGCCTTATCTTTGATAGTCATCCCTTTAGACGGCCGTAGAACCCTTTACAATATCCTTAGGCCTACTAAAAAAGTTGCTTAAAGCCAATGCATTTATTTTTGTCTACAATGCATTAAACTCTTTTCTTCATTGTTGAACAGCGGTTACTTTTTTACCCGATACATGTCACAAAATTAAATACTGAACTGGAGTCGAAAAGAATTTTTCGAGAAAAATGACTTGGAATGATGAATTCAAAAGATTATTATTTCGCTATACAACAAGGCACCATCCAACGTAGCCTATTATGCTTGACAACGATAAAGCAGCAGCTAAATGGTGATTGAAACATTTCAAGACAAAAGTCAATTACATAGGATGTCGATCAGAGCTGTATAGAAATTCTAAGCTCGGTTCTCATCAACTCAGGCAATTCTGCTAAATGAGATGTTGAACGCTAGTCGACGTTTTAATGCCTATACTATTAGAAAGTAGCTTTAAAAATTCATCAGCATGAATGACCTGCAGATCTATTTGTAAATTATACACACAGTTATTTATGCGCTGTATTTACTAACTTTATGTGTTGCGACACTTAGAGAAAATACTACTGAGAGGTACATTTCAATGTAAGGTCTACCTCCGACTAGGATTGTTGAGGAATATATATACACGCGAATATGCGCTAGGGGTCTACTGAAACATCTTTCTCTCTCTCACTTCTTATAGTCATGTCCACCTCTCCCGATGGCTCGTCCATGTATTTCTCTACTCGTCTATCTTTGTATGTCAGACTGCCAGTGGCTTCATTTTGCTGTCTCTCTTTCTCTCGTTACCCATTCTCTTTCTTCCTATCTATACATCGGTCTCTTCTTGCAAGTGTTTCCCTCTATCTTTTCTTTTCACATTCCCTGTCACTCTATCTTTTCTTTTCACATTCTCTGTCACTCTATCTTTTCTTTTCGCATTCTCTGTCACTCTATCTTTTCTTTTCGCATTCTCTGTCACTCTATCCTTTCTTTTCGCATTCTCTGTCACTCTCCCATTGCCTCTCGTTCTTTTCCTCCTCGCTCAGTCTTTCTCCAACGCTCCAACTTCCCGCCTTCTTTTCTCTCTCTTCATCTTTCTATTCGTGCCTCAACTTGTCTCTATATTATTATCTCTCTTTCCCGCATCCACGATATTTCCTCCGAGACATGGCCTTATTGCTGAAGAATCTCGCGAATGAAGGGCGGACAACTCCAAATCAACATCGATCCGACACACTCATAGAAGTCTCCTTCTCATAGAAGCTTCACCAGCGTCAAATCGTCCCATTCTCCTGGCACACATTGAACGAGTGGCACTGGGTTGAAAGAAGACCGGGAATGAGGTTCTACACGTAGAAGAGATGTTGTTGCGCCTCCTTAGACGGCCGCCGCTCTTGTCGCCTCGTTGAGTCCTCGGTCCTTGCTACCTCGGTGGTTCGTTGTGGTCAGTCGGACCCTCGTCGGCAGCTGGATCTGCATCGGTTGCTGCTGCTGCTTGTGGACGATGATGCTCAGTCGCCGCACCTCCTCCTGGATGGACGACAGAATCGTCACGACGGTGGTCAGCGCGTTCTGATTGTCCGACATAAGACGTCGCATGTGGTCGATGTCCACTCGCGCCCTGCTGTCGTCCTTGATGTTGTTCTGGACGTGCTGGAGACGGACGTCCATGATCCTCAGGGTCCTCTGGATGGCGTCCATCTGCGGAATCGACAGCAGCTGGATCGCAGGGGGTCCGGATCCGTAGCTGCTCGGATGCCGTGACCGACCCGCCGGACGCAGGTAGGTCCCCGATCGCCCTCCGCCTCCCGCTCCTCCTCCCTCGTCGCCTCCCCGGTAGGTCTGGGAAGAGCGGCGACGGGAGCCCCCATCTGTGGTGGGTCGCCCGTCTTCACCTCCCGAGGGGCAAGGGTTGTCGTGGCGAGGGGAAGGCATCGCTCCGGGAATCGAATCCTCTTCAGTTATGTCTGTAATGCAGTGTAAGACAATGAATGTAGTGTAGTGTAAGACAATGAATGTAGTGTAGTGTAAGACAATGACTGTAATGTAGTGTAAGACAATGACTGTAATGTAGTGTAAGACAATGACTGTAATGTAGTGTAAGACAATGACTGTAATGTACTGTAAGACAATGACCGTAATGTGGTGTAAGACAGTGACTGTAATGTAGTGTAAGACAATGACTTAATGTATTGTAAGACAATGACTGTAATGTAGTGTAAGACAATGACTGTAATGTAGTGTAAGACAATGACTGTAATGTAGTGTAAGACAATGACTGTAATGTACTGTAAGACAATGACCGTAATGTGGTGTAAGACAGTGACTGTAATGTAGTGTAAGACAATGACTTAATGTATTGTAAGACAGTGACTGTAATGTAGTGTAAGACAATGAATGTAATGTAGTCTAAGACAATGACTGTAATGTAGTGTAAGACAATGACTGTAATGCAGTGTAAGACAATGACTGTAATGTAGTGTAAGACAATGACTGTAATGTAGTGTAAGACAATGACTGTAATGCAGTGTAAGACAATGACTGTAAGGTAGTGTAAGACAATGACTGTAATGTAGTGTAAGACAATGACTGTAATGTAGTGTAAGACAATGACTGTAATGTAATCTAAGACAATGACTGTAATGTAGTGTAAGACAATGATTGTAATGTAGTGTAAGACAATGATTGTAATGTAGTGTAAGACATTGACTGTACTGTAATGCAAAACAATGTATTACGGCCACATGTGTTGTTCAAGACGCAAGGCTACGATGAAGATTTCTAAAGTAAAGTAACAGTTTTGTTTGGATTATTCAAGAAATTAATCTTTCTAATCATTGCAGTCTAGATGATTCGCTCTCTGACTTTTAAATCTGCCGTCTCCCTTAACATTAAAATTAAAAGTAGCAAAAATTACTGAAAATACATCAATTGATTTGCAGGCTTCACAGTAAATAATTAAGTAGCAGCGAGTAGACTAATAGTAACAATTGTTGCTAATAACACAAATCAAATTTAGAGATCTTAGTGAAAACCAATGTTTTCACATTTACGGGTGGAGTGGGTTGGGATGGGAGGGGTGAGGTGCAGTGGGGTGGCCTTGGTTGGGGTGGGGTGGCCTGGGTGGGGTCGGGTGGACTGGGGTGGGGTGCGGGGCCGGCGGTTGGGGAGCCGGCAGCGAGGGTGGGGAAGTAAGGAATTGGCCTGGATCAGGGCGAATCTTAAATTTCCATCAGTTAACCCATTGATTGCCCTCATAATAAAAATTATATACAATGCACTTACCGACGAAGGTTGGTTCGTTGTCCTTCCGTTCTTCGTATGGTTCTGCCGTTGTTCCAGCAAATACGCTCTCCAACCCAGCCGCTCCTATGCTATCCTTTCCTGGAAACAATAAACAACGAGTTTTATTCAGGACTTTTAAAAAGAAATTTGTAGAACTGCACAACCAGAAAGTTTTTCTAGTGATCTGTTTGGCGAAAATTTCTCGGCGTTTAAGAAATTTTTCCAAAAATGTTGCAAGTCGGCGCCGAAAAAAATCTAGTGACCTTTTTTTAAAAAGTCATAAAGTCAGTTAGGAGAAATGTTTCCTAAGTTTTCCCAGAAATGCCGCAAGTCGCCGCATAAAAATTCTTATGACTTTTTAGTGATTAAATTTTTGGCTGATATTTTTCAATTTTTCTCAAGCTTTCTCAGAAATGTCGCAAGTCGCAGCACAAAAAAAATACTTTTTTAGTCGTCCACTTGAAAATTGCTTCTTTTCCGCCTTCCTGCCTATTTATCACTGCACAGGTCCTCCGTTCTTCCGTGGTGAACCGGCTGCATCTTTTATCTTTTTCTAATGATTTTCACTGCACATAACTGCTTTTACAACTGCGCATATTCATTTGCAACTGCACATTTTGTGTAGAGCTGCACGTTAAAAAGCCCTGGTTTTATTACTAGATCCATGTGTTATCATTACTACTAATTAGGCCTACTGTAACCACTAATATGTGACTCGTCATTACGAAATGAGTCGCTTGACACATTTGTCATCAGGTAAATGACCAAAAACGATGAAAACCCTCATAGTGCTCCTAATTGGCATTAATGAAAAACAAGTTTTAAATATTGAAGTTTTATATATTTAATATAAATAGCGTATAAAATGTTTGTTTAGACGTAGGGCCTATCTAAATGTGAAAACATTGGTTTTCACTAAGATCTCTAAATTTGATTTGTGTTATTAGCAACAATTGTTACTATTAGTCTACTCGCTGCTACTTAACTATTTACTGTTAGGCCTGCAAATCAATTGTTGTATTTTCAGTAATTTTTGCTGCTTTTAATTAGCCTAGTGTTAATTTAATATTCTTTATTTAACAAGAAGCTATTAGTTTCTTTATTGGGCGCCATAATTACCATAATTACCAAAATTACTAATAAATGATCTTTTTGATATCCAGGTCATGCTTGAATGATTTCTACACAATCCGCGGTGCACTTAAGTTTAGGTTAACTGCTTTAAGTCTTGACTGCTTACTGCACAATTTGGTGAAGGGTTTCTAAGTCAATTATTGATTCGATGTCCTTAGGTGATGACTCGATTTCCCGGGTTCATTCGCATAGGTATTTGCGTGTACATTTAATGGGTGACCGTAAACATTGCCACGTTTGACATCGCGCCTATAAAGCGCTCGCTCCACCGGGTTTGCACTTCTATTGCATCTCATGCCTCCAATTTAGACCCAATATTACATAGGCTATCCAAGAGACCTCCTTCTTGCCCCTTCTGACCTATAGGTCTTCAAAGGTCTTGAATTCATCAGCAGGACAATCAAGCGAATCAAATTTATGCTGGAACTATGTAGTTCGTCTCAAATTTATGCGAGAGAAGAGGCAGGATTTGAGGCAAGAGAAAGAGGAGGTTCGACTACCAGAGAATTGCGGAACAAACTTATATATTACATGTATATACCGTACTATATAGGGGAAGTTCAGTCCATGGACATGGGTACCCGTACACAGGGGCAAGAGGGGGCACTTGCCCTCTGGAAAATTGACACCAACTTTTTAACTAGGCCTATATGCTGCTTTCGGGTTTTAACAAATTTCGTCGCGTTAGAGAATTAATGACAGGCCTACTAATGATCTAGAGTACAATGTGAAACTAAGAAATCTACGTTTAGAAACCTCTATAAAATAGACTTGCTTTTAATTTTCAGCCTTGTGTTTCTTCCCTTGCAGCTCTTGCTATAAACTATAATCATGGTCATTGGGTTCCACTTAGGCCTAAAACTGATTTCTCGCCTGTTCAAAAGAATTCATACCGCTACTCATCTGATGATCCTCGCATCTTCCATGCATCATCCAATATTAAATGACACCCACCTTCAGGGATGTTTTTAAGGAATTTTTAGAACTGCACAACCCCTTCTTTCCCTTCCCATCCTCCATGGTAAATTACTTCCAATCGGATGACAATTGCCTTTTTTACTAGTTTTAACTGCACAGAACTTGTGACAGAAGTGCTTCTACAGCTGCACAAATCCATTTAGAACTGCACATTTTGTGTACAACTGCACGTTAAAAAAGCCCTGCCCACCTTAACTGCTCTGCCCCATCCGCCCCCATGACAACCGGAATCGCCAGCACGAAGCTCCTTCCATCTATCATTTGAAAAAGCCCTTTGACTCGATAAATAAGCTGGTGCCTGTGATTGACTTTCGAGTGCTGTTTTAGAAGTTTAGAGATTACAACTAAGATATAGAAGTAGGCCTAACTACATTAGAGGGAGCATGAATGAATAACTGAATGAAAAATTGTTGTCAGTTTTCCAGGGGCAGATGCCAAGTGGACGTATTGCACCCCTTCAGGAACCTACTTTTTGACTACTAATTTTTGATTTTTAAGCAAACTTTTTCACACTAAAGAAATTATTCGTATAAAAAATTATGAAAGGTGAAACTGAGAAATGCACACTAAAAAAGCTTTATGAAAAATGTTCGTAGGCTTCTAGCTTTCGGCGCTGCGTTATTCCGCATATAGCTAAATATTTTAACAACGACCTTCGTGTTTTGTGACTTTTACCCCCTCCTGCAAAACTTCCTGCGGGCGCCCATAGAATAGGCCTAGAGGAGATCTATGAGGGAAAAGGTCAAGTTTTATAGATGCTATAAATTTGTTTATTTAATTGCTTAGCCACTTATTTATTTATTTGTCTAGTTATTTATTCATTTATTGATTGATCGACATTTGCCTTCTTCTTTCAGTCGTTCCAACTTGAATAGATATCTGCGAACGAGTCGTTGT
>CATKHU010000016.1:50000-65765 GCA_949752735.1 Lumbricus terrestris
CCTTCCTGTTGATGTGGCTCTATACAACTATCTAACTAAGTTTACAATCACAAAATATGTTTTGTTGTTTTCGACTGTATACGCAGTACTTACCAGCGTGAACAACACTAGGAACCTCGTGATGTCTCCAATCATTCTTCCGAGAGAGATCTGCAGAGTACCGAGTACTTCGAAGGCGGGCATGAGGTACGTTGTACGCGCGATACTGAGTACGTTGGCAACAGCAAAGAGAACATCAGAGACTATCTCTGGGTCGTCTGGACTCCATTCAAACCTTGCTAACACACAGAATACAAAGCAGACGAACAATTAATTAAAACGATTAAATGTTTGCAAATCTGTTAAAAATGAAAAAAATAAAACTGCATGTCTACCTGCGTAGCCATAGTTAGTAACTTGGTCAATTATTTTGAAAATGGGAAAAAATCCAGTTCCAATGGGACGCGTTCATTCTGATCATTCTATCAAAAATGTTTAATGAAGTGAAAAGAATTTCCATTAGATTTTAGTAATTGCTTTTGAGTTCATCGGTGTGGTCCTCGGTGCCAAGAGACTGTTCTTCGATGACCCGCGGTGTCAAAAAAGGTTGGACAGCACCCACTTGCTGTCAACTGTACAGTCAGCATAAATGTATTTTTATGCTGACTATTGACCGTAAGTGAGTGAGTAATGCATCCTAAAAGTATGTTGCGACCGACATTGTATACGCTATAGAAATGGTACAGATACAACACGGAAGTCGTTCTACCGAAAAAGAGTTAGATTCAATAAGTAGCACATAAATAAATTAATACCTACCTTAGGGTTCTACTTAGCGGGGGGCTTAAGACCGCGACTCTCCTTTCTATTTCATTGACTGCTACTGCTGGTTAGTCGCCCTGCTTCTTCCAGTCGAGTTCTGCGCTCTTCGGCTAATGGGGAGCTTCTGGTCCCTCGGACCCGCTCTTCGGTCAGATAGCATCGAGCCTTCTCGGTTGTTGACCTCTACTTGGAATGGGCTCCCGCTTGCGTTGTGCGTGCTACTTCGGAATAACTCGCCCGCTTTCTAACAGTTGCTCAAGACCTTTCTATTTGGCCGTGGCCGGGCTGGGAGCGCCTCTGGGTAGTCTTCTTGAAGGACTCTATATAAATTTTCAGAATGGATGAATAAATAAAACATTTGATAATAAAACTAAATAAAACATTTGATAACAAAAATAAATAAAACATTTGATAATAAAATAATAAAACATTTGATAAAAAATAAATAAAATATTTGATAATAAAAAAACAGGAAATCAGTTCTAAGTGGAAATTGCGATGATTATAAATTTAAATACGAATTATTGGTCAGCTCACAGGTCTTCATGAAGTAGCTATGGATGGATCCACCTCGTTCAATCTCTTCCTTGATGATGAGGTAGCAGGTCTTGTTCCTCGTCAGCAGTGCCACCTCGGCCCTCGCCGTTCCGTTGTAGTGCCGATCCGCCGTCTTGATCCAGTGGTCGACGAGGAAACGCAGGACGTAGGACGAGAGGTAGAGCGAGAGAACGACGAAGTCGATCCAGTTGTAGTTGTCGAGCAGGTAGACGCGGACCCCGGAGTGGTAGAGCTGCTTGCACTCCATCCAAAACAAACCTAATTTACAGGTGAAAGAAACCGAGGAAAATCTCGTTGATTGAAGTCGATTGATTGTTTCTCGTTGATTGGTTGTCTGCTAGATGTATTTGACGATGACTTGATTAATTAATTAATTAATTAATTAATATTATTAATTAATATTAATTTTATTTTTGGTTCGATGATTCTTTACTTTACTGATTTCTCAACCGATGATCTGACGTATACCTATTGCCTGAGTGATTGTTTGATTGGCTAATTGTTAATTGAGTGATTGATTGATTGATTAATTGTTAATTGAGTGATTGATTAATTGTTAATTGAGTGATTGATTAATTGTTAATTGAGTGATTGATTAGATTAATTGATTCGTCGATTGATTGATTCATTTTGAATAATCATTTCAATCACTAATGAGTGATCGATGCCAGACTTGAGCTAAGAAGGCTCACATGTTTATATCGCTTTTAATTAAGAGGTGCCTGAATAGCGCTATATAAGTGTGACATAGTTATATTACGCTGCATTATTTTGAAATAGGTCCACTCCACTCATTGAACTGCAAAAACGTTCAAAACTATTCTCAACAATAGCAATATACTATCTTTATTATCAGTGTTCTAATTTCTGACGTAGCCTACAGGAGCATTACGAATTTTTTTAGGAAATTATATTATAATAATAATTGTTGAAGAGGATCTTCAAATAAAAGCTGTAGCATAGGCTTGTTGAAGAATCTTGTATTTAAGGACTTGCTAACGATCTTCAATTTGACTATTTATGCTCTCAAAGGCTAACCGAAGATCGTCGATATGAAGAAGCTGTCAAAGCTGTTCGAAGAATCTTTGAAGTCTTACCAAGAACCCAGAACATGAGGCAGAGCTGTACATTCGTCATGAGTATGTTGGCTGGGCGGAACGTTCCCTTCAGGAACTTGTCGACCTTTTCCAGCGGGTTCTCGTCATCTGAAACTTGATCGAAGAAGTCAGAGGTGGAGCTGATCGGGTAAGTCCTCTCCTCCAATCGAAATGTTGCAGCAGCAAGTAGGATGAGGAAGCTGATGTGTGATAAAGTGTAGGTGATGAACTTGGATGCGGGACATTTCAGTGCGTTGCCAATCTACAATCAAACAAGAGCAGTTACAATCACAGCGATGATGATGTCAATGATGACTTCCGGCAGGGATGATGATGATGATGTCAATGATGACTACCGGTAGGGAATAGGGATGATGATGATGTCAACGACTATAATTATATGTTGGTAAGGATGATGAAGACGACGACTACGAAAAATGCCACGGCGACGATGATTTTGTGGTTGTTGCTGTTGATGACGATGATGACGACAACGACGACGACGACGACGACGGCGACGGCGACGGCGACGACGGCGACGGCGACGACGACGGCGACGACGACGGCGACGGCGACGGCGACGGCGACGGCGGCGACGACGACGACGACGACGACGACGACGACGACGATGACGATGACGATGATGATGATGATGATGATGATGATGATGATGATGATGATGATGATGATGATGATGATGATGATGATGATAAATATAATAAGGGACAAAGGCTGACAGTGACACAAACATAAAATAAACTCGAATTGACAGCAGTGACAGACAGATATATGTGAACAGACAGACACTGACAGACAAAATACGTACAGACAGATACCGATAGACAGACAGACAGACACAGACAGACAGACGGATAACCAGATAGAGAGGATGGAGAGAGACGGTGGTCTGTTTGACCTTTGAATCTGGAGCGACGACGTATAGAATGCAGAAGATTGGAACGGCTGGCAGACAGACGACCCACATGACGACCTTCTTCCAGAGCGACAGCGACTGCAAGAACCCCATTTCCGGTCCGTAGTAGATATTCGTCAGATGCTGCTGGCAATTCGGATGCGCCACAAACTGTGAAGATAACATTCAAAAACATCAGCAGCTTCACATGTCACATCGGATCACATGATGATATCACATCGTATCACATGATGTCACATCGTATCACATGATGTCACATCGTATCACATGATGTCACATCGTATCACATGATGTCACATCGTATCACATGATGTCACATCGTATCACATGATGTCACATCGTATCACATGATGATGTCACATCGGATCACATGATGTCACATCGGATCACACATTGCGTTGCATCGTCACATTACCATACGTGTATCATTTAATAACGTCACATTGAATCACAAAATCGTCAATTGCTTCTACTGCTAGTACCATGATACTAATTTAATTTTAATCTCTCACTAAAATTCGATCATCCATGATTGTATTAAGTAACTTATGAGTTAAGAAATTTACTCAGCCTTTTATTCATTATTTTAGTCATTTTTAAATGAATTTACTTATTTATTCGTTTATTTGCGTTTTCGTTCGTTCGTTCGGTTCTTCGTTCGTTCTATTATTCATAATTATTTCTAAATGAATTAATTCACTCATCAATGCAGGTCTCAAGAAATCCATCCATTCCTTCGCTATTTCGTTCATTCATTCGTTCATTCATTCATTCCGGGAATTCATTCCTGAAATCCATATAGCGCATCTTCAAGAGACCTACTCAGAGGCGCTCTCTGCTTAGTCACTTGTCAAATTCCCGATACATTGACGAGTGGATCGATCAGATTGTTTGATAGCTTCATCGATTGATTGATCACTTGCTTTATTGATTGATTGATTGATTGAACGATCGATTGATTGATTGACTGATTAATTGGTTGATTGATTGATTGATTGATTGAACGATCGATTGATTGATTGACTGATTAATTGGTTGATCGATTGATCGATAGATCGATTGATTGATTGATTGATTGATTGATTGATCAATTGATTGATAGATTGATTGATTGATCTGCTGATTGACACGTACCTTCTTCTCCTCGTACTCGATGGCCATCTTGAGCCGTGCCAGTGGCTCCGTCCCTTCGCTGAGCACAGCCTCCACCTCCTGTGTCCCCCGACAGAGGTCCATCAATTCACAGGCGAAATTCATGCACTGCTCCACCAGACTGAGATATTCGTTCTAGCAGAAACCAACGAACCGGCAAATGACTTCTGATTGGTCGATCGTGCGTGGCATCGCTCATGCAGAACGCTAGCGATAAGCAACTTCCGGTTGTTGTTTACGTGTACAATCGTTACACAATAGCGCGATGAGAAGAAGAAGGCGGCGTACGGTTTTTATTTAACGACGCACGAGTAGGTTTATGTAACAAATAAGTCAGTCAATCAGTCATTCATTCACTCATTCAGTCAGTCAGTCATTCAGACAGTTAGTCATTCAGTTGTATAGCCAGTCAGCCAGCCAGTCATTCATTCATTCAGAGCATTTATATAGCGCCCCTTCTAGAAACTACTCAGAGCAACTCCGCCACTGGTTGTTCAATGCTAGTGCCAGTCCGCAACCTGGATAAAGGAGGAGGGCGACACCAATCATCCTGGATATGGCGGTGTCGTTAAACATGTAACAAGAGAAACTAATCAGAGGCACTCCCAGCCCAACCACGACCAAAGAAAAAGATACTTGAGATACTTGTGGAACCCTGCCGGATAGACCACAAGTAGAGAGCGAAGCGTAACCGGGAGGTCGTTCCAGACAGTAGGCCCCACGACCGAGAAAGCACAGCGGTGCTTAATAGCCAAGCGGGTCCGTGGGACCAGAAGCTCACCCCTAGCCGAAGAGCGCAGTACACGACGCGCTGCAACGTCAGCGACTGGACAGCAAAGATCACACAAGTATGACGAAGCACAGCCAAGGACGCAACGATAGACCACCGCAGCAATGCGGTATGAGATCCGCTGGGACACAGGAAGCCAAGGACACAGCGAGAGACCACAGCAGCAATGCGGTATGAGATCCGTTGGGACACAGGAAGCCAAGGACACAGCGAGAGACCACAGCAGCAATGCGGTATGAGATCCGTTGGGACACAGGAAGCCAAGGACACAGCGAGAGACCACAGCAGCAATGCGGTGTGAGATCCGCTGGGACACTGGCAGCCAGTGCAGTACATCGCCCATATAAGCAGAGACAGGAGCAAATTTAGGAAGCCGCCCAACAAGGCGAGCAGCCGAACGTAAGACAAGATCAAGTCGCCCCCAAAAACCCAAGGGGAAGATTGAGACTGTGGTCAGTGAGAGGACGGAGCCACTGGCACGGCTCAGTCAGTCAGTCAATGAGTCAGTCAGCCAGTTAGTCCTTCAGTCATTCCGCCAACCAGCCAGTCAGTCAGCCATTCAGCAGTTAGTCAGTTAGTCATTCAGTTGTTCAGTCAGTCGGCCACCCATTCAATCAGTAATTCAATCGGTCATTTAGCTACTCAGACAAGTGAATGTGTGTGTAAGTGGGTGAGTGATTGAGTGAGTGAGTGAGTCAGTCAGTCAGTCAGTCAGCCAGTCAGTCAGTCAGTTATGCTGCTGGATCAAACAATCGAAAACTGGTCTATTATAATTATATAGATAAGATAATTCGACGAAGACAAACCTTGAATTCCTTTTCGACCTGCGCCAGTTTCTTCATTTCCTGTCGCAGTTCAAAGGTCGTCATAATTGGGTCAGGGCTTGACAGGGCCATGTAGGCGGGGCTAGCGAGGCCCCGATAGGCGTTCAGCCTTGACCTTGACCTCTTCAGGGAGTCGTAGTTCTGCTTTGCAACGCAGTCGGCACATTGGCACGAAATTGGGTGAGGTCGATCGATCGTCTGACCCCGCGACAGAAACATCTGGATGACCTAAATGCATCATTTATTAGTGTGAAGTAAATGTAATGTACTGTGTAGCAAGTTGTCTATAGGTAGAAAGTAGAAACGTGGTCTCGAGTTTAACAAATAACAAAGAATGGTCTTCCTCTGACACTCCGCTCTCTTTCTAAAATCAGTCTCAGGCTTTCCTTTTCCTCTCTCATCTTAAGACAGTTTTATTTGGCCGCGCTGAGGCGGAAGCGCCTTTGAGTAGCCCCTTCAAGAGGCGCTACATAAATGCATCTAATGAATGAACGAACGAACGAACGAATGAATGAATGAATGCTGGTATAGAGATGGATGTAACTCTGCCAACGAACCTCATGGTTGTTGTAGTGAGCGGCCAGGATGAGCGGCGTGACATCCGGTGGGAACTGACTCTTCTCCTCGTTGCGGAAGAACGGATCCCTCTGGACCCTCTGTCTGGTCGGCTC
The DNA here is from genome assembly GCA_949752735.1 of Lumbricus terrestris. NCBI lineage: Eukaryota > Metazoa > Annelida > Clitellata > Crassiclitellata > Lumbricidae > Lumbricus > Lumbricus terrestris. Next base: position 56,828 of record CATKHU010000016.1, read on the forward strand.
CTCCCCTGCCATGTAGTTCGGGTGTTCGATCATTGACTTGACGATCTTCGTTGACCCCTTGCTGACCGCGTGCAGCAGGGCTTCCTCGATGCACTCGAAGTTCGTCCTTCCCATCAGAAGCTCGACCGCCTCGATGCATTCACTGTCGACGGCGAGGTGAAGGGCGCTGCGACCCATGTAGTCGACGCAGTTGACGTTCAGACTGTCGCCACCGCTGTCCACCGACTGACGCAGGATCGGAAGGTCACCGAGAGCGGCGGCGTTCAGGTAGACCCTCTCCTCGTCAGTCAGCTGCGGTGGAAGAAGGTGGATGGTCAGGGAAAGGGGAAGGGAAAGGAAGTGAAGAAGGATGAGGATGAGGAGGAGAAGGAAAAGGAAAAGGTGGAGAAAGAGGGTCACGGTTTGGCTCTTACGAAAGTAAAGGGGGATGAAAAAAGAGAAAGAAAAGTTAGAAAGATGGATTGACGGGGAGAAGGAAGGATGGATATATAGACATATATAGATATACAGATACATTGAAAGATACATTGGAACACAGATATAGTTGCGTGGATGAACTCATGACATCCAGACAGATTGAAGGAAAGAAAGACAGAAAGAATGACTGAATGAATGAATTGATTTATCTTTCATAGATTCGTTCTTCACACAATTTTTCTCGATACCATCCATTCACCCATTCAACTATCCATCCATTCACCCATTCAACTATCCATCCATTCACCCATTCAACTATCCATCTATTCACCCATCCAACTGATGTATAGATGGTTGGACGGGTCGTCCATCCAACTATACATCCATCCAACTATACATCTGTACATCAGTAAATTTCCACAAATATTCATCAAGCTATACCAGTCTATCCATCCACCGATCTATCCATCACCACCCCACCACAGCTCCTATCCCTCTATTCTTCCATCAATCTATGAAATATCCATTTACCCACCCACCGATGTATCCATCCATTCATTCAGTCATCCATTCACCACCCTTTCGACCACCACATCCACCCAACCTCCATTCTTCCATCCACGATCCATCCATCCACGCATCCACCAACCCACCACCGTCCCACCCACCAGTGGATCCCCCCATCCATCTAATCACTTTGTTTGATTATATGATGATATACACCTGGACATCTTCGAAGTTCGTAAACAGAGATCCTCGTGATGATGGAGATGATCTGCGAAGATCTGGTGCCATCAGCTGCTGCTGCTGTTGTTGCTGATGTTGCCTGCAACGAGAGCATCAACGATTCAAGTCACGAGTAGTTCATAATATAGCGCCAACTTAGATTGTTTCATTATATTTCGAATTACACAGATTATGTTGATCGATGTGTTGACCTTTAAGTTTCCACAATCAATTATTGCTGGATGTGATGGGGATGGGACGATATGTCATTTTATAAAGTTAGATTGTGTCAAAATACTTCTTTGCATGATCTCAATACTGTTGTCTCCATGCTTGTCTGCCTAACTGCCATCTGCCCATCTGTCCATCTGCTCTTCTGTTCGCCTATCAGTCTGTCTATGTCTATATCTACGTACATGTATACACCCAATTGTCTGGATACCGAACTTTCTTCCTGTCTATCTGCTTCCCTATCACCTCATCTGCCTACCTGTCTGCCTATCTATCTGTCTCTGCTTTGTCCCTCTGCCTGCCTACCTTCCTACCTGCCTGCCTACCTGCCTGCCTGCTTGCCCACCTGCCTGCCTACCTGCTTACCTCCCTGCCTGCCTGTCTGCCTGCCTATACCTGCCTGCCTGCTTACCTCCCTGCCTGCCTGCCTGCCTGCTTACCTGCCTACCTGCTTACCTCCCTGCCTGCCTGCCTACCTGCCTGCCTACCTGCCTGCCTACCTGCTTATATGGCTGTCAACCTACCTGCCTATGTGTCTGTCTGTTTACTTGTTCACAACATTTCTAACTAAAACTTCTTGGATGCTGAATGTGTCATGGATGACAGAGGTTGAAGTGAATTGATGATGTTTTGTTGCGGCTACAGCAGCTGGTGTTAACATCTCAACATCATCAGAAGAACAATCGATCAGCATCACATCTACACACGCCAGACAATTCCTCCTCAGGCTCCTGGTCCAGCAGCTGACAACTGATGGATTAGCTGCAAGAGTATTTGCATCTTTGGACGAAGATGGAGATTCAGAAGCTGACAATATAAATGCAAATGCCTGAGATTTATCACCGACCACAAAAACTGAGTCATAAAGAGCAACTCATATATGACACAACCAAGTGACCAAGAGTCGAGTCACTTTCGGAGTTAAGGGGCAGGATACACACTCAATGACCGAATAAGATAACAAATGTAGAAATACATGCATGCAACAATGTACCAGAAATGTGATTAACAAGTATACCCTCCATAAGAAGTTCAGAAATGTGTACGTTTAAGCATCTGTCAGAATTCATACGTTTGCTGACGTATGAAAACATTTCCTAATTCTGAGACCACTTTAGTATCCGTAAAGTTTAAACTACTATATACACTTAATGCACTGTATACCCAGTTATGATGCGCAAGTGCTATGTCGCTTGAGTTAACGTCGCCAGAGGTGAATTGGATGAGTTATAGGAAGCTGAACGTTGTGTTGAGCGGACAGCAAAGCCTCTGAACTCAACTGGTTCTCGTGCCTTAGCCCTTAGGACAGGTGCTTTCCCGCCTTCAAGTGGCGCACACATGTCGCCATCGTCTGCTCGAAACGTGAATCCCCTGAAGCGGGGTTTTCCCCTCTCAACAGTTGGAGAGAGAGAGAGAGAAGAGAGAGAGAGAGAGAGAGAGAGAGAGAGAGAGAGAGAGAGAGAGAGAGAGAGAGAGACCCATGCACTGGTCGGTGTAGGATGGGTGACTGGATTGAGAGGGAAATGCGAAGAGGCATGGGGGTGTGGGGTCCTGTGGCATTTTGTTGTAGGCCTATGATGCTGACGCTGGGAAGCCATAAATCCACCGCACTGTACAAAGCCAGAGGGGAAACTATCGAGAGGTATACAGACTCTTGAGTGAAAAAAGCAATTAATTGATTTTATGCAGCTCTCAAGGGACAACTGAATTGTGATTATTCAAGTGATGTGTGATAAAAGGCTGGAGTGATTAAATGTGAGGCTGGAAGCGGGGATTAAAAAATCACATTCATCCTCAAACAACGATTCTCTTCCTGCGTCTAACTCTTTCCATGCACCTAACTCTTACCCTGTATTTAACTGTTCTACCTGTGTATCTGACTCTTCATGTAGGCCTACGTTTTGCCGAGTCGCTTTTGTCGTATCGTTCCAACTTTTTCACTTTGCTCTATAACCACGTTGTTCAAACTGAGACCAACAAAAGTCAATTCTTAGCGGTCCGACCGAATTCGCTAAATTTATTTGTGTAAAAGATAAAGCAAAGGACACAGTCAGTGGACTACTTGCACAGCCATTCGTTCGTAGCTTTGTTTATCATTTGACAATTTGAGCACAGCATTCATAAATAAAGAGGAGACGCGGAAGACCACGTAGGATGTGGGTCGACGACGTGAAAGAGTGGACCGGGATGACGATGGAACAGGCAATTCGAGCAACGCAGCAGAGAACTTCTTGGAGACAGATCGTCCTTTGTGCCGCCAAAGTTCGGACGTACGAATAAGGCACCGACGACGACGACGACGATTCATAAAAAATACCGATTACTCATTGTGATTATTCCATAATAAATTTTAATGCAGTTGTTAATGCATATTTTTATTTTAATTTCTAATACTGTAGTGTAATCGACTAAATATTCAGTCGATGCTTTTATAAGCTTATATACTGTTGCGGTCCTCGGCTTTAAGAACAATTTCTTCTGTGGTCCACGGTGTCAGATAAGTTGGACAGCATTGCTCTATAGGTCGCCTCTGGGTCTTAGCGGATAATCTTCTTTCTATTGACCTGATTACTGCCGGGGATCATTGGTCCTGCGTTAGACAGTCTGATGCAGAGGAAGGCGGTCGTGACCAATAACAGTTACGTTGAGTCAGAGACGCTTACGGACGATTGGGTAAATTGAAGAAAATGGACAAATGAATACACATACATGCATACATACATATTCAATTTAAAAACAACATATATACATCGATGATGCACGCACACTCACACACTTACAGCGACAAAGAATGAAAAACAAAGGATATTAAACAATTGAGAGGAAGAACAATTGTTAAAGAAGTAGGTCACATGCAGAAGGTTTAAAAAAGATTTGAAAGAGCGACAGTGGAAGGACGAACTGTTGCCTAAAGTATTCAGGGATTGAGGATATTATACATGCAGGGACACTGATACAGACAAGCACAACACCAACAGAGCCATACGGAAAAGCTGCATGATAGAACGACACATAGAGAGACAGAAACAGAGAAACAGACAGACAGACAGACAGACAGACATAGAGAGAGGCAGAAAGATAGACACACAGAGAGACAGAAAAGCCAGAGAGACAAACAGACACAGAGACGCAGAGAGACGGAGAGAGACAGAGAAAGAGAGACAGACAGAGAGAACAAGCATACCGTACATGTATTGAGGAAAGACTGGAGTAACAAAACACTGGACGGACCAGAAGGGCAGTACGGAAAAAACATCTGGAGAGAATGGGAGCCAGGAACACCGGAAGAAGGAAATGAGTGGGAGGGGAAGGTGGTGTGTGTATACGCAACGGCAGAGTATCTGGTGTGGGGTGGATTAGGGGAGGGACCGGTATCTATGTAAGGGAAGCCAGTGTTAGACGAAGCGCGATGAGCATTTGACCTTTTAGTCTGTTTCGATCGATTGGGGAACGGATCCCCACCCATCCTCCAACCCAACCACCCATCCTCCAACCCCACCACCCATCCTCCCTCTCTAACCCGATTTCCCTTTTTCAGGAACTGACAAAAAGCGAACATGATTAAAGAGGGAGAGAGAAGAGAGAGGCAGAGAGAGACAGACAGACAGAAAGACTGACAAACAGACAGAGAAACAGTGAAACAGAGAGAGACAGAGACCGACGGAGACGTAGCAGAACTTCTGACTCTCTACCTATCTGTCTGTCTGTTTGTCCGCTTGCCTATCTGCCTAGCTCCTTTCACTGTTGTTTATTGCATTATGAACACCAGTCCGTTCAATTAGCGATAGTCTGCATCATTTATATGACCACAAAAATATTACACACAAAATCCAAGTTAACTGGCCTTCAATATTTCAGTTTTCGTGCTCAAATTGTTTCAGTTTGCCTATGTATACATGTACATATATAATGTCATATATAAATTATATATATAGCCTATGTGTGTATATATATGTGTGTGTGTATATATGTGTGTGTGTGTGCGCGCGCGAGCGTGTGTGTGGACATTGTTATAATTATTCGTAATCATAAGGTCACATTATTTTATTCGACGCCTCGTCAAGAAAGCTTCTTAAACGTGACTCTCGTCCTGATAAAACAATCCAACGATTTAGAATCACGGTCTTCATTTGGTGGCAATTAGATGAAGTACAATAGGATCAAATCAAATTGTGGGGCGCGGTGGTGTAGTGGTTATGTTCGTCGCCACGGAACTGGAGGGTTGCAGGTTCGAATCCATCTCAAGTCGCCGTGTAGGAACCTTTAGCCTACTTGGGCAAATCCTTCACTCGCAATTGCTCAGCGCTTCGGCGTTAAACTCCAATTCAGTGTCCGCGCTGTAGTCGGGAGCGCCTCTGTTTAAAAATCGTGAAGGGGTGCTATAACAAATGCACATACAAACATCAAACAAAAAGACAAATAAAGATCGTGAACTTTTGTGACTATAATCTATAGGAAATATAGGCAAATATTCTCCGAATTAAATTTATTAAAAGAAATTGAGCAGATAAAGACTTTTCAAATTGGGATCTTAGGTTTCGCCTTGACCGGGGCCTACTGTCCTCAATTTCAAAAGATTTCTTCGGCCATGTGTCTGATCATGTACACTCGCATTCACAAGAACTTCAAACTATGGACCTACCGCCGTGTCTTGGCCAGCACTAGCTCCAGTTTTATTTCTATTGAATTCCTGAAGCATTAGAACGGGAAAATCCCTGTAATTAGCTCGGCTTCAACATTAATATACTCAAAAGAACATTGCGCACCCACCAAATCAATGAGAATAAATAATGATTATATCCACAATTGCGTCAGAAATAACTCTTAGACCAAAAGTCAAAGTTTATTTTGCTTCCTATTTTCTCCTGTCGTTGCTCTGTGCATGTCTAAAGAGCAGACGCATCACATCCGTCGTTCTGTCGTTCTTCTTTATCTGTTAATATTGTTAGTTAAGTTTCAATCTGTTGCCTAACTACCATCACACAATGTTTGCTTCAGTTTGATATTATGAGGGTAGGCCTATCCCCTGCGCTTTCACCGTAGGCCTACTCTCAAGGATTCAGCTAACTGTTATTATTTTAATGGTTTAACGTAATCATTAAAGCAGGTTACATGTAGCATAGGACCCTATAGTATACAAGAAATGAAATTTATAAGAGTTATTTTCGATATAAACTTCTTAGGCCTGTAATTATAAGTTACACTTCTAAGTAGCCCAGAGTATATAATTTAGTACACACCTGTTGTCCGTTACTTCTGATTAGATTTTATTTGCGTTAAGCCCAAGTCGATCACCATGAACTTATGCGGACTTATGCTTACAATTTAAATTTTAAAAGATTTCAATACCTTTAATTTTTCTCAATTTCTCATTAAATTAAAGTTATAAGAAAACATAACTGTTGTAGAGTCACTTATAATATTAATTTTGGCCTGCTAATAAAGTTGTATTATATGCTGATTAAGATAAAATTGCATAAACAAAGTTTTCAAGTTTAAAATGCAGTTTGATATGCAGCAAAGTCGATTCATTTTCATTTTCCGTTTTTGTCGTTTTCCCGTTTTTTTCCAAATGAGATGATGTTTTCCCTTTTTTAATTCCGTTTCCATCGCTTTTTAGATCTGTAGGCCTACTCCGCTCTAATCAGTAGCCTTCTTAGTGCAGCTGCTCTCTTGATTGGACGCCTCCCTCATTCCCCTCATAATTCGATTTCTATGACTGAACACCTTCGTTGGATTCCTTTAATTGTTCGGATTAAGTCTAAATATCTCTTTCACACCTATAAGATTTGTTGAGTGAAACTTATTATTGCAACCTCTCTTTACACCGTCATGACCTTCTTGTACCACGGTCTCGCCTATGCATCTGTTGTCGTTTGCTGCGGAATGACATTCATGCTATTATATAGTCCTACTCTTGGTCAGATCTTTCTTATCTGGGGTCACCACTACCGCTGCCCGTCCTCCCGAGTCTTTTTTTCCGAGGGATCGTTGCACTGACAGCGCCTCTCATTAGGTTGTAGGCTATTTGAAGGGAGCTTTACAAGTCAATAAATAAAATAGAGTAGGCCTAGATAATATACACTACAGCCCATAAAGCGTGTGCATTTAATTAATTATACCGTCGTCGTTTGCGCAGTGAATATCAACTACACGTCTATAGATGAATGTTTACATTGGGAAATAAAACCAGATTTAATCGCTATTTAGTAAGGAAGAAGTAGGCTATGGACTCTTTGTTCCACTCTTGCAGTCACTTCGTCCTTTGAACTCGACGTCTCCGAATGACCTTATTGCAACCGTAGGGCGCTATATAAACGACCCTTAACAGCTGGCTTAAACACACAACTCTCTGACATCTTCGTATAGCCTACGGATACACACGAGGTCACGTGTCTCACACGTGTCCCTCGGGAACCACGTCACGTGACTCGACGATGAGCGTTCAGACCACGGTCCGTCTTAGCCCTGCAGGGCTGTATTATAGCTCAGCGGCTGAACGATCAAGGACGGGAAGCAAGACCATGGGTGGGCTTAACGCAGCGGCTGAGGCCCAGCGGCTGAGGAGGCCTAGCGGCTGAGGGCTAGCGGCTGAGGAGGCCCAGCAGCGGCTGAGGCTGTGTCTAGCGGCTGAGTGGGCTGAGGGACCGGATGAGTTTGGTTGTGATGTGGAAAATCGTATTAGTATTCCTGAGGGAGTGAAGCTTTTGCGGTTCAGCCAATTCATCGACAAGGCTGGCGTTGTCGTTATACGTGTCAGCAACCAGGTCCATCCGATCGACGCTTTATCTTGACAGGTAAATTTTCATTAGCAAGATTTATCGGCTAGGTATGCTCCGCGTACACGCTCCCTTCTCTCCCCCATCCCCACACGCTCTTCCCCACCCCCCACGCTCTTCCCCTACACGTTCCTCCCCCATCTGCACCCTCTTCCAGTACGCAACTCCCTTCCATAACGCGTGCGTCGATCGTCAGTCTATTTCGTGCAAGTCTCGGCTGGTCCGCATAAGCGCGGGAAACGAAGCAGACGATTTGTCGACGTCATTCGCTGGCTGGCGTCATCTGGCGAAGCGATCGTAATAACAGAACATTGCGAGCAAGGTCGTTGAGAAGACTGTGATTGACCTAATTCATGAGAGGGGGAAGAGGGGCTGATGGAAGAGGGACGAGGAGAAGATGGGAGGGAAGAAAAATTACGGAGCTTTTTAGCATCTGTCTGTTACACCCACGCGTCGTTGATTACCGTCCCCTCGGTTTTTATGTATGAATGTATTTATGTATACAGGGTGCCCCCAAAAAAAGAACCCCCAGGTTTTTTGCCAATATCTAGGCCAGAAGTAAGAATTTCGAAATGAAATTTTACAGGCTCAGTGACAATTCATATTTACACATGATGGTCACATTTCATCGAAATATTTCAAACATAACAAAAAGTTATACCACAATTTTAGTGAGGCCACTCATCGTTTTTTGACGATTCAAAAACGAAACGCAACAAAAAGTAACAAAAACACGATTTTATTAAGTCTCATCTCAAATAACTGCTGTCAAATGAACATGGTAG
>CATKHU010000017.1:0-10101 GCA_949752735.1 Lumbricus terrestris
AGAGTGTAGGCCTACCTGCAAATAGAAACGCACCCATTAATTAATACAACACGACCTTAGTAAGCAAGACTAGCAAGTTTCATCTAAGGCCCGATAATTACAGCAGTGGACCATTGCCTGAATTGAGCACTTCGGTCCTGGTCTACATGTACAGGGTGGTCCAAAATAAACCGCACAATGATAAATTGATAGTACTTTATTCAGACCAATTCAAATATAACCGTGAAAATTCACAAAAACACAGCAATTATTTTTACTGTAACATTACATGGATGGATTTCGTTACATAAAATGTTCAATGTGTCCTCCTTGCTGCTCGACCACGCATTGAAGCCGACGACGCCATTGATCAATTGCGCGGTCAATGAAACGCTGTGACAGCTTGGTCCACTCTGTGACGATTGTTTCTTTCAGCTGATCCACTGCGGTGAAACTTCTACGCAGGGACGTCATTTCATTCTTTTTCAGGGGGGGGCAAAAAAAATTTTGCGAGTCAAAACTCCACACGCTTCTTAAGCTCTGCATTTAGCCAACATGTGCAAAACTGCGGTTAAATGAGATGTTTTATTCATGCTCTCATTTACTAAATTTAAATATGGGCCTATTTGATTCAGTGATGAGGTAGGTTTTAAATGCCTACTACTTTAAATAGACTAAGTGCTTTGCACTTGTTATTATATACCGTGATATTATTTACCATTATATGATTATAATAATGATATTATTTATTATGATATAATTATGGTAGTATCATATTAAAAGAGTAGGATTTATTGTTAATATTTGTACAAATACTATTTTTGCACAGTTAAAATGACAGAAATAACCTTCACCCACAGAAAAATTTGACAAAATGATAATAGGCTAGCTATTGTTCCAGCTTACATTATTGTATAACATAGAATTGCATTACATAGACCGGGTTGGGCCATTATAATCTATCATGATATTATTGATTATTATATAATTATTATGATATTACATACTATAATAATAGTCTAATAGATGACATCATCATGAAATGGAAAATTATTTACTGTTAATACTTGTAAAAATAAAAAATTACCATTAAATGTCTTATCTCCACTATCCAGTGTAATCTTTCAAATTTCAAACTGTCAAATTTCAAAATGTTTTGTTCCTTGAAACATTTAGTAAAACAACATTATTACATATGCAACAAGGGTAAGCTTATCACAGAACAACAAAGTAAGCTTACATAATTATACTCCCATCTGCTGTTATTCATTGTAATAGTCCAGTAGGCCTAGCAACAGAATAGAGTTGTCTAACTTGATACACAAAGAAATTATTATACCAATTATAATTACATTTTAATATTAAAATATTAAACCACTCCTTTTATCAGCACTGAAATAATAGAGTAATTTTGTCAAGATAACATCCTACATGCTTATTGAATTACGGCTCAATAGATCATAGATGACCTTCAGTGGAGTAACTAGAATTTTACCATTGAGGTGGGTAATGTAAATCCAGTAGTCTGCCATGAGCCTCTACAATACATAGGTGGGCTGGTGATCTGTACAGCGATCTCCAGAGGCATACATTAACATAAAGAACTTGAGGAGTTGGGAGAGCAAGCAGATATTCATGAGTGATTATATCAACCTGGAAAATATATGACTCAATATCAACCTGGAAAAGATAGGACTGAAAGAAATTTTTAATATCCAGGACTTCATGTATAGGAAGGTAAACCTGCCTAGACATTGCACTAAAAAACAGTAAGTTTGTGTAAGTTCCAGTTCAATTGGATGTCACATAATAGGCCTACCGTGAGTGCTTTATGGTAGAACGACGAAACAAAGACCCATAGAAGGCTGGTTTCCGGCAGGACTATTATGTCCTTTGGTCCGCTTTTACCCTCTGTTCAGTTATCAAGAAAGCCCAATCATCAGTTCTGCTGACTGCCATTAACCTCCTCCCTCCCCCAACAGCTGCAGTCAGCCCCCTTGTAATGCATCTTTCTGCTGTCTTCATTCAGAGCTTCCCGCTCATTCGTCCTTGCGGGCTACTTGCCCTGGACGTCGTCGGTGTTGGGAGGCGAAATCGCTCCAGCTCCCGGTCAGACGGGGTGGGGTGCTTGTAGGCTCAAAGGAAGAATCATGTTTGGCTGCTGCATGTAACTGGGTGTCGGTTTGCACTGTGTGGCTCATAGGACCCACACATAGGCGTAGGAGACGGGGGTCCAGGGGGGGCAAATGCCCCCCCCCAAATTTCGGGCAAGTCTGTTTTTTCGGGCAAGTAGACCCGGAAAAATATTAACCAAACTTCTTGAAGTTCAACGTTCATTAGTACATCACATTATCTCCCAGTTTCATCTTGCCCGAATCGAGTTAGATATTAGCTCACAACAACCATGGTTAGCAGAAATTCCAGAAACAGTCCTGAATTCACGGTAGCATTTTGAAAATAATGGCGAGAATCGCAGCAAATTTAAGAGCCGAAATTTGCCCGAAAATCTTGCCCGAATCGAGTTAGATATTAAATGATAACAACCATTGATAGCAGAAATTCCCGAAAATTCTGAATTCACGGTAGCATTTTGTAAATAATAGTCAGAATCGAAACAAATTCAAGAGCCGAAATTTGCCCGAAAATCTTGCCCGAATCGAGTTAGATATTAGCATCTATCTGCTCAGGAACATTTGCAGAGGCGAAAATTTCTATAACTTTGAGACTTAGAGGTGAACCGTGGACAGATTTTTACTTGAGTGGATAGACTATAGATGCTAAAATAACTCGAAACAACAACTATGGATGGCAGAAATTCCCGAAAAAGTTCTGAATTCACGGTAAATAATGACTAGAGCTGCAGCAAATTCAAGAGCGGAAATTTGACTGAAAATTGCGACTATTCGTGGCATTTGGGGAAATTCACAGACTGGTGCAACAGAACACGGAATTCACTGTCTGAATGACATCGAAATGTCTACTGGTCATGAGGCAAAATTGCGATCATCAGGGTTTAAAGTGGGTGGGAACGCGTGGGAACGGCGTTCCCACTGCTCTCGAAATTCTTGGCTTGCGTTCCCACTGCTCATCATGATGGAATGCCAAAACACATGCATTTCAATGCAATTCTTCATCAGCGTTCCCACTGCTCTCATCCAGCGTTCCCACTGCTCACCCAAACCACTTTAACCACTGGCGATCATCAACATTGAACGTGCAGATCTTGGTCTGCCCCTCTGAATTTTTTTTAAAAAAATCCTTGTTGTCAAGTGTACGAGTTCAGGATGTTGCACTTGATAGCTCACTTACATTACGGGTAGGATAATACCTGAACTGAGCACATTTCCAAAAGCACACGTTTCTCTTATTTTCATTTAGGGTGTCTCAGGGTCTTTCGCCGTTCTGTACAGCTGTCTCCACCCATTGCATGGCTTCTTCTCCGTGCTCACATACAATCTAAATTCCTCACTCTGATCTTCAAGGCTCAGAGGATTTTGCCCCAAATATCTGACCGACGTTATGATAAGGCCTCACTCAACTTCCTCCAACCGTCCACTTCGTTCATCCAACAGACTTGACCCTTGCTTCCTCCTCGTAGAACTGCCATTGCCCAGTCTCGATCATTTGCCACAATTGATCCTTCTCTTTGTACTGAGCTTTCAGCTTGCGTTCGCTCTATAGTCTATACACTTTCTGTGGCAGTCTCTCTTCTTCATTCTCTCATCTTAAAACCTGCCTCTGAACGGTTCATCCTTCTGAAGCGCTTTGTAGATGATTAGATACAATGAAAAAAAATCTACAATTATGAATTTAATCAGTTGATCGTGTGAAGTTTGAACTGGTTAAGCGTCAGGAATATATATACATAGGCTACATAATAAATTTGCATAGGCCTATAATTATGCCTAAAATTACACAGCCTGGTCCCTATAATTTGGCCGGGCCCCGGGGTATTTGCCCCTTGTCCCCGGGTGTGGGTGCAAGAACAGAGATGGCTATTTTTTACAGAGGTATATATCTATGTGTGCACGACGTCAATTATTCCGGGTTTAATTTTTCGGGCAAAAGTAAAATTTTTGCCTCCCCACTGCTGAAATGTCCCCTACGCCTATGGACCCACACATCTGGTGACCTTACTGACCTGGGACAAGGTCACACAAGGTCTTCTCTTTATCTATCGGGAACAAACTGTACGTCTTTCGAGTATCAGCCAGAGCTCACTCACTGTGCAGACAATATACACATAAGCCAATATCTGTCGACTATGAACTGTGCACTGTGTGCAGCTCGAATCTGCCCTCACATACAAAATTACAGAGGCCGTGAAGACACAGGCCTTTTAGTCTTTTGAACAACGTGTGATGTTGCAAAATATTTCCTTTGTGTAAGAAAAATCGGTCAAATTCAGGGGGGCAAATGCCCCCCCCCTGCCCCCCCCCCCCAAATGACGTCCCTGCTTCTACGACGGTATACCATCTGTTGAAGGGCGCCCCAAACAGCGTAGTCGACTGGATTCAAGTCCGGGCTGTTTGGGGGCCACATGTCAGGCTCAATGAAAGAAATGTTCTCACGTCGCAGATACTCCATAGTGTTCTTGGCGGTGTGTGATGGAGCGCCGTCCTGCTGTAGGGTCCAAGTGTGGTGTTGGCATATTGCACGGATGTCAGGTAAAAGACCATCACCAAGAACGTGCTGACAATAATATTGACTGTTCACCTTCGCACCTGGCTCAATGACGACAATGCGTGATTTTCCCATTTTTGATAATTATGGCGACCGAAACCATGACGTTACGTCATTCTCAGTTAAGCGTCCCATGATCACAATCTCTTATAAACAACAACTTCTTTACCATAAACTATGATAAACAATGATGAAGTCAATAATGACGTCAGAGAAAATATATAAATAAGTAAGAAAAATGGCATTAAACATTGAATTGTTATACATTAAATCAAGAAAACTGTCACTGTGCAGTTTATTTTGGACCACCCTGTATATAACACAGCCTATCTTAGGCCTGGTACTTGTAAAAATCGGTACGTGACGTATGGGCGCCACCGTTTTGGCGCCGGTGTCCCCTAAAAGTCTCCCCCGGAGACTTTATTTCGAAATAGATTCTCCCCGGCGAATCCTTACAGAATAAGTTTGTCCCCCGGATACTATATTCTGAAATAAAGTCTCCGGGGGAGAGAATATTTCCTCCGTCTACGAAATAAAGTCTCCCAGTTCTGCGTGAAATGGGCAACAGTCGCATAGAACTTAGCCTACAGATGAGGAGATTCAACGGTTAGTTTAGGCTCCTAAATTATTTTTACAAGAACGTATACCTTTATATCATAAAATTTCATCCAATATTACACAGAGTTTTAGCCAGGGGAGACTTTGTTTCGGGGAGAGACTTTGTATCGAATGGGGGAGGCCAGATCTCGAGGGAGACTATTTCGGGGAGAGACTTTGTATAGGGAGGAGACTTTATTTCATGACACCAGACCAAATCGGACTATTCGCCTAATTATGCATTATGAATGTTTTCATTAATCAGACTTCTGCCTTGGCATGAATAATTAATTTTTTATCATTCGAAACGGTTTCATGGAGAAGGTATTTTTAGATCTGAGGTAGAAACTGGATGCATGTTGAAAAACATGAATAAAAATCATCAATCCAGCTTCCATTTAAGCTAGAAAACCATTTAACGGTTTTTTCTCTCCATAAATCCAGCTTCTTTATTTCATCAATACGAGTCGTCGTTAGACCAATTGTCTGTATAGACCAATAATTGTCGTGGAGCCGTAGGCTATTACATGAACTGGGTGGATGGAGGAGTTGCACAGGACAGCAGCGATGAATCTCGCGCAGCTGATCAGGGAGGCGACACTGGGTTGGAGATAATGGCGAGGACTGGTCATGGCGGTCGCTAGGGTTCCACGAACCTACAGCACAAGCTAAGGTGACAAGGTGATTACATGAACTGTTATTTAACCGCGATATTATTTGCTACTAGCTGGGGTACCCGGCGTTGCCCGGGAATTTTAGGATTCGGGCCATTCCCCGCCAATCCCTCCCTCCCTCCCTCTCTCCATCCCTCTTTCTCTCCCTCCCGTCATAAAGCTTTGATCATGCGAGAATCCGGAGTGTGTGAAACACAAAGTGGCGACGGGACGATTGGTTTTATCGTTTCCTGAGAAAAAACCAGTGTCGATCTCGAGTTGTAAGAGACAATAATGCCGGGCATTTACAGAGGATGATCGATCGTGGGCAAGTTCTTACCTGATGGTAGGCCTACTGATCGATCAAGTCAATCACGCCAGGAATCGGACGTCTAAGCTTCAGAGGACGTTATTCCGCCATTGTGTACGATATATCGCCGGAAGACGTAATTAATATTCAAAACTTAGTTGCCATAGGTACGTTAATATTTGCTCTATTTTATTGTGAAGTGAAGGCTCTGAATAATGAGGGATGCTGCCTTTTTCAACGCGCCGACTGAGGCCCATGATGGGCCGCCCACCATGAATATTCATGAGAAATATTCAGAGTATGACGTTTTCAATCAATCAATCAATCACATAAATTTATATAGCGCCCCTTCATGATCTCTACTTAGAGGCGCTCCCAACCCAGGCCTGGTCAAAAAGAAAAGTCTTGAGAAGACGATAGAAAGTGCCAGCAGAGCCGCGGGGAAGCGAACGGAGAGCCGTAGGGAGGCCATTCCAGATTGCTGGACGGTGAACCCACCACGGAAATGCCCTTCGCTGCATAGCAGCGGTACGACAAAAAGGGACAAGATAGTCACGGGCAGCTGACCGCAGCGAACGAAGGCCCAGAGAAACGGAGACTGGATTAAAAAGCTCACATAGGTAGGATGGATCTTGAGCCAAGATGCAGCGCCAAGGGTTTATTATCAAAACTGCGCACGCAAAACCGTGCACACAAAACCCGTGCACACAAAACCGTGCACACAAAACCGTGCACACAAAACCGTGCACACAAAACCGTGCACACAAAACCGTGCACAAAAAACCGTGCACCCAAAACCATGCACACAAAACCGTGCACACAAAACCGTGCACACAAAACCGTGCAAACCAAATCGTGAACACAAAACCGTGCACACAAAACCGGGGGTGGGGGTGGCAAAGATTTGACTTTTTGCCCGAAAAGTATACCAACTTTTGGGCAAATGTGTTTTTCGGGCCAAATTTACAGGCATGGACGGACAAACGTTTTTTCGGGCAAACAGGCATGGGAGGATTTTTCGGGTGCACAAGTATACTTTTCGGGCAAAAGTCAAATCTTTGCCACCCCCCCCCGCCACTGCGGAAATGTCTTCCACGCCTATGTTCGATATAGTAGGCGCCTACCATTTCTCTGAAAATAGCATTCCAACAGTCATGAAAACTATTGTCCAAAGTTAAAAAATATATAGAAGAAAGCATGATCAGATGCACTTCAGAGGATCCACCGCTAAACGTGGCGAGCTCGAGCGTGGGCAGCTTATTCGAGTTTCTGATTTGAAGAGTTTATAAATTGAAGTTCGTAGCTAATTTAGAAGTCGCCGCTAAAGCCATGATTCCATATAGAAGGTGCATTACAAGGAAAGTAAGATGGAAACCAACGTCCCAGCATCGGGACCATTGACTATAGGCTAATACCATATGTGTGTCCTAAGCACGTATACCGTAGATAATCGTACTAGCAGCGCAGTGGATGAAAAGCAGTACTTCATACTAAGGTCATAGTCTAGACTATAACAAGTTAACAACGTGTCTATCATTGCAGTTTTGACCGGATACCAGCGCCAACTGGCGCCAAGCAATAGACGAAACTCTATAAACAATGCGTTGCTGCAGTGGGAGCCCTGCTGTAGAGGTCGTCCCTCATGAAGGCAGAAACGTGAGCAAACCGGGAGATGCCATCAACCAAGCGTTTTGTTTTGATTAAGCGCCTGTGAATAAGCTGGTTCCCGCGATTTGGCTTTTGTGGGCGCTGCAGAAGTCTCGAGATTACGATTACGATTACAGTTATGCAATTGAAACACTCGCAGGAACACTAATAACAATATTCTTAAGTCTTAACCACTCGCTCTTATCCTCCTATAGGGCCTATGCTCCACGCAGTGGAAAACGGTCATCATAGGCAAATACATCCATGGCAAGGGTAGGCCTTCAATCACTGACAGATTTCAGTCACAGAGCTGTCGAACGCATCACCAAAAAATTCACCATCTTTATTCCACCTTTAGCCTATACCTCACCGCCTATGCCACAACTTTTAACAGACCAATTGGCATTAGCTAGCCTACGTCCGACGGGTTCTACTAGCCTACACCTAGGGTTGCCATCATATCCTTTCTCTCTCGGCCTCCAGTATCATCCTCCCTGAAATTCTGCAACCGCTCCTTAGGCTTTACTGCTGCACCAGCTCTTCAATTGGAACGGACTCCCAACATACCTCGGCTTGACCTCCTCGGATTTTGACCTGGCACCGGAACGAAAACCGCAGCTCTGGCTTTTGCGGACTTGATTTGATATGGCACCGGTGAATAAGCTGGTCTCCCTGACGTGGCTTTTGTGGGCGCTGAGAAATTCTCGAAGATTTACATTAGGTTCATGCAGTCATTCGTCCCGGTGACACGAAACGGAGTATCCCCCCTGAAAGCCATCCGGGGGGATGAATTAATCTATCCCCCCGGATGGAATTAACCAGTCTATACTATCCGGGGGATAAACCATTCTATCCCCTTTTTTGAAAAAATGAGCATAATAAAAAAATTTGAGCTGTAATCAAAATTTAAAGTAACTCTAATTGTTTTAAGTGTCCTAAGCAATGCTCAGATAAAGGCAACTCGAATTTATTTAGTGACTCTGAGTGTTCTTAAGTGTTTTAAAACTTTTAAGTGCTCTAGAAACAGGGCAAAAGAAATTATACAGTAAAAATAAACATACTTGTTAGTGTCATTGTTCAGCATAAAGCAGATGAAAATTAATTTGCCCAAAAAAATACACGCGGAAGCGGTTTTTTCGACTTTTTCTAATTTGGGGGATACAATTAATACGGGGGATACTCTATTTCGTGACACCGGCGCCAAATTTTCAAATCAGCCACAATAGATTATCCACCTTCTAGGTCTATAAGCCTACACTTCGCTGAGTTTCCAAACGGCGGTCTCGTATATCTATAGGTGTCAGTGGTTTGGCTCACACATTGCAACTTTCAAACAGTCTCCGGCACCGCTACTGCAATATAATATATATATATATTATGTGGGGCGCGGTGGTGTAGTGGTGGCGTCGTTGCCTTGAAGCCGGAAGGTTCGAGGCTCGAATCCACCTCGCCGCGTAAGGACCTTGGGCAAGTCTTTCACTCACAATTGCTCAGCGCTTCGGCGTGAAACTCCGATGCGATGCAGTGCCCGCTCTGCATTCGGGAGCGCCTCTAAGTAGAAGAAAACTTGAAGGGGCGCTATAACAAGTGCACATATACAAACAAACAAACATATGAGTATATATATATATATATATATATATATATATATATATATACTAGCTGAATTATTCGACGTTGCCCGAAAAAGTCGGATTTTCGCCCGCCCGCCAGGCCCAACCCACTCCCACTTCGTCCTTCTCACGTACCCGCCCTCTTCCATCACGTACATACACACGCACACACACATATATATATATATACATACATATATATATATATATATATATATGGCCCCCGTAACGTGATAACCATTGTACGGTAATTTCCTGAAGACCACCTGGCAACCCTACCTACACCTGCCCAGACAGCTAAAGATACGGTACTTCATGAGATAACAGTAACTGTGTGTGTTGTGCGTGCGTGCGCGTGTGTGTTATCCTGAGAACCAACCAATGTCACCCTCATCCCCGTGGATTTTTCCAGGTCAGTTCTTACGGTTTGGCACTCAACCCTTGTAGTGAAGTTCTCTAACCTTGACATCCAGGACAGCCTGTACAACCGGCTTATCAATTTCCTGAAAGATCGGATAAATGTTACGTGGTTTGAAACTTGAACGGCTGACATCCAGTGCTGCAGGTATACTGCCAGCTTGATCCAGGGATCTGGAATTGGTCCAACCACGTATGACAT
>CATKHU010000018.1:0-10576 GCA_949752735.1 Lumbricus terrestris
AGTAGCGGCGCTGGGGGGCTGGGGGGGGGCTAAGCCCCCCTAAAAAAGGCCATCCATTTTTTTCCCCATGTAAAAATAAAATATTTGGACGATTTACCCCCTTTAGCCCCCCAAAAAATAAGCGCAAGGTACGCACGAAGTTTGCGAGAGAGTTCGGTGGTCACGGAAAAGGACCATTTTTCTGAAGAATTTGGTCGATGACTAAAAAAAAAAAAAAAAAATGTCATCAGCTTTTTTTGGCGGCTGAAATGGAAATTTTTCTCCAGATTTTGGTCGATGACTAAAAAAAAAAAAAAAAAAGGTCGTCAGAAATTTTTTAGACTGAGAACGGAAATAAATTTTTTCTGAAAATCTAGCCCCCAAAACGAAAATCCTGGCGCCGCCACTGGCCACAACACCAGAAGAACTGCAAGAACTAGTGAAACAAGTCGCAAGTGCTGCAGAAGAATATGGCATGTCGATCAACGTAACAAAGACGAAAGTTATGACGAATACTGAGGGGGTGCTAGGGGGGAGGCAGGGGGGACGGTCCCCCAATAAAAGTGTTGGGGGACGGCCCATGCATTTGTGCCCCCCCCCCCTATCGTTGGGCGTCAAGACTAAAAAAAAGACATCAACTTTTTGGGCGGCGAAAATAAAAAAAAATTGGGACATTTCGCCGGTCGTCAGAAATTTTCCGGAAAATCTCGCGTCTTTCCGTCCCCCCCCAATTCTCGACCCAGGTCTCAGCCTATGCGTCCATGAATGCAAGGCAGCGTAATGCTATACAATAAAATACGATATAATGCTATACACTAAAATGCAGCACAAAACGCCACAATAGAATGCAAGTTCTATAAATACATTACAGTACTATTTTCTTTGATGCAATTCGATTGCTATGCACCGTTAGACCGATCTCTCTGAGTTGCACGCACTGGGAGCGCTTCTGAAAGGCTCTTGCTGCAAGAAGCGCTTTACAAATGGTCAGATACGATACGATACGATACGATACGATACGATCTTCCGACATCGGCGACTTGACTATAGGTCTACTGCAACTATAGCTTTGAAATAAGCTTACATGCAGTCCCCCATGCATGCAACGAGGCGGTTGGAATGCCAGAAGCAGGTTTTTCTCGGCACGAACACGTCTCTGAGTACATCAACTCAAATCAAAATCAAATCAAATCAAATCAATGGATAGCAAAGTCCATTTATTTTGTCACTTTCCGTTTTTTGTGCTTTTCCGTTTTTTATACTTTTTTCGATTAAAACCGTTGTTACCGTTTTTATTCCGTTTTTCATTGTTTTTTTTACATCGATGGTAGGCTATAATAGACGGAAATAGCTATTGTGGAAGTTACCGTAACTTAGGGCTTAATCGTTGCTGTTTAGACACCTTTAAAATTGATTGAGCCAACGCGATATAAAAATGACTGGTGTCTGAAAATTTATTTTAGAGACAAACTTCTAAGCATTGAACTGTATACCGTGATTAGAATGAATGATCAGTAAATTTGGTTAATTATTACCATATGCATAATGCAATGCAATATAATGCAATACAATGCAACACAATGTAATGCATTACAATACAATACAATACAATGTAATAATATGTAGGCTAATGCAGTGCAGTGTGATACAATGCAATGCAATATAATGCAATGCAATACAATACAATGCAATGCAGTACAATACAATGCAATGCAGTACAACGCAGTGCAATACAATGCAATACAATGCAATTCAATACGACAATACAATATTGTATTGTCGTATTGCATTAATGAACCAGCATTTGATTTGATTTGATTTGATTTGTACAAAAACCAGTCTTTTATGTTCCAGCCTCATATGCGAATTCATCGCAAAAGCTGGCGATTATATTCTTAAAGCAGACGCGTAGAATTTAAAAATTTATCAATTCGACTCAATTACATACAAGCGTAATGGTCTGCACTTGCTATAGTTCCCGCTGGGAGTTGTCTACAAGGTTTCAACACTGATTTCGCGTTTCCTCCTTGGCTTAGCCTCTTGCATTATATCTCAGGGAGTTTTGCCACTCCACCAGTGTGAGAATTGTGGAAAAATAACTGGGGGGGTTGGACCATTATCCACTTGGAATTGGGGTGTAAAAAACATACTTTAACATGGGGCTCTAAGAAAGACTGGGGGGGTCGAAACCCCCCAACCCCCCGGCAATTCTCACCCTGCACTCCACACGTGATATCCTGACCCACTGTTCTCTTTCCCCTTCGCTCTGCGCGGACACTGCATCGGAGTTTCACGCCGAAGCGCAGAGCAATTGCGAGTGAAGGACTTGCCCAAGGTCCATACGCGGCGACTTGAGGTCGATTCGAACCTGAAACCCTCCGGCTGCAAGGCGACGAACATTCACACTACACCACCGCGTCCCACGATAATTGTGTTAATGTTTTTGAAAGTTTCCTTCTGCTATAGTATATTTTTGCACTTGCAGCGACGGCATCATAATAGCTAATATCCGCTACTGTCTGTCTGCCTGTCTGTCTTTTTGTCTGTCTTTTGTCTGTCTGTCTGCCTGTCCGTCCGTCCGTCCGTCTGTCTGCCTGTCTGTCTGTTTGTCGGTCTATCTATCTATCTATCTATCTATCTATCTATCTATCTATCTATCTATCTATCTATCTATCTATCTATCTATCTATCTATCTATCTATCTATCTATCTATCTATCTGTCTGTCTGTCTGTCTGTCTGTCTGTCTGTCTGTCTGTCTGTCTGTCTGCCTGTCTGTCTGTCTGTCTGTCTGTCTGCCTATCTGTCCGTCCGTCCGTCCGTCCGCCCGTCCGTCCGTCTGTCTGTCTGTCTGTCCATCTGTCTGTCTGTCCGTTCATCCATCCGTCCGTCCGTCCGTTCGTCTGTATGTCTGCCTGCCTGTCCGTCCGTCCGTCTGTCTGTCTGTCTGTCTATCTGTCTTTCTGTCTGTCTGTCTGTTTCCATTCATCTCTCTCAACCGACGGCGCTATATATAAAAAAGACTCCATCCTCCTCGCGTCACCAGTTCCTCTGAAATGTGTCCGAATTCACGGATCTGACGTCTTAATACAACGACGGTGCAACTCACCCCACCCTCCCCCACCCCTCCCATCACCCCCCTCACCCGGGCGACGTCGCAATCCCCTGGACACCCTGAATTAAGAACAATATCATTAGTACTTTTGACAGCCCGGCTCGTAACATACCCAGCGACCGGAGAGAGAGTGTGTGGGTTGGGGGAGGGTGGGGTGCAGTCCCTATCGTTGGGAAATGACGCCGGGTCCCGCCAGGGGGAAACCCGTTCCACCCGTTCCAGGCGCCCGGAAGGAGTCTCCAAAGAAACAGCGGCGCTCCTCCGTTGAGGTGGAAAGGATGGAATATGTGGAGAAGAAGGTCATTAGTCAGAGGTCGAAGAGACAATAACGCCGCCTTGTGTTTCAGAGGAGGTGGAGGATAAGGTGGAGGAGAAGGTGGAGGAGGAGGAGGAGATGGAGAAGGTGGAGGAGAATCTTCTCCGTATTGCTTTTATTCTCCGTGATCCATGCAGTCGGTCGGTCGGTCGGATTGTCGCTTCCAGCATCAAATATTCATGGAGAGAGCGGTGGAGGAGTTGGGATGGAGGATGGAGGGAAGGGTCCATTCCGTCTTTCGCGCACTCCTTGGGAGAGGATGGTGGTGGTGGTGAGGTGGTGGTGGTGGTGGTGGTGGTGAAGTGGTGGGATGGTGGCCGACGCCACGGTCGCAATTGGTTGCGTTGGTTGGAGGTGGCGCGTGTGAAATTGGTGACAGTCGAGGAGACGGTGAACGAAATGGGAAGTGTTTGACTCATTGGAGTTATCAAAGGAAGCAGGGAGGGAAGGGAGAATGGAAGGAAGGAAGGAATGGAAGATGGAGGGAAGAAAGGAAGGAAGAGAGGGAGAAAGAAGTGGCGGGCGGGGTGGGAGGGAGGGAGGGAGGGATGGAGGGAGGGAGGGAGGATGGAAGGAAGGAAGAACGGAAGGAAGGAAGGACAAATGCAGTAAGGAAATGGAGAAGTGATGAAGGGAAGCAAGAATGGAGAGAAAGGAGAAAGAATGATTGTGACCTTGAGGGGAAGAGGGAGAAAATAAGGCAGAAGGTAAGAATGGTGGAATAGAAGAAGGAAGAAATGGTGAGAAGAGGGAAGAAGAAAGAAGGCAAGGAATGGGAAAGACGGAAATTGCAGGAAAGAAAGCTGGTCAGCTTGATTCTTCGCCTGCAGAAGTTGACACTGGATTCGAAGATCTGTCACAGCAGTAGAGAAGTTGTAAGAAGATCTACGAGAAAAAAGAGCAACGGCGACAACAGTTGAGACAACAACAAATGCAACGGCGGCAACAGTCGAGACAACAGCGACAAATACAACCGCGACAACCAATTATCAGAAGACGAACAGGTTTTCAGTGATCGAAAGAGACGAGGAACGGCTAGAAACAACAGTGCAAGCACTAAACGAAGAAGGAAAAAGATATGGGCTGACTATGAACTTTGAAAAAACAAAAATTCTAGTATTCGGAGAAAAAGACTATAGCAAGAAGCTAGCCATTGACGGAAACCAGCTGGAAAATGTGGAAAAGTTCACATACCTCGGGAGTAACATGACGTATGACCTGGACAACAGAAAGGAAGTATGGACAAGAATAGCAAAATCTATAGCAGCGCTAAAGGCCATGGACAAGATCTGGAAAAGTAAATCGATAAAAATGGAAACAAAGAAAAAAGTGCTACAGACATGCATCTTCAGTGTAGTACTATATGGATGCGAGTCCTGGACAATAACGAAGGAGATAGAACAAAGGCTATTGACTTTTGAAAGAAAGTGCTACCGAAAGATTCTGGGAATAGACTGGACACAGAAAGTAACGAACGCAGAGCTTTACAAACGAATACGCCAAAAGGAGAACATCATGCAGAAGCTGATCGGAAGAAAGCTGAGGCTTTTTGGGCACATCTGCAGAATGAAGGACGATAGGAAAATAAAAACGCTGATGTTCGGCAGGATGGAGGGGACAAATCGAAGAGGGAGACCGCATAGGGAGTGGCTGGACGACATCACCAGGTGGGGGAGAGCATCACTCCAAGAGCTGAGTCACGCGGCGATGGACAGAGGTCGATGGAGGAGCTTGATGAAGATGGCAGTGGACACCTACGGGCGCTGAGCCCATGGTTCCTGATGATGATGATGAACAGGTTGCGAGTAAAATGGAACGGACATCTTTGTTTGTTGGTGCTTAGAGGAGAGAAGGTGGGCGGGGCGGGGTGGGGTGGGGTGAATGGTTGATGTATTGGTGAGTGCGAGAAGTGGTGGGCGGGGTGGGCTGGTTGAAAAGTGGGTGGAGTGGTGGGTAACTTGGTGGATGGATGGGTAAGTGGGTGAATTGGTTCCAATAAGCCGTTTCGACATTTCGTTAAAATGTTGCGAGCGCATGCGCAGCGGGTTGACCCAATTCTGCCCTCGATATATTACATTTACTGAGTCTAAGAGACACGAAAAGGAAAGAGCTACTGAAAGGAGGAATGAGTCGAGACATCAAGAAAAGAATGGTCAAGGCACTGATCTGGAGCGTCACACTGTACGGAGCAGAGACCTGGACGATGAGAAAGGAGGATGTCAAACGAATGGAAGCGTTCGAGATGTGGATATGGAGAAGAATGGAAAGGGTCAGCTGGACAGAGCATAAATCAAACGAAGAAGTATTGAAGAAGGTGGAAGAGGAAAGATCCTTGATGAATACAATTAGAATCAGGCAGAGGAACTGGATGGGACATGTACTGAGAGGCAACTCCTTGCAAAGGGACATAGTGGAGGGCAACATGGAGGGGAAGAGGGGAAGAGGAAGACCGAGGGAAAAGTTCTTGGACTGGATGATGGAGGATGGATATGGAAAACTTAAAGAAAAGGCACAACACCGAGAAGAGTGGCGTCGTTGGGCATCTGGACCTGCAGAGAGGCAGCAGACCTAAAGAAAGAAGAGAATTGTAAACACACAACACGCGTGGCTTAAGTTTACGAAGAGCAGTAAAAATTAATAACTTATTAAACGGTTTAAAACTTCGCGAAATTTATCCACGCACGTTATGTGTTTACAATATAAATTCTGCTAGACTTAGAAAATTTAAGATGTCTATGGCAGAATTGGGTCACTCATTGCTAAATGAGATATCAAAACTGCTTTTAGTTAGTATAGTGGTGGGAAAGTGGGCTAATGGGTGTTTTGGTTGGTAGATTGGTCGGTGGTTTAGGGGGTTTGGTCAAGTGGGTGGCGGTTGGTTTATTCCACAATCTATTTTTTTCTGACTTACTAATTTATTTGATTCCTGTTTCTTTATTATTTATTTTTAGTATTTATTATTATTCGTCAATTACTTGACGTCTTCACTGTCTTGGAAATCGATTGTTTTTTATATTATATCCTTAGATCTCTAGTAGACCTGGGAGTCGACCCCAATAAGTCGACCCCAGTCGACTTGGTCATCCCAAGTCGGGTCGGGTCGTTTCTGCTCACCGCAACTGACCCCAAGTCGAATTTTGTAGAGAGAAGTCACTTGAAGTTGTTTTTACCACAAGTCGACTTAAACCGACTTGAGACACAAATATAGTCAAAATTGTCACTTCAAACCAATGCTCGTGACAACATATACGGAAAGCAGCTTTTGTAGCCTATAGTGTGTTTACAAGAATGAATGAGGCCTTTGCTAAAAAGAGACTTAGCCTACTGATTATTTTACCGGTAGCTTAAGCTACCATGCACACTGCCGTCTGCCGATCTATTCACATAATTTATTATTCTATGCTAAAACGTCACGCTTAGACATGGGCTTAATTCAAATGGTGAAATAAAATGTTAATAAAATATTAGCACGTGTGCTAATCATGACATGAACATGAGCAAATAAGTGAACTTCTAGTGGTCAGTGAATTCGGCGCAAAGAAAGTTGGATCTACAAGGCCTATAATAAATCGATAGTTTTGCGTTACTTCGGTACGCTGCATCTGCAGTTGTCTGCAGACGGAAAACTATTGTAGGCCTATACGGGCCAATTGGGCAATGGACAATGGAAGACTTTAGTAGCTAGCCTACTGCCGGATGACGTGCTTGCAATGCTATTTGCTAAGTTACGGAATGATGTTAGTGGCCGAATAATTAAGAAAACAGAATTACAAATTAGGCCTATCATAACACGCCACTCAGTGCAACCAGTCCGTGATCCCTATTTAATCCTAGACCTTGCGCGTTTTAAAAATTTATTTATTATTAATATTAATAATAAAAATAATATTAATGATGAGTGTAATCTGAATAATCACAGACAATGGACAAGATACAATTCATAGGCCTAATAATTTGCCGTCACATTGTCTAGGCTGCTAGATGGCCCAAAGCATGGCAAAACTATTCAAACTGAAACACAAACAGCCTGAAATGGGTTTAATAAAACTTTAGCAAATTCATGCTTCAATTAAGTGTTGAGGTCTCATTATACTCATTGGTAGGCCTAAATGAAATTAATGCATGCAGTAAAATTGGCTTCACTTCTTGCATTAGTAGCCGTACGTACAGTGGCGGCGCTAGGGGGGGCTGGGGGCTAAGCCCCCCTACAAGAGGCTCAGCCCCCCCTAAAAAAATGACCATCTGAATTATTTTACATTTTAATATCCACGATTTTGGTCGACGACTAAAAAAAAAGGTCGTCAGAAATTTTGGCGGCGAACATAGAAAATTTTCATGAGATTTTGGTCGGTGACTAAAAAAAAAAAAGGTCGTCAGAAATTTTGGCGGCGAAAATGGAAAATTTGGCCGCGGGCTTCAGCCCCTCCAAAACTGAAATCCTGGCGCTGGCACTGCGTACGTATAGACCTAGGCTAATGGGACGGATGGAGGGAGGGAAGGAAGGAAAGATGGAGGGAAGAAAGGAAGGAAGAGAGGGAGGGAGAAGTGGTGGGCGGGGTGGGAAAGAGGGAGGGAGGGACGGATGGAGGGAGGGAAGGAAGGAAAGATGGAGGGAAGAAAGGAAGGAAGAGAGGGAGGGAGAAGTGGTGGGCGGGGTGGGAAAGAGGGAGGGACGGATGGAGGGAGGGAGAACAGAAGGGAGGAAGGGAGGACGGAAAGAAGGACAAATGCAGAGAGGAAATGGAGAAGTGATGAAGGGAAGTAGGAATGGAGAGAAAAGGATAATATGGCATGGAGGTGAAGAGGAAGGGCGGGGTAAAATAAGGAAGTGCAGGAGGTAAGAAGGGCTGCAGAAGAGAAGAAAAGAAGGAAGAAATGGCGAGAAGATGGAAGAAAAACTAAGGCAAGGAATGGGAAAGATGGGAATTGCAGGAAAGAAAGCTGGTCAGCTTCATTCTTCGCCTGCAGAATGTGATACTGGATACCCGGTACGAAGATCTGTCACAACAGTAAAGAAATTGTAAGAAGATCTACGAGAAAAAGAGCAACCGGGGTGGGGTAAGTGGTTGATGTTTTGGTGGGTGCGAGATGTGGTGGGCGGGGTGGAGTGGTTGAAAAGTGGGTGGCGTGGTGGATAACTTGGTGGATTGATGGGTACAGTGGCGTAGGCAAGGGGGGCTTCGGGGGTTAAACTCCCCTCCCCCCATTGGCTCCGGGGAAAAGGTTTTTTGAGGTTATTTTTCCATTTATGTAAGAAAAAATAGCAAAAAACAGGATTTCCCGCCATAAACCCCCCATCAAAAATTCCTGGCTACGCCACTGGATGGGTAAGTGGGTGAATTGGTACCAACAAGCCGTTTCGACATTTCTTTAAAATGCTGTGTGCGCATGCGCAGCGGGTTGACCCAATTTTGCCCTCGATATATTACATTTACTGAGTTTATCAGAATTGTAAACACACAACGCGCGTGGATAAATTTCACGAAGTTTTAATTCGTTTATTAATTTTTAAACTGCTCTTCGTAAACTTAAGCCACGCGTGTTGTGTGTTTACAATTCTGATAGACTCAGTAAATGTAATATATCGAGGGCAAAATTGGGTCAACCCGCTGCGCATGCGCACAAGACATATAGGCTCAACGAGATGTCGAAACGGTTTTTGGTTAGTACTGTAACAGTGATGGGAAAGTGGGTTACTGGGTGTTTTGGTGGGCGGATTGGTCGGTATGGGGGGGGGGGGGGTTGGTCAAGTGGGTGGCGATTGGTTTATTGAATCTATTATTTGCAGATTTACTAATTCATTTGATTCCTGTTTCTTTATTATTTATTTTTTAGTGTTTATTATTATTCGTCAATTACTTGACGTCATCACTGTCTTGGAAATCGATTGTTTTTATATAATATCCTTAGATCTCTAGGTCGTATGGCTTTCTGTACGTCTATCTTTATGTCTCTGTCTGTCTGTCTGTCTGTCTGTGTCTCTCTTTCAATCTCCCGTCTCTGTCTGTCTGTCACTGTCTATCTGTCTCTGTCTGTCTCTGTCTGTCTGTCTGTCTATCTCTCTTTCAATCTCTCCGTCTCTGTCTGTCTGTCACTGTCTATCTGTCACTGTCTATCTGTCTCTGTCTGTCTCTGTCTGTCTGTCTGTCTATCTCTCTTTCAATCTCTCCGTCTCTGTCTGTCTGTCACTGTCTATCTGTCTCTGTCTATCTGTCTCTGTCTGTCTCTGTCTGTCTATCTATCTCTCTTTCAATCTCTCCGTCTCTGTCTGTCTCTCTCTCTCTGTCTGTCTGTCTGTCTATGTGTCTCTGTCTCTGTCTATCTGACTCTCTTTCAGACTCCCCGTCTTGTCTCTGTCTCTATCTGTCTCGATCTCTGTCTGTCTGTTTCTCTAGCATCGTTGTCAGATTGCTTGTCGCCCTTAGACCCCTTGACATGTCGTCTTCATCAGCGTCAGCTTCTGAAACATCACCATGCTCATGCGGATGAGGAGTCGTATGTGGAAGAGGAGGAGGAAGAGATGGAAAAGAGGGAGGTTAGGAGCATGGAGAATGAGAGGAGGTGGAGGAGTAGGAGAAGTAGAAGGAATAGGAGGAGGAGAAGAAGAATAAAGAAGAGTGAGAAGAAGGTGGAGGAGTAGGAGGAGGAGGAGAAAGGGAGGAGGAGAAGGAGGAGGAGGAGGAAGATAAGGCGGAGAGAAGGAGCAGAGAGTAGTGGAGAGGGTGGAGGAGGACGAGGAGAATCCAGGGAGTAGGAGAAGAAGACAGAGGAGATTTGGAGGAGGAGGAGGAAGAGGAGGAAGAGGAGGAGGAGGAGGAGGAGGAGGAAGAGGAGGAGGAGGAGGAGAAGGTCGGAGTGAACATTTGCGTCTGCAGAAAATTAATTCATGTTTGGGTCAACCAGAGAGAAAGGAGAAATCGAAACAGATTGGATTTAATCAGTTGCTTACTTGTTACACACGCACACACGCATACACACGCACACATACACGCACGCACACACAAACACACGCACACACACACGCACGCACACACACAGATCTCTGTCTGTCTGACTGTCTGTCTGTCTGCCTCTCTCTCTCTCTCACTGACCATTCTCTGTGTTTCTGTCTGTCTGTCCATTTATCAGTCTACTTGTCTGTCTGTATCTGTCTGTCTGTGTCTGTCT
>CATKHU010000019.1:0-17500 GCA_949752735.1 Lumbricus terrestris
AATATTTGTGGGTGGGGAGGGGTGGAATGGAGGGTTGGATGATGAGGTTGAAGGGGTAATTGGCGATTCGTGTTCAGACACGTTTGGGCGCGATCAGCATCACGCTGGGCGATTGCACTGAGACTACCATACAGCCACATCAGCAGCTCTTATGAGTAATTGGCGATTCGTGTTCAGACGCGTTTGGGCGCGATCAGAGATGATCTTAATGTTCTCATAATAATCCCTGCATGGGGATGTATGCTCGTCCATTTGCAGTTGCCCATACGACAGCGAGCGGCATCAGCACAACCACAAGGCCTGCACGTAATGATGTGTCCTAAGACGTTTGTGTGTATGTGGCATTAAAATTCGCAAAGTCCGAAAGAGCTGTTGGAAATGGGTGGAATAAAGATTTCAGTGTATAAGAGAGAGGAATGTTTTTGTGAACCGACTGGGTAGAAAGACCTGCATGCAACGCAAATTATCGATTTAGGACACCAAGTCGCATCATCACAACTACAAGCCCTGCCCGTAATGCTGTGCTGCTCTAAGGATCTTGCATTTGTGCAGCTATTACAGACAAAGTTCTACTTATAAAAATACACTGAAAAAGCTCCATGTCTAAGCAGCTGGAGCAGCCGCTATACAATGCAATGCTATACAATGCAATGCTTTAAAATATTAGGTGATTTGTAGCATCTCTATTACAGACAAATTTCTACTTATAAAAATACGCTGAAACAGCTCCATGTCTAAGCAGCTGGAGCAGCCGCTATACAATGCAATGCTATACTATACAATGATACACAATGTCCGCTTTAGTCTGTTGAGTATGTGTATTTGTCCGTCTATGCATACTCGTCTGTATACACATTAATAATAGTTTAAAATATTGGGAGAGTTATAGCACCGCTATTACAGTCAAAGTTCTACTTATAAAAATACTCTGAAACAGCTCCATGTCTAAGCAGCTGGAGCAGCCGCTATACAATGCAATGCTATACAATGCAATGCTTTAAAATATTAGGTGATTTGTAGCATCTCTATTACAGACAAATTTCTACTTATAAAAATACGCTGAAACAGCTCCATGTCTAAGCAGCTGGAGCAGCTGCTGCTGCTGCTATACAATGCAATGCTATACAATGCTATACAATGCATGCCTTAGTCTGTTGAGTATGTCTGCTTGTCCGTCTATGCGTACTCGTCTGTCTACACATCATCATAACAACCACAAAACCTGACATGATGACTAAGCAGTTGCTGCTGCTGCTGCTATACAATGTGCTGACGAAGGGGTTAGGGTTAGGGTTAGGGTTAGGGTTAGGGGGAGGGGGCCCGCATTC
This sequence comes from Lumbricus terrestris, assembly GCA_949752735.1. NCBI lineage: Eukaryota > Metazoa > Annelida > Clitellata > Crassiclitellata > Lumbricidae > Lumbricus > Lumbricus terrestris. The sequence continues at coordinate 1,329 of CATKHU010000019.1, forward strand.
CCTTCCCAAGCCCTTCCCCATCCCTTCCCATTCATCAATCAATACATCAAAAGACACATCAAAGGCCATAATTAGCGAATAATTACGGTTTATAAACCACAGGGCCAAAAGCAATAGTCGTTTTCGAGCAAGTTTACATTACAGATGACGTCATACAGTCACGTGACGGGCCAGAAACAGTGCCGGGCCAGAAACAGTGACGGGCCAGAAACAGTGGAGGGGCTATGTTCATTGTTTCTCCCCTACTAACATAGCTCAAACCCATGCAAAGACCAAATGCAATTTGAATTGTGAGACAGTGTAATAATGCCTCAGCTCGAAAACATTTTAGCCTAAATATGAGATAAAAATTCGCATCTAAAAATAATGGATTTCTACTTTTTAATGTTACTCCAGTTCCTTGTACCCAGTAACCCCATGAACAATGACGGTAGAAAAAGATATATTTCTCAGAAATCAGACCTCATTAAGAATTTTGGTGATTTTGCAGAATAAATTAATTATATAGGACACAGATGAAACCGCACAATTTTTTATTTTTCCCCAATATAATTAAAACTATTACTGTTCCCTTACTGTAGCAGTCTAAGAACAATACGCTATTATAATCAATCAAGACAAGGTAAAACAGGTACTATTTGTAAAGAAATAAGATATGATAGATATTATCTGTGATGCAGTGTGTTATACAGGTTTTCTAGCCTTAGAGGAATTTTTCTTGAAGTGGCGCTATATAAATTGATGATCATGATTACGATGACAGTAGCATCATCATGTTTAAGTGTGGAGCAACTACAGGTAGTTGAATTGATTCCTGGTTTGAAGATTCCTGGTTGACTACAGCCATATAGTTACTTTTGAGCATTAGGAGTCTTGCTATTATAAGGGTAAAACTTTGATGGCGTTGTGCTAGTTCTAAATATTAATATTTTGTCTTACAACTTTTTGTGTGATGTTTCTGGGGAGAATGGAACCAAACGGCGCCTTGGGGAACAGTCAATTCCAACTTTCATTTTTAACGACCACCCTAGTATGTATGTATGTATGTATGTATGTATGTATGTATGTATGTATGTATGTAGTATGATTGTATGTATGTATGTATGTATGTATGTATGTATGTATGTATGTATGTATGTATGTATGTATGCATGTATGTATGTATGTATGTATATTATGTATGCATGTATGTACATACGTATGTATGCATGTCTGTCTGTATCTGGTAATATGTGTGATTGTGTGCTGCTATTTAAGGAACCACTCTAAGGTACTGTAAACCACAGCTATGAATTATAGCCAGTCAGTCAAACTCAGTATATAGACGACTGACTGGTATACATAGATAATCGAGTGATGGCTCTATTGGAATGCATCGACCTTTGAAGTCTTGCGTCTCTCTCTCTCTCTCTCTCTCTCTCTCTCTCTCTCTCTCTCTCTCTCTCTCTCTCTCTCTCTCTTTCTCTCTGTCTCTCTCGCTGTCTCTCTCTCTGTCTCTGTCTCTGTCTCTGTCTCTGTCTCTCTCTCTCTCTCTCTCTCTCTCTCTCTCTCTCTCTCTCACACACACACACACACACACACATACACACAGGTCCTTCCGTCCGTGCCTCCGATCATCGGCAACATGCATCGGTTATAGGGTGCAGGAGGATTGCAGGTGGTCGTAGACTTGTCTGATTGTTGTTCCTGTGGTGTAAACTATCGGCTTCAGGCGAGAAATTGTTCGAACCTGGAACCACACCTGTGATGATGATGATGAGGAGGACTGTGTTCTCTATAATAACCGTTGAAAAATAATAATTATTATACGTGTAGGTCTATTACTTAAGCAGCTTATACATCACGCTGTATACTTCTATTCAAGAGACCAAGAAAAGAAGAAGGAGCTTAAGAACGTCCAGAGTCTTCGCGGAATATCTCCTATCTTTTACTCGGAAACCTCTGAATGTCACTGGCCTGCGAACTAATATACTAGTATATTAGTATAATTATGTGTTGTGTATGTGTATATAATTGTATATAATTGTATGTTATATGCATGCATACGTTATAATTATAGTCCCATCTATCTGTTGACGTGCCTCGGTTGCTCTTTTGTCTGTCAGTCTGCCTCCCCGACAGCCTATCTGTATGCCTGTCTGTATGCCTGTCTATCACTCACTGTATCTTCTGGTCTCTGATTTGAATACTTTCTCTGTCTGTTTCTGTGTCTGTGTCTGTCTGTGCAGTGGCGTAGCCAGCAATTTTTCATGGGGGGGTTTATGGCCGGAAACCCTGTTTTTTGCTATTTTTTCTTACTCAAATGGAAAAATAACCTTAAAAAAACCTTTTTTCGGAGCCAATGGGTGGGGTTTTTAACCCCCGAAACCCCCCTTGCCTACGCCACTGTGTCTGTGTCTGTCTGCGTATGTCTGTGTCTGTCTTTCGGTCTGTTTTAGATATGTCTGTCTCTGTCTTTGTCTCTGTCTGCCTGTCTGCCTGTCTTCCAGGCTATTTGTCTGTCTGTCTCTCTTTGTCTCTCTCTAGTGTCTAACACTTCGATGTTAGCCTCTCTAGGTTATTTTCCTGGCGTTCTTTCGTCTCTCTATGTCTCTCTCTCTCTCTCTGTCTCTGTCTCTGTCTCTGTCTCTGTCTCTCTGTCTCTCTGTCTCTCTGTCTCTCTGTCTCTCTGTCTCTGTCTCTGTCTCTCTCCTACTGAGTAAATAAGTAAGTAAGTAAGTAAGCAAGCAAGAAAGTAGCCTGCATTTGCATCTGACAAGTGCACAATGCATTGCAACCATGCAGTCTGCAGATGCTGGACACCAGGTTGGTTTTCAGCTTTGCCTGCAGCTGCACCCGTGGCATTCCTCCTCCTCCTCCTCTTTGTCTAGCATCTTCTCACCACATGCACTCGCCATTTGTCTCAGCAGCTTCAAAAAATCCATCGTGGTTGTTTCACCGTTGCTTACGTACCTTTTTTCTCTGTCTTGCGATTGCACTGAGACTACCATACAGCCACATCAGCAGCTCTTATGAGTAATTGGCGATTCGTGTTCAGACGCGTTTGGGCGCGATCAGAGATGATCTTAATGTTCTCATAATAATCCCTGCATGGGGATGTATGCTCGTCCATTTGCAGTTGCCCATACGACAGCGAGCGGCATCAGCACAACCACAAGGCCTGCACGTAATGATGTGTCCTAAGACGTTTGTGTGTATGTGGCATTAAAATTCGCAAAGTCCGAAAGAGCTGTTGGAAATGGGTGGAATAAAGATTTCAGTGTATAAGAGAGAGGAATGTTTTTGTGAACCGACTGGGTAGAAAGACCTGCATGCAACGCAAATTATCGATTTAGGACACCAAGTCGCATCATCACAACTACAAGCCCTGCCCGTAATGCTGTGCTGCTCTAAGGATCTTGCATTTGTGCAGCTATTACAGACAAAGTTCTACTTATAAAAATACACTGAAAAAGCTCCATGTCTAAGCAGCTGGAGCAGCCGCTATACAATGCAATGCTATACAATGCAATGCTTTAAAATATTAGGTGATTTGTAGCATCTCTATTACAGACAAATTTCTACTTATAAAAATACGCTGAAACAGCTCCATGTCTAAGCAGCTGGAGCAGCCGCTATACAATGCAATGCTATACTATACAATGATACACAATGTCCGCTTTAGTCTGTTGAGTATGTGTATTTGTCCGTCTATGCATACTCGTCTGTATACACATTAATAATAGTTTAAAATATTGGGAGAGTTATAGCACCGCTATTACAGTCAAAGTTCTACTTATAAAAATACTCTGAAACAGCTCCATGTCTAAGCAGCTGGAGCAGCCGCTATACAATGCAATGCTATACAATGCAATGCTTTAAAATATTAGGTGATTTGTAGCATCTCTATTACAGACAAATTTCTACTTATAAAAATACGCTGAAACAGCTCCATGTCTAAGCAGCTGGAGCAGCTGCTGCTGCTGCTATACAATGCAATGCTATACAATGCTATACAATGCATGCCTTAGTCTGTTGAGTATGTCTGCTTGTCCGTCTATGCGTACTCGTCTGTCTACACATCATCATAACAACCACAAAACCTGACATGATGACTAAGCAGTTGCTGCTGCTGCTGCTATACAATGTGCTGACGAAGGGGTTAGGGTTAGGGTTAGGGTTAGGGTTAGGGTTAGGGGGAGGGGGCCCGCATTCCCTTCCCAAGCCCTTCCCCATCCCTTCCCATTCATCAATCAATACATCAAAAGACACATCAAAGGCCATAATTAGCGAATAATTACGGTTTATAAACCACAGGGCCAAAAGCAATAGTCGTTTTCGAGCAAGTTTACATTACAGATGACGTCATACAGTCACGTGACGGGCCAGAAACAGTGCCGGGCCAGAAACAGTGACGGGCCAGAAACAGTGGAGGGGCTATGTTCATTGTTTCTCCCCTACTAACATAGCTCAAACCCATGCAAAGACCAAATGCAATTTGAATTGTGAGACAGTGTAATAATGCCTCAGCTCGAAAACATTTTAGCCTAAATATGAGATAAAAATTCGCATCTAAAAATAATGGATTTCTACTTTTTAATGTTACTCCAGTTCCTTGTACCCAGTAACCCCATGAACAATGACGGTAGAAAAAGATATATTTCTCAGAAATCAGACCTCATTAAGAATTTTGGTGATTTTGCAGAATAAATTAATTATATAGGACACAGATGAAACCGCACAATTTTTTATTTTTCCCCAATATAATTAAAACTATTACTGTTCCCTTACTGTAGCAGTCTAAGAACAATACGCTATTATAATCAATCAAGACAAGGTAAAACAGGTACTATTTGTAAAGAAATAAGATATGATAGATATTATCTGTGATGCAGTGTGTTATACAGGTTTTCTAGCCTTAGAGGAATTTTTCTTGAAGTGGCGCTATATAAATTGATGATCATGATTACGATGACAGTAGCATCATCATGTTTAAGTGTGGAGCAACTACAGGTAGTTGAATTGATTCCTGGTTTGAAGATTCCTGGTTGACTACAGCCATATAGTTACTTTTGAGCATTAGGAGTCTTGCTATTATAAGGGTAAAACTTTGATGGCGTTGTGCTAGTTCTAAATATTAATATTTTGTCTTACAACTTTTTGTGTGATGTTTCTGGGGAGAATGGAACCAAACGGCGCCTTGGGGAACAGTCAATTCCAACTTTCATTTTTAACGACCACCCTAGTATGTATGTATGTATGTATGTATGTATGTATGTATGTATGTATGTATGTATGTATGTATGTATGTAGTATGATTGTATGTATGTATGTATGTATGTATGTATGTATGTATGTATGCATGTATGTATGTATGTATGTATATTATGTATGCATGTATGTACATACGTATGTATGCATGTCTGTCTGTATCTGGTAATATGTGTGATTGTGTGCTGCTATTTAAGGAACCACTCTAAGGTACTGTAAACCACAGCTATGAATTATAGCCAGTCAGTCAAACTCAGTATATAGACGACTGACTGGTATACATAGATAATCGAGTGATGGCTCTATTGGAATGCATCGACCTTTGAAGTCTTGCGTCTCTCTCTCTCTCTCTCTCTCTCTCTCTCTCTCTCTCTCTCTCTCTCTCTCTCTCTCTCTCTCTCTCTCTCTCTCTCTCTCTCTTTCTCTCTGTCTCTCTCGCTGTCTCTCTCTCTGTCTCTGTCTCTGTCTCTGTCTCTGTCTCTCTCTCTCTCTCTCTCTCTCTCTCTCTCTCTCTCTCTCTCTCTCTCTCTCTCTCTTTCTCTCACACACACACACACACACACACACACACACACACACACATACACACAGGTCCTTCCGTCCGTGCCTCCGATCATCGGCAACATGCATCGGTTATAGGGTGCAGGAGGATTGCAGGTGGTCGTAGACTTGTCTGATTGTTGTTCCTGTGGTGTAAACTATCGGCTTCAGGCGAGAAATTGTTCGAACCTGGAACCACACCTGTGATGATGATGATGAGGAGGACTGTGTTCTCTATAATAACCGTTGAAAAATAATATTATACGTGTAGGTCTATTACTTAAGCAGCTTATACATCACGCTGTATACTTCTATTCAAGAGACCAAGAAAAGAAGAAGGAGCTTAAGAACGTCCAGAGTCTTCGCGGAATATCTCCTATCTTTTACTCGGAAACCTCTGAATGTCACTGGCCTGCGAACTAATATACTAGTATATTAGTATAATTATGTGTTGTGTATGTGTTAGGGTGTCCCACGATTGCACAGGAAAAATATTTTTCTTGAAACTTGAAATGCAGTCCCTCCAAAAAGTTTCCTTATGGTCCTATGATAGTACCTGCCAAATTTCTGGACATTTTGAAAATATTTAGAGGCCGCTCAAAGCTCACATATAATATGTGTAAGTTGTCACAAATTATACGTGCGACATATAGGCCTATGAGTTTGAAATTTTCGGAGGTCCACACTTTGATCCCACTAGCGTGCTTATGTATTGCTTAATAACCTTATATTGCTCTGAAATACTAAAATCTACAAATATGCAACCTTATTGTATTTGCGAATGAGGTTTTTCAAGCATAAGGACGACAGTTAAGCTCTCGAGCAAACGAATGATGTAAATGTCGTGCACTAGGATTGCAGGTCGCTACCTCCACATGGCAATCATCAGTGGAGTAGAAATGAATAAGGTTAACAGATTGTCAGTCTGATTTTTCTCTAGTTGGTGGAAGTAGCCTACAAACATGTTGGTGTGCTAAAGTTGACCTCTGGACCAGGACAGGAATCAACGGTTGCAGTTTGAACCTTTTGAAGTCGTGAAAGTGTGATGCATTAGGCCTAATTATTGGCAAATGCTTTGAGACAACGGCTTTCAATAACTGCATATTAAATAGAGTTTGCAATGCCTTGCACCCTTCTACATCAGCCATCAGTCGTAACATCTTGTTAACATCACAGAAATCTTTTAAGTCCAGTTGCCTGGTGCATTCTTTGTGTCCTTGGTAAAAATTTGTCCATCAATGGTCTGTAATTAAGCTCTGCAAGCCATTTAAAGATGAATGCTCCAATCTGGTTCACCATCAACCAAACCCTCGACCAATGCTACTGCAGTCTGCATCTAACAAATCATAAGAATTCATTACTGAACAGCTTTAGCGTGGCCATACTCGAAATATGACTATCAAGAATTTTCAAAACTCTTGGTATTCATGGTTGGATTGAACAATTCGGTAGCATTTCGCAAGCCTGTTGCCATCACAGAGCAAGTTGGATGGGTAAGGCAATATAGATCTAATTGCTTTATGATGGAAACGAATCACATATACAGTTGACGACCGTGAATTACAGGGCATCCAACCCAAACAAGTCTCAGATTTGTGATTGACATCTACAGTCAGGCGGTGTTCTCATGTAGAGTCACTGCTCTCTTTGAATTAATCCATAGCTTTATAATTCTGGCAATGCTGCTCTAGATGACAAGTCTGAAAATGATGCAACATCATTCTTGGTATACCAGCACCTAAGATATAAGAGATAGCAATTCTCTCTGTTCTTTCAGTGAGTTCTCATTAATGTGGAATAACGGGGTTATCTCTTCCTAAAAGTTTTTCCCAAACCATGCTGCGTTCAAATATAGTTTTCTCGATCTTTCGGTGAAAGAGTGGCGAGATAGCCAATCGTATAAGACCACGTGTGATTTTTCATAACGTTGGTCTGTGTAAATGACTGTGCTGAACAAACATGACGCAGCTTTGATACAGAATTTCAGCTCAACGATAACGAAGAACGTAGATCGGAGACAATTTCTCGTACAGGTTGTCGAAAAACACAGGCACATGTTTTCTAACCACAATTGTGACAATCTTGTTGACATGTGTAAATGTAGAACGTAGAACTGAAGAACAATTTGAGTGCAGTGATGTAGAATCAGCAGATCAGTATGAGAATAGTAAAAAAATAACGGTCCAGACGTTGATTTGTTGTGTAGCTGCATGGGGTGTGCAATTAAAACTTTACTGTGTGGTCCTAGGACAAATAGGGGTTGAACCTCACAGCCCCCTCAGAATTTCTTACTATGAAGCAGATGAAGGTATGGAGGAGCTAAAACCACGACTTGTTACATTATCAAGAGTTTGTAATGACTACTCCCAATGATTAGTTGTGTGTGCACTGATATTGTGTCCAAAGTTCAAAAATCTCAAATTTTTCTCGATTTTGCATTTTTTGAGCCTAAGACTATGCCCAAAATATCCATTGTATCCAATAAAGTTAAATACCTGTTAATTCTACCATTCACGAGCTTTCCAAGGGTAGTAAATTTGTTATAATAGGATCAACGATTGGGATATAAAGGCATTTAGAAGTTGGACACATCAGGCGCAAATTATGCCAATATGGGTTAAATTTGGGCGGCTTGAGCCACCCCTAAATATTTTTTTAGTGTCATAAAACTTTACAGGTGTTATTATGGGACCATATGGAAACTTTTTAGGGGGACTGCATTTCAAGTTTCTAGAAAAATATTTGTTGGGACACCCTAGTATGTGTATATAATTGTATATAATTGTATGTTATATGCATGCATACGTTATAATTATAGTCCCATCTATCTGTTGACGTGCCTCGGTTGCTCTTTTGTCTGTCAGTCTGCCTCCCCGACAGCCTATCTGTATGCCTGTCTGTATGCCTGTCTATCACTCACTGTATCTTCTGGTCTCTGATTTGAATACTTTCTCTGTCTGTTTCTGTGTCTGTGTCTGTCTGTGCAGTGGCGTAGCCAGCAATTTTTCATGGGGGGGTTTATGGCCGGAAACCCTGTTTTTTGCTATTTTTTCTTACTCAAATGGAAAAATAACCTTAAAAAAACCTTTTTTTCGGAGCCAATGGGTGGGGTTTTTAACCCCCGAAACCCCCCTTGCCTACGCCACTGTGTCTGTGTCTGTCTGCGTATGTCTGTGTCTGTCTTTCGGTCTGTTTTAGATATGTCTGTCTCTGTCTTTGTCTCTGTCTGCCTGTCTGCCTGTCTTCCAGGCTATTTGTCTGTCTGTCTCTCTTTGTCTCTCTCTAGTGTCTAACACTTCGATGTTAGCCTCTCTAGGTTATTTTCCTGGCGTTCTTTCGTCTCTCTATGTCTCTCTCTCTCTCTCTCTGTCTCTGTCTCTGTCTCTGTCTCTGTCTCTGTCTCTCTGTCTCTCTGTCTCTCTGTCTCTCTGTCTCTCTGTCTCTCTGTCTCTGTCTCTGTCTCTCTCCTACTGAGTAAATAAGTAAGTAAGTAAGTAAGCAAGCAAGAAAGTAGCCTGCATTTGCATCTGACAAGTGCACAATGCATTGCAACCATGCAGTCTGCAGATGCTGGACACCAGGTTGGTTTTCAGCTTTGCCTGCAGCTGCACCCGTGGCATTCCTCCTCCTCCTCCTCTTTGTCTAGCATCTTCTCACCACATGCACTCGCCATTTGTCTCAGCAGCTTCAAAAAATCCATCGTGGTTGTTTCACCGTTGCTTACGTACCTTTTTTCTCGTATCACGTGACTTACCACACCGTCTACAGCACATGGCACTGGTTATGATGTCACAGTTGTTCCCCTCCCCCTCATAGCTTACCCACTCCCCATTCCTTCGCTTCCTCCACAACAGCTTCACTCTCTCTGCCCCTTCTGCTCCACATTCTTCCATCTGGACAAGCATGGCGATTGGAGAAATCTGCAGATTTGCAAGGACGTCTATGTATTAAATATGGCAGAGGAGACTCTTCATGTATCGTCTATTTCACTCCTCGCTGCTTCGAATGTGGTTTCTTTAGCGCGTCAGGGAACGTGCAATCATAAATTCTCTGAGCGTCATGGCCTTGAAAGCGACGAAAGGAAGCCCATAGTTGCTTCCTCATTCTAGCTTGGAAATGCGTGACGCATTATTTTTTGTACCCTATATACTAGAATGGAATTCAGTGAAATTAGATCAAATGCAGTAGGCCTAAAGACGTACAAATGTAGTAGGCCTAAAGCACAAAACTGACCTATGCCCAGCTGGGCAGACTGGCCACAAAATTGGTTTTAAAAGTGCAATTCAAAAGGAAACGTGATCATAGGTCTGTCCTATAGATATAATAAGCTGAAACAAGCAGCCTCATCTGTTCATCTTTCTTTCTGTTCCTTTCCGTCTCTTTGTCTCTCTGTCTCTGTCTTCGTCTTTGCTTGTAGCTGTTTAACGACACCGTGTCATAATAAAGATAATTATTGTCGCCCTCCTCTTCTATTCAGGCTTGGGACTGGCACTGGCAAAATGCAAAAATTGACGGCGGAGTTCTTTCTGTCTCAAATTGAATATCTATCCGTCTATTTATAGGTCACCACTGTCTCTGTCTCTGTCTTCTCTTTCTATCTGTCTGTCTCTTGTCTGTCTGCTTGACTGTCTGTCTTTGTGCTTCATACACACACACACACTCTGTATCTCTTCCAATCTGTGCCTTCTGTCTATCTCCTTCTATCTCTGACTATGTGCTGTAGACCTGTAGCGTGCTATCAAGTGATTCGCGACTGCTAACAACAAATTTTTTCATGTTGCTTCCGTCCTAAAGATTATTAATTTTGAACTTTCATCCATGCGTGTTGCACGCCTCGCACTTTCTTTTCTTCAATTAGCACATTAATTAGTCTGTATGTATGTACATGTATGTCTGTCTGTCTCTCTTTATCTCCTCTCTATCTCTCTGTGTCTCTGTCTTTGTCTCTCTGTGTCTGTCTGTCTCTCTTTATTGCCTCTCTATCTCTCTGTGTGTCTGTCTGTGTCTCTCTGTGTCTCTGTCCCTTCTCTGTCTCTGTCTTTGTCTCTGTATCTGTCCATGTCCCTGTCTCTGCCTCTCTCACTCTTCCTCTCTTTCTTTCTCTGCCTCTCTATTTCCTTGCATCCATCTGCCTCTTCCAGCGAAAGTCTTTGATGACCAAGACTAACATAACATGGTAACCCACTAATTATATCGGCGCGCAGGCACGCACCTGCCCACGCACCCTGCAGTAGCTGACAAATACTGACACACGCGCACGCACAATACTAATAATGATATGTGCCGCAGTTGCCTATAGTACGTAGGCCTACAACTACACCTCTTTGTGTACGGGCCTATACAAAAGACTAGCCCAGCATCACCATCGCAATCATCATCATCATCATCCCTCAACCTGTCTGCACACGTCCTATGTCGAGGCCTATAGTTTCCTCTCTCTACTCGTTGTTATCGCCACCGTACAAATGACTGCCAGGCGCAATATACATGTGCTTACGCATCAATGCATCACAGTCAGCCTCACCTGCCTCCATGCACATGTACATCAGTACCTAAATATATAAGCGCGAACGCGTGCGTATGGACGGTACGTATAAAAGCGGCATTTGCTTCACTCTCTCCACAGTAACGCTAACGGACGTACGCGGTTAATTGCGAGAATATATAAAGATAAAAGCGAACGGAGAACACGACTGCAGACAGCGGTGCAGAGATTTAGCCTTTGTGTAGAGAAATCGGTGAAGTTAAATCACGAGCCTTGATCCACTCACTGATGGACGTACTTGAAAGGAACCGTTCCAGCCATTACACGTTGCGCCACCCTGCACAATTTTAGACGTACGTCGATTGTTCTAAGTTCTTGGACTCGATTACAACGGGGTCTTTGGCGTGTTATTAGTTGGTGCCTTGCGCGATGGATACCAGAGCGATGGAATTTACTATTATTGTTTGTAATAATGTAATGTTACTAAGTACGATAATAAAACGACGGTACAATCACAATGATGATGATGATGACGATAGTAATTTTATTAATATATGTTGAAGTTGTTCCTGAGGGATCATAATATGTACCTCGGGGCATAAAAATATGATGAATAAACAAATAAAAAAATAATAGAAATAAAATAGCAAATAATAATGATAACGATAATAAAAAATAATAATGCTGATGATATTATTGTAATAATAACACTTACAGAAATAGTAAAATAATAATAATGGTAATGATATTAATGACGATAATAATAATAATAATAATAATAATAATAATAATAATAATAATAATAATAATAATAAAGTTCTTTGTCATTTGTCAGGCATCATATTCAGCGGATAGTTGACTGAAACCACGTGGTCTACCTACAATCGACCAATAGCTGCTTAATCTTTGACTTGGTCAGACAATCACCGACGACACACTGCGCTATAATCACGCAGAGCAGTTCGACTCCACAACCTATAAAGTCATTCTGTGTACGATACTGTACCTTTGGAGTTTACTCTGATCAACGTCGGAGTCAAACGTGAAACCTACTCCTTAAAAAAGTATAGAATTTCCTGAAAAAGACGGAGCACGATGACCGCTCCTCCGAAGTCCAGATCCTCTTCCGTCGATGACCTTGAAAGGTCAACGGTGGTTCCACCTGGCTCCAAGGGCGGACGCTGCGGCGCCTGCCTCAGACGTCTGCTCACCTTCTTCTTCTCCACCGTTGGTCTCACCTGTCTGACGGTCGCCTACTCGGCCCTCGGCGGATACATCTTCATGCTCCTCGAATCCCCGAAGAATACCCTCGTACCGTCGGAACCAGAGACCGTGACGGTGCTCCAGTTCGTCGAACCGGAACCGGTCAGCCGTCGAGGAATCGGTCACGCATCGCTTGATCGACACCTTGGTCTGCTGTGGAACCTGACGGAGCAGCTGAACGTGCTGCAGCAGGAGGAGTGGATAAAGATGGCGAAGGAGGTGATGGTTGGCTACACGAACGAACTGTACGCAACGTTGGAAACGAATGAGACGACGAAGACGGCGACGATGGAGGTGAGGAACATGCAGATGGATAACCAGTGGACGTATCCCGGCTCTTTGCTTTACGCCATCACAGTCATCACTACCATCGGTAAGCCAATCTTTTTAAAAAAGCTACAATCGGTAAACCAGTCTTGTCACTACTGTCGCCGACTGTCGGCAAGTCAATTGTGTCACTGACATCGATGCCGTAAGTCAGTTTGTCATTGCCATCAATAAGCCAGTTTTGCCACTGCCATCGGTAAGCCAACTTGTCATTTCCTTCGGTTGAGCCAATTTTAGTGAGTCAATTTTTTTATTACTGTCAATAAGCCAATCTTGCAACTACTATCGTTAAGCCAATTTTGCCACTGCCATCGGTAAGCCGGTTTCGTTACTATATAATTATATTGTCGGTAAGCCAATCTTGTCACTGGAATCGATTAATAATTCAGTGTATTCAGTATAATCGGTAAGGTAACTTGGTCATAACTGCGATAAGCCAATAAGTATGTCGCTACCATTGATAGGCTATCTGTAATTATAGGCTTACCAACCGACATGGGATTAACTGTGATGCAGAATTGTCACTCTATTATAGAAAGCTCAAGTTTCAGTCAAGGTAACTCATTTTCGATTGAATTGTACACATGTATCGCTATCAATCACAAGTGGGCAACTACTCGGCTAGATAATAATTATGTATGGCTACATTTTGCGTTATCTCAAGGAGCTTTTGATTTATTCCTCAGCGATAATTCCCATAAGTGATATTATGAGGTTAATGAGAAAGGGAAAGATTTTTGGAGATGGCGCAGGATTGGAGTTGGTCAATGCGACACGTGTTTCAAGAAAATGGAAGAACATAGACTAGCATATAATAGCATAGAACATAGACTATCATAGGCCTACCGTATATTAGTGGACATCATGCCAGCCAGAACGATAAAAATAACATATTCCTTTTTACGAGGGGGGTGGATCTGTGAAAAATTAGTCTACGATTTACATACGACCCTTGAGCTGCCCTTAGACATCTTAAGGTATATCCCTGTGTTAAAAAAAGTTGCCCATGCCTGGATTATTATAATGGTCAGGCTGAGCCAAGTGGATTTGGGTGTACAAAGGATTGCGAAGCAATACAAGGAGAAGCAGATGCTTAACAGAATCGTGGTTTTGTGTGAAGATGCAAATGAAGTCTCTGTAAAAACAAAGGAAAGCTAAACAAATGGAACGAATAAATTAGAGCATCATGTCTGGGAACTGAAGGAGCGCGGTGGTATAGTTGTGGCGTCGTTGCCTTGAAGCCGGAAGGTTCGAGGTTCGAATCCACCTCAAGTCGCCGCGTAGGGACCTTGGGCAAGTCCTTCACTCGCAATTGCTCAGCGCTTAGGGGCGCTATAACAAGTGCGCATACAAACAAAAAACACGAAGGCCTTCATGTTGGTAATAAGAACACAACTTCATGAATTCTCAACTCGACCCGGACCACCATGGACTACTCTCACGGACAACCATTCTGACTCAACCCAGCGCTCGCGAATAAGCTAGTGACCCGCGCATGGCTTTCGAGTAGCGCTTTAGAAATTTCGAGTTTACGATTACGATTACGATTCATGAGACAAAGGAAGACACTTAATCGGGTCATACTTCAATGACGTGACGGGTCTACCTAGCTATAGATCGCTACACCTTTGTTATACTTCTGTTTCAAATTAGCTACTAAATGACGAAAATATAGAGGAACCGCTGGAGAAAGAGTGGGCTATATGGATTGTAAATGTAGAAGGACCAGACACGAGATTACACTCAAAGAGATTGATGAGCTGGATGATGAATAACAATGCACCGGGACCACCAGGAATGGCAGCTGAGATTCATTATTTATTCATTACGAGGATCAATATCGCCCCCCCTCTTTTCAAGGTTTCTACTTATACTACTCCCGCCCCAACCTCGGCTAAGAGGAAGTTGTAAGATAGTGATAGAACGTGTCAGAGGGAAAACTTGGCAGCGGGGGCAGGAATGGAAGTACATATATAGTTCAGTTCAGACCACAGGGCCAGTAATAGAGAAAGCGCTTCGTTTCCTAATAGAAATGCGCGCATAGGCGCAAGTAGGGCTAGATCAATCAATCAGTCAGTCAGTCAATCAATCACTCAATCAATCAATCATGATTTATATAGCGCCCCTTCGAGGCATCTAGTCAGAGGCACTCCCGACCGAGACCAAGCAAAAAACAGTCTTCAACAGTTTGTGAAATTGAGAACAGCTTGTGAGGTGTCGCATAGTCAAGGGAAGTCCATTCCATGGTTGTTGGACTAACCACAGAGAATGAACGCCTCTGCATTGTTGCAGAGCGAGTGAAAGGAGGCCGCGATCAAGCGAAAAAAACCAGTCTTCAACAGTTTGTGAAATTGAGAACAGCTTGGGAGGTGTCGCATAGTCAAGGGAAATCCATTCCAGGTTGTTGGACTAACCACAGAGAACGAACACCTCTGCATTGTTGCAGAGCGAGTGAAAGGAACCATTAAGTCACCATGTACATGTATAGCAGAGTGCAGATGCTTAAGGCACCTGACCAGGATGGTATATTGACTGACTTTTCATGATCATAATCGACTTCATGCGGCATTAAAAGTTACCAGATGATCTGAAGGCACGTTAAAAATGATAACCATCTACAAGAAGAAGAAAGGTACACTAGAGTGTGGTGGTTACATGCAGAGAAATCAAGCTTCTGCAGATTGGATTGAAGGCGTATGAAAGGGTAAAGAAAATCGTATTAAACTGGAGGCCAAGATACAAGAAAATCAGTTTGGCTTAATCAGGGTAGGGCACGATAGACACAATGCTCATACTGAGACAGGCGCATGGTTAAAAAGGTGTCTTATAAGAGAACAATTGATCGTGAAGAGATACTGGACCCCTTTGAGTTGGAAACGGCTTTGAGAGAGCATGGATGCGCATGGGCGGAGTTTGGTTTCCGTTTTTTGTGGGAGCTAAAAAACATGACTGTGGGGCTTCTTGGGAAGGGGGGTGGCGTAGCCCCCCCCCCTAGCCCCGATAAACTCCGACCATGTGGATGCGGTATCGCATAATATACATTGTATCAGGCGAGAAGCGCCTTGGGATAATTATGTTGTATGAGAATGATCTCATTGTGGCAGATGTTCAGCAACAAGTGGCTATAGACAACAATTTAAGCTACACCAGTTGGCAGAAGGCTTTGGAAAGCATCGTAAAGGCATAAGAAAAACACGAGGAAAACAGAACTATGGTCTGGCCAAGGACATGATGAGGATTTAGTGGTTGTGAACGGTAATGGAAACAGACTGAATGGCTGGTGGATAATTTTAGGTGTCTGGAGTCA
>CATKHU010000020.1:5000-26602 GCA_949752735.1 Lumbricus terrestris
AAAACGACTTTCTAAATAGATCATTGTTAATCAGATTTAATGATTTGATGATTGTGTTGCTAGAAATTCTTTGATTGAAGATCATTTGCTTTAGCTGTTGTCGTTCCCTGACAACAATGTCATATTGCCCCCATATGGGCATCATATTGGACGTCATATGGTAAAGATATCTAAATTCATGTGGTTTGCACCCGACAGCCCATATTTATTTCATATGACAAAACCATACGGGCATCATATAAAAACCATATCCAAACTACATGGTACAAGCTTATCTTTACCATATGGAAACCATATCCAAACTACATGGTACAAGCTTATCTTTACCATATGGAAACCATATCCAAACTACATGGTACAAGCTTATCTTTACCATATGGAAACCATATCCAAACTACATGGTACAAGCTTATCTTTACCACATGCTTGCTATATTGTTCTTACATGTAACCGACTTATCTTTACCACATGCTTGCTATATTGTTCCTACATGTAACCGACTTATCTTTACCACATGCTTGCTATATTGTTCCTACATGTAACCGACTTATCTTTACCACATGCTTGCTATATTGTTCCTACATGTAACCGACTTATCTTTACCACATGCTTGCTATATTGTTCCTACATGTAACCGACTTATCTTAACCACATGCTTGCTATATTGTTCCTACATGTAACCGACTTATCCACACCACATGTATGCTATACATATGCTGTATGCAACCGACTTATCTACACCACATGCTTGCTATATTGTTCCTACATGTAACCGACTTATCCACACCACATGTATGCTATACATATGCTATATGCAACCGACTTATCTTTACCACATGCTTGCTATATTGTTCCTACATGTAACCGACTTATCTTTACCACATGCTTGCTATATTGTTCCTACATGTAACCGACTTATCTTTACCACATGCTTGCTATATTGTTCCTACATGTAACCGACTTATCCACACCACATGTATGCTATACATATGCTGTATGCAACCGACTTATCTACACCACATGCATGCTATACATATGCTGTATGTAACTGACTTATCTACACCACACGTATGCTACACATATGCTGTATGTAACTGACTTATCTACACCACATCTATGCTATACATATCCTGTATGACTAATCAGTCTGCACTCCATATTTATTCTATATGTTGTCTATGTCTAACTAGTCAATCTATACCATATAAATATTATAAATGCATTGTAGACCCAAATTGGCTGAACGATTTGCATTCCATTCCAAATGGTGCTGGAATCTATATGATGGCTAGATGTAGTAGCTAGCTAATCTAATGCCTCATGTACACCAAATAGATCTCAAAATGTTTTCTAATCTGCATTTCAAACAGAATGTTCACCAAGAAATCATCCATGGCCAATGTAGAATCCACACTTTCGTAAGTAATTCTGATATCATATTACAATAATGTGAACACCATGTAGAACACAAATGGTCTGCAAGCGCTTACATGGGTGAGATTGCACATCAGTAGAATATGTACAACTCTGCATTCAATAAAATTTTGTCAATATATATAAAAATAAATGTATATAAAACTTTATTCACGAAAATGGGAAACACAAAAGTAACACACAAACAATTGTGAATGCATTTCAAAAACATTATGTCTGAATTCACTATTACATAATATAACAGCTCTCTCATAAAGTATATTTCTGTCATTGTGCAAACAATGCGTGCAGCTCGATTAGCATGGCGTTATTATTGTTGATTTACGTGGACAATTCTGCCTAACATCAATGTCAACCTGAATCAGTAAACAAACACATACATAAAAATGTCCAGCAATCAGTGTCTACTTTCAAAATCTTTTTTTTTAAATTATTTGATTCCATGCATTTGTCAACCTTGCATAGTGCAGAACTTCTTTTAGTATATGAAACACATTCACAGATACTGGTTCATAATGTTCCTCGAATAAGTACAACCGAACAATTTCATCCCTGCATCCTTTATATTTAATAGATATACTATGGATCTGTCTAGACTTGTAAAATTTTCAACAATTGACTATGCGACACCTTCCAAACTATTATCAAATTTCAAAAACTTTTCAAGACTTTTTCACTTCCAAGATCTCAGCCAGGAGCACTTTTGAGTAGCTATCTTGAAGGGACGCTATATAAATTCTGATTGATTGATAATGATGTGATTTGACACCAAAGTGATCTTGTCTCCAAGATACATATCCACAACGCAATATGCCAAAAAAATAGCTAGACAAGCAAATATCTAACTGAGTAAATAACAGTTGTGTGGCCTATGACATCAATATCACATTTCAGACTCAGTTCACGTTTATAAAAAAATTGTGATGAGATTTTGTAAATAATAAAGTACATCGTAGTTAAACTTCATTGTCTGTGACAAACAAACTGTGTAATTCTACTACTACTTTATTCAAGACACTCATTGACACAAACTCAACAAGATACAAAATCCAGATTTAAAAAATAAGCGTCGTTGGCAGACAAGGAGTTTCTTTATAGGACTTAAGACCTAGGTCTACAGCAATAAAAAATGATTGTTCAGCCAAGGGCACCGTAAATTTTCATTGTTCCTAGCCGGCAAGTTGAATTCATGAAAGAAAGGTCACAGATAATAATGTTGAATAAGTTTGGGAGGGAACAGATTGTGCAGAACGAGGAACTTGTTCATTAGCACAACTTCCAGTGGGTCAGCATCAGCACAACGCACCAGTTGATCAACCCCCGGCAAGATAGAACGGAAGGTATCCAGTGTTTCTTATTTTTTTGACACAAGTCTCTCGAGTCTTTCTTGGTCCCTTGCCTTTGAGAGACAACCACCAGGCCGAAGAGGCACTCAAGAGAGAACTGTTGCCTCAAGAAGTGCCACCAAGGAGACTGCACGATCGCAGAATTCTGAGTGTATGTGTGTAAGGCTCCGTTGCAACAGACCAGGATGACCTCCTCCACGTCATTGATGGATCAAAGATCATCACGGGCGGCTCCTGCAATGGCAAAAAGATTTGAACAAATCAAAAATAACATGCTTTGTCCAATAAGAAGCTAATAATTGCTGGATTGATTTAACACGGAACATTGCATGCAATTGTTCAGAGGAGGTGTAAGAATAATGTTATAAAAAGATGGTGTATCAATGAGGAAAAGAAAAGTTTATCAAGTTAAATACAGTGCAGAGCATGAATTTAACTTTTCTGGCGTAATATTTATTAATTATTTCAATTCCGTTACACAAACTTATACAGAGTTGGCCATAAAAAGTAACACGCTACCGATTTTTACTAATATTTCGGCCAAATTTTAAACAAAATTTTACAGGGTTAAAGACAATTCATATTTATGTAGTGTCCAAATTTCACCAAAATAGTTCAAACAAAACAAAATTTATAGCACTTTTAGTGAGACCAACCACTGCTTTTGACGATCCAAAAACGCAATGCAACAAAAGTAATGTGTGGAGAGATTTTAAGTTACATCTCAAATGAATTTTATCATTGAAACTTTATCATCATCATCAGGAACCATGGGCTCAGCGCCCGTAGGTGTCCACTGCCGTCTTCATCAAGCTCCTCCATCGACCCCTGTCCATCGCCACGTGACTCAGCTCTTGGAGTGATGCTCTCCCCCACCTGGTGATGTCGTCCAGCCACTCCCTATGCGGTCTCCCTCTTCGATTTGTCCCCTCCATCCTGCCGAACATCAGCGTTTTTATTTTCCTATCGTCCTTCATTCTGCAGATGTGCCCAAAAAGCCTCAGCTTTCTTCCGATCAGCTTCTGCATGATGTTCTCCTTTTGGCGTATTCGTTTGTAAAGCTCTGCGTTCGTTACTTTCTGTGTCCAGTCTATTCCCAGAATCTTTCGGTAGCACTTTCTTTCAAAAGTCAATAGCCTTTGTTCTATCTCCTTCGTTATTGTCCAGGACTCGCATCCATATAGTACTACACTGAAGATGCATGTCTGTAGCACTTTTTTTCTTTGTTTCCATTTTTATCGATTTACTTTTCCAGATCTTGTCCATGGCCTTTGAAACTTTATGCTGTTTTACAACTTGTGTTCAATGCTTCCACCACCAGTGCCCACACTTGCCCTGTTGTAAAGCTATTGAAAGCATTGTTGAAGAGTTCCAGAGATAAACCTTGCCATACCAACTCCAATGCGAACTTCAATTATCTTGTCGTTACTGGTTTTTGTCGGAGATTGTGGTATTCCTCCTTCATAGCTATCCCATGTGATGATTCATCGAGTTCAAATCCTGATTTTAGGGCCATTGATGCTTCTCAAGAAACCAGGACACATGACATTCAGCCAACTCCCTTTTATCAATTGCATAAGCCTACTCAACTTTCATTGTTTATCAGAGTAGACTAAGCGACAATTAGACGATGGCTTTATCTCAAGACCATGCTCATGAAGTGTCTGCTTATAAATGCATTTTGTCTGAAATTGACTCCTTGGCCATTCTCAATTTTAGAATTTTGAATATCATTTCATTAACAATAAAATTATTAATCTTACAGATTATTTATAATTTATCAACTTTATTGTCATCTTGCTAAGCGACTTCACAGTAACATGCAACTATGCTAGTTTTTGAGCTTTTCACTCCAAACCTTCACTACTGTTTCATTCAATCATTTCGAGAATTTATATAGCGCCTGTGAGAGAGAACGAGATATGAGGGAAAGTTGCTGTTATTAAGTGCAGGTCAATGGACCTAATTGCCTGTGAGTACCAAACCAGTTGAACTGAGGTTTAGATGGATTTAGCAGCAAACGATTAGATGCCATCCATGATGAGAGAGCATCAATGGCATTGAACATTAAAGACACAGTGGACAATGCATCAGCGGCAAAGCAATGAGCATAAGCCAGCACGTCATCAACATAGAGTTGGTGCAGGAGACCACACGTTGACAACAAGGAACTAACACCAGCTGTATAGAGTACGTGCAGTAAAGGGCCCAACACTGAACCCTGTGGCACACTAAAAGGGGATGAGACCCAACACGACCTAGAGACACACAGAACCACACAGTTAGTGCGCCCAGATAAAAAATAGTGAAGCCATTCTAAAGGAGCACCAGTCAAGGGAAATAGAGAGAGACGATGTAACAAGATAGAGTGTATGGCATGAGACACCCTGTTGAGGGGTTGGCGAATCTCTACCATAAAGGGGCCCGGGAGGGGGCGAAAACCCTAATTTTCGCTATAAATTTCCATTCCATTGCCATACTTCACAGTTTTTCACGTGAAACGTTACAGCTAGACAGCTATAGTGGTACAGTGGTCATCTAGCCCACCCAACACACACCTTACTCCCATGGGGTGAAACCCTAAACTTTCGCTTTAACCATTTCGTCGCTACAGTTTCACAGCTACTGACTTGAAACGTTGCAGCTAGACCAGGGGTCTCAAACACGCGGCCCGCGAACGGCTTCCTGGTTTTTGATTTTTTAAAGTTAGAAATCGGTTTAAAAGAATTTTACAGTTCTTTTACGATTTGAACCAATGTTTAAACTGCTTTCTACTCCTTTTGATTGGACATTGAATCCACAACAGCAGATATAGGCCAGGCATAGCCTATAGGCCTATGCGGAGTAATTTAGTGGACCTTCAGTGCGATGCAACGCCGAAGCAGAAGAATGCACAGCAAAGTTTGTATGTCGGTGTCGCAAAATATAGTATCCCCGGAATAATCGTCGATTCGTATCTCCCCAGATGATGAGAAGTCGAAAAATGTCACTTCCGCTTGTGCTTATTAATTTTTTGCAAGTTAACTTCCATTTGCTTGGTTTTGAGCAATGACACTAACAGGTGGGCCCTATGTTTATTGATATAATTTTGGTGACTTTGGTTTATGAGTCATTCCGTGCCAAATCAACCAAATTTTCAACTTTTCCCCACACTCCGACTCAGATTTTCCTGATTTTTTTTACCAAAAATCAATTATCATCTGGTATGAAGAACTGGAAAGTTTCAAGTGTCCCGAGTGAAAACTTACCGAGTTATGGGGTCCTGAAGTTGGTGGGGGTAGGCCGAAAAGTGAACGCGAATTTGCATCTGCGAAATTTTTGTCATTTTCAGACGCCAATAAGAAATTAATAAGATTTTTTGAAAAGTGTCAAAATATTTCTTGACGAGCCAGTTTTTGTCATGTTTGCAGACACACCATACTGTCACGACATGCCAGAAAGGAATAATTTTTGTGTGGTTTTATTCACCTACTGGTGTAGTTGCAAATGTGTAATTTATTTGTGTTTTGGTGTACAGGAACTGCTGTAGCACTTTGCCAAAAACCCTTCATCTCCGTGACAGTGGTCACTTTCAACTGACCAAATGGGCATGTGGGACACCTGATAAACAAGTCAAACACACATCATTGGAAAGCTTGAAGAAAATCCTTTTATTGATACTAATTTCCTGATGGTAATCTTCATCTAACTCATTAAATTATTTTTCAAAAATGCGTGATTTTTGAACGTGAATTTGCATCTGCAAATTATTTTCCATTTTCAGACGCCAATAACTTTTGATCTAGAGCAGCTAAACACATTTGGTTTTCAGTTTTCAATTCTGTGCATAGCATGGATTGGCAAGGTCAAGTAACATTTGCTCTCTCTAATATGAGGAATTAATAAGAATTTTTGAAAAGTGTCAAAATATTTCTTGCCGAGCCAGTTTTTGTCATGTTTGCAAACACACTATACTGTCAAGACATGCCAGAAAGGAATAATTTTTGTTCGGTTTTATTCACTTACTGGTGTAGTTGTAAATGTGTAATTTATTTGTGTTTTGGTGTACATGGACTGCTGTAGCACCTTGCCAAAAACCCTTCATCTCCGTGACAGTGGTCACTTTCAACTGACCAAATGGGCATGTGGGACATCTGCCAAACAACTCAAACATACATCATATGATAGCTAGAAGATTAGCCTTTCTTATGATACCAATCTCTTGTTGGTAATCTCAGGATAATTTAATCAAATAACTTGTTAAAAATTTGTGATAATGCTGTCCGCATTGGTGTAAAAGCAATTAAACGACAGATTTAATATGACATTGAAATGGAGGTTGAAAGTTTAAATCATACCATCTATATTTTCACCTCAAAGAGTACATTCACTGTTCCTCCTATGCAGTTATTCTCAGAACTTTTAGAAGTGTCTGTCTGCAAATTTCTTGAACAGAGATTCTATTTTATGTACAATTTCATCGTCCAATCGATAGTGCCGTCCTGTTGTGCTTATTGATGGCACAGGCAGAAGACACAGCAAATGTTCTGTTGGCACCCAACAGACAGATCTTTTTTTCTGGGCCATTGGAATGAACCCTTGGTCGCTGTGGCCCTCATGAAATTTACTAGTACATCCTCCTTGTCTTGGTCTTGCTCCACTATATTCCCAACATACCATGCTGGTCATACACCGCAGCAACGTACTTTCCTGGAACATAGAGTTCAGTCACATCTTGAATTTCACTGTGCTGAGTGGCTAATGTCCAGGAGACATCCGATGAGATTCGAAACATCTTCAACTGGTTGTATGATTTAAACTTTCAACCTCCATTTCAAAGTCATATTAAATCTGTCGTTTAATTGCTTTTACACCAATGCGAACAGCATTATCACAAATTTTTAACAAGTTATTTGATTAAATTATCCTGAGATTACCAACAAGAGATTGGTATCATAAGAAAGGCTAATCTTCTAGCTTTCATATGATGTATGTTTGACTTGTTTGGCAGATGTCCCACATGCTCATTTGGTCCGTTGAAAGTGGCCACTGTCACGGAGATGAAGGGTTTTTGGCAAGGTGCTACAGCAGTCCATGTACACCAAAACACAAATAAATTACACATTTACAACTACACCAGTAGGTGAATAAAACCACACAAAAATTATTCCTTTCTGGCATGTCTTGACAGTATAGTGTGTTTGCAAACATGACAAAAACTGGCTCGGCAAGAAATATTTTGACACTTTTCAAAAATTCTTATTAATTCCTCATATTAGAGAGAGCAAATGTTACTTGACCTTGCCAATCCATGCTATGCACAGAATTGAAAACTGAAAACCAAATGTGTTTAGCTGCTCTAGATCCAAAGTTATTGGCGTCTGAAAATGACAAAAATTTCGCAGATGCAAATTCGCGTTCACTTTTCGGCCTACCCCCACCAACTTCAGGACCCCATAACTCAGACAGTTTTCACTCTGGACACTTGAAACTTTCCAGTTCTTCATACCAGATGATAATTGATTTTTGGTAAAAAAATCAGGAAAATCTGAGTCGAAGTGCGGGAGGCCTTGGTTGATTTGGCACGGAATGACCCTTATAGGACTTAGAACATGTAGAACACTTAAGAACGCTCAGAGTCTCTAGGCCAAGCTAAATTCCAGTTGAATTACTCTGAACATTGCCTAGGATACTTAAAAAAATTAGTCATTTTAAATTTTGATTAGCCTACAGCATAATTTGTTCAATTATAGCGCCCACGTATTTTTTTATAATTGGGATAGAATGGTTTTCCAATTTTTTTGTAGTGCCATTATAGGTACACTTAAATATAATAGTATGTGAATTTTACAGGGGTATGCCATCATTACAGTATTGTAGGCTGCAATGACACATAACTAATTCCAGTTTCACGTGCACGATTAGCCTATAGCCTATTGTTATGTTGCGGCCCGCGAGTCATTCAAAATTTCCAAATGTGGCCCACATGCTGACTTGAGTTTGAGACCTCTGAGCTAAACAGTAGACAGAGTGCTATCATCTATGTTAATTTAAAGACCTGCCCTACTTAGCCATGGTTGGACCAAGATTGATCCTGAGTAAATAACCTTAATGCGGTGCAATAAAAATTCCTTGACAATAACAACATGAATAAACTGAAGATTTAGCCGAAATCGTATAACAAAACATCTCCTTGTTCTTGCGCGATTAACGATCACTTGTATATAAACTAAGCAGTAAGCACTTGTGCTCGCACACACCTGACAGCAAAGCAAAATATTCATATCTTGAAATTATTCATTAGGCCAAAAAAATAATGTTGTGTTTCCGATAACAGAGCTCTAAAAATTGGGTAGGTAGGTCGAAAAATATTTTTATTTTGGTAAAATATTTTTATACAATGACTATCCGAAAAATTATACCCAACTACTCTTTTTTGCATTTATAAAGGTACACGCTGCAACAAAGTACGTGCTCTAAGCAAGTACAAACTGCCTATTTCCCGACTGTCTGTACCTAAAATTGCTCTAGAAAACAATTCTATTAATTTCATTTTGTTGACATCTTTTCTGGTAAGATAAAACTGCGGGAAGGGAAGAGGAAGATGAGTGCGAACAGAACATCACTGCTAGGGGTCGTTCCAGACTGGCCGAGCCAGTGACTAGTTACACCTAGAGGTTGCTAGATTTATTTTCCCTAGTCACCGTTAGAGGTGGCTCAAGTAAGAATGATGAGGCTAAAGGTTTCTTTAGACTGGCAACCAGGAAGTAGTTAGGCAGGCGTGAAACTCTAAGGCAATGTCACTGTAAATAAAAAAATTTACACAAAATTTTCAAAGTCGCGGCAATAAAAGTGAGTCGGTCGGGTTACCGGAAACAACTTTTTTGCCTAAGTTCCAACTCTATACTGAAGGCAATGTCACCGTATTATGTCAATACAAATTTTTTTTAATTAAAAAAATTTATTAAAATATTTTTTAAATACATCTTTTTTACAAAATTATTTGAGTCGCGGCAATGAAAGAGGGTCGGTCGGGTTACCGGAAACACAACATTATTTTGGGGGGCCTTATTCAATACAAGCATTTATATATAGCCTCTTCAAGGCTACTCAGAGGTGCTACCAACCTCAGACCGCCAAAAAAACTGTCTTAAGATGAGGGTGGAAAGTCTGAGAAGGATCTGTAGAAATGAAGCAGAGTGTCAGAGGAAGACTATTCCATGTTGATGGTCCTACCACCGAGAAAGCACGGTTCCACATAGTGGATGTATGAGCAAAAGGAGTCCTGAGAGCAGACTTTGCTCAGTCGAAGTGAAGGGAGCGGAAATGGCGAGAACCAAGAGTAGGGCTACAGAGATCACAAAGGTAGGCAGGAGCAAGGCCTAGCATGCAGCACCAAACTAGAGTAAAGATCCTATACTCGATTCACTGCTTGAGTGAGAACCAGTGGAGAACATCACACATATAGCTAGAGATGTGGCCGAATTTTGGTATGCGGCCAATAAGGTGGGCTGAACAGGAAAGGACGTGATCAAGGCAATTCAGACAAGCAATTGGCAGGCCAGCAGGGTGATTCCATGTCAAATCAACCAACATGATTGACATGACCGACCCAGATTTACTTGAAATTTGTAAATTTTACACAATTGTTGGGTTATATCAGCGGTTCCCAACCCGTGGCCCGCGGGCCAAAAGTGGCCCGCTTGGCCTACAAAAATGGCCCGCAGCATCTCAATGAACTAAGAAAACTGTATGTAAAAATTGACAATTTGGACATGATAGAATTTATAATTGTTTTTTTATTACAAATTATTTTATTTGGACGCTAATAAATCACATAAAACATTCCATTTTCATTCAATTATAACAATTTTATACGCCTTTAGTTAATTAAATTTTAGCTTGTGGCCTCCTAATGTCCTTCAACTAGGAAAAGTGGCCCTTTGTGTCCTCTACCTTAGAAAAAGTGACCCGACAGTCAAAAAGGTTGGGAACCACTGGGTTATATGAAACATGCATAAATCCAAGGAAATTTTTTTTCAATTATGCTCCGAGATCTATACGGGTCGTCAAACTTTGCTAAATTGTCAGTATGGTCCCTATGCTAAACTTTTAAACAGTCTCAAATAATCTACTCAAATAGGTCATCAAAAGAGCTAAATAATGACACTAAGAACACCTTTCTAGCTCTGATACAAGCTGAGATACAGATGTCCAAAGGAACGCGGTTGAGCGGATTGGGTCAAAGTTTGACGACCCGCATCTCGGAGCGTAATTGACCCAAAAAATTGTTGGGGGATTTATACATGTTTCATATAACCCAACAATTGTGCCAAATTTCAAGTAAATCTGAGTCGATCATGTCAATTTTTGTTGTAAATCTGGTTGAATTGACACGGAATCACCAAGCATAGACAGCAGCAGTAGTCAAGACTGGTGGTAAAAAAATGGGTAAGGGTTGCAGCAGCAGGAGTAAGCGAGCGAGCAAAAGTGCGTAGTTGACGCAGTTGATAATAACAGGCACGGCTGCTGAGCTAGTGAATGTGTGGAGCAAAAGTGAGATCTTAGTCCAGAGTAGCACCAAGGTCACAGACCCTGGCCGAGAAGACAAAATCAGGAAAGGCATTGAAGCAATGGATGTCATATCTAGCTTGCCAGCTGCTGGCGGGTGCCAAGCCAAATGAACTGAGTTTTTAACGAGTTAAGACAGAGTCGATGGGAAGACATCCAAGTCCCCAATGCTAAATTAATTAGATTCTCACTTACAGGAACAATTCGACAGACGTTTGGCGGTGGCTTGGTTCCTGAATCCATTTTCTCGGTAGGTGACTTCAAAGCAGGCACATCATTTTCCACCACATAACAGACATTCAAGTCTAAAAAACAAGTAAATCAACCGATAAACGAGCACACCAGCTCAGTCACTGATACACAGAAAGTATGACTGACCACCACAGATTGGGGCAAGATAGAATGCTGTGATTTACAGCCTAATATTTGCGATTCAATTAGTACCAGTAATCATAGCTACTGGTAGTTCTAACACTGATATCAATATAAATGTATATCAACAGGAGTACAGCTGCAGCAAACTCCCGGGTAGTGCCTAAGTTTACTGTAGTCTTGAGAGTCGGTCAGTGCAAAGAGGCAGAAGGGTCGTTTAAGGGCAGGCGTCGGCATGGCCAGGTCAAATATCGTGAGGATCTGCTAAAATACATGTTTACCATCCACGACTTCCACTTAGCAAACTTATTTTGTCAATCCAATTTGCATGCAACCCATGCAATGGAGAATACCGGTAATTTAGATTACCATAAATTCCGGACAAACTATATACAGCAAGAGGTAGTCTTTGCCGTTAGGGTCGGCTACGTTAAGTTCAAGGTTATGGATAGTGTCATCATTCGAAACCCTGGTTGATTGATGAAAATAATTCCTGGTGAAGTAGAAGCCTAATTGGTCATAAAATACTAGCTTAACTCATAATTAATTATGTCAATTTGATAAATTGAATTAATGTTGTCTATCACCTCACCACAAACGTTCCAATGCTTTACATCACCTCCAAAGGGCTAATTTTGCGAGCGAGAATGAACCGAAAAAGATTAATCAATAGTTCACGAAAACGATCACTAAAATGTTTCTATGAATATATAAAGGTAAAACTGTATTTTAGCGTATTTTATTATCTCAAAATCGATATCATGTATTTTAGCGTATTTTATTATTTAGCGTGTGTATTTACATATTTCGTTGATGAAAAAAATTTACAAACAGACAAAATTGAGTGATAATAATTGGAAGCTGGATTGGTGAAAAATTCTTGGTGAAATAGAAGCTGAATTGATGAGAAAACACTTGAGAACTGGAAGGTGGATTAAGGCATCTAATGGCTGACATAGCAGCTGGATGGACAAGAATAACGCTGCAAACGGTATTGATGAAATGATTGCTTGAGAAATAGAAATTCGATTGATGAAAATTATTTCCCGTAAATAGAAGCTAGGTTGCTGAAAAGATATTTAATAAATGAGAGCTTGATTGATGACAAATAATTATTTAAGTAGAATCAGGATTGATGAAAAAAATTGTTGCTGCAACATAAGCTGGATTGACAAAAGTGATACATGCCAAGGTAGAAGTCCGAATGATGAAAATACCTGCGAAAGTTCGAAAACGTACCCAAACAATAAAATACGCTATTTATTTTTAGCTGAGCGGTTTCGAATAAAATACGCTAAAATACAGTTTGACCTATATAAAATATACTAAAGTTTTGGACTGGATCCGGCATCTATTGTCTTCTTGCTACCGAGCCATTTTAGAATTTAACCCTCATTCTTTCTTTCGCGAAAATATTGGCCTGTTGATCGACGCAGGCTACAGCGCTCTATCCTTTTCCTTTCAGGTGTTATGCGGTCATATTGCCTAATCGCTGCATATCGGTGACCGAGCCGTCGTAAACCTCTACCGTCGTACCAGATAGTAAATGTATGCATAGATTTATGCACTACGTACGCCGACAGTACGCTGTCGGTGGGAAGATGAGACGGTGAGGTAAATGACTGGAAACCCATATGCCGAGACTAAGAAAATTAATTTGTTAATACTTCATACCCGCTTCTTCTTTTCTTTGCAATCACGTTGCATGATTTTTTCAAATCAAATTTTTTTCGCAATTACTCGTCGCCCTAAGCATTAAGCGTACTGCATTGAGCATTTCAGATTAACAATGTAGCACATAAATAAGAGCAGATTTTGTTAGACATATACGCGGATTAAAGTGGATAACTTTTCAAACAAATTGCATGCCATTATTTTCCATATAATATAACCGGAAACGATAGCCAAGCAAACAAACGACTCCAAATAGCAAAGGTCACATAGGTCTCTACTGGTGCACCTGAATAAGTATGACAAACACCGCATTGATTAAATTATAATAATTTTCCTTTATTTAACAATCCGGTTACAGTGCAGAAAATGGAATTGAAACAAATCAAAAAGACGAAAATGACAGAAGACATAAATCCTAACTACTAACAGAACAGACAGTCTATAATTATGTCAATATGGTCCCACGTGTTGAGACCTCAACCTGTCAACGTCGTGCTTTCTCAGTTGTAGGTCCATCTATTTAGAATAGTCTTCTGTTGGAGATGCGTCTGTTGCCTAGGGTTGACTCGCCAGCGTTTTACAGGCTCCTTAAAACTTCTTTGTTTCACCGTGGTTGGACTGGGAGCGCTTCTGAGTGGATTTCTTGAAGAGGCGCTATATAAATTCTTGAAATGAATGAATGAATGAGCCTGCAATACACGGCGCAAATAGCAGACTACAAAGCTCTCCGCCCTACGAGGCTCGAACTCCCGAGTACGCTGATGTCCAGGCCAATGGCAAAAGGAAAGAGCAACCAGCGTAGGCTATAGACGGGAAAATGTTAAAGCACTGACTGGTCATAATAACTTTTATGTCACAAACCAAGGCACAGCACTAAACATAATTGAGAGAGGTAGTTCTAAGTAGCCTATATGCTGAGAACCAAACACAGACCGACAACGCCCTAGAACATAGGCCTCAAAATAATCATCTCTTGCTCCAATATAATTCAATCTCCAATTCATCTGTAAGTCACACACAAACACACACACACACACACACACACACACACACGCACACGCACACGCACACGCACACGCGCACGCGCGCGCGCACGCACGCACACACGCACACACACACACATACACAGTTTTTGGGATTTGAATTGCAATATTAATTCCATTTGAACTAAATGCACAATTATCGTCAGAGTTTTTAAACCTTTAGACTTAGACGTCTAGATGCCGACTACACATAGCCTCATACATGCAACTGCCAGAAGCCTAACTTTTAGAACTAGGCCTATAGCAAGCGTGAATATAATAGAGAGGTAGGCCTACATTTCTTTCGCTGCGTTACCCGAAAAGCAGATCGATCGAGGTCAGAAGAATGGGAGAAAGTGGTCAGGCGTTAAGAGACTACTGATCATTCAGTATTCAGCATTCACACACGCACACATAATTATATTCACATATGAGCCCAATACCCTGCCTATTATTATTTTGTGATGGTTTCTGTAAAAAGCTGGGTGTGTCATCATATGCGTATATATAATATCTCCGTGGTTAGGAGCGTGGTATTCCAGAGGGTGCGGAATCTGGAGATTCAATGGATGATTTCCCAACTAAACAGTCAGTTCAATCCCTAACTCTCAGTTGATCCTACCGGGCCGGGCTTTCCCTCCATCCCAGATTGGTGTACACGAGTTTTAGTTAATTCCCGACTCCCTCTGTTTATCACTAGGATCAAGTTGCGCCAACTCTGATTAGGGGAGAGTGACTGGGTCAGTTCGTCTTGGGTGAAATAGCAGGAGAGGGAGTAGGCCTACGACAACTTTTCTGCCTTGCACTGCTTGGGAGGCAGAGGCGCTGGATACTTCTCTCAGCTGTATGTATATATATATATGTGTGTGTGTATATATGTGTATATATAGCTTCTTGTTGCCCATTGGCAGACCGTCATTAGCCACCGCCCGGTGTACTTTGTGGGCTGTGGCTGGCCTTTCGACCGTAATGGGTTCATTTGGGCTCTGTTCCCAAGCTCCATCGGTCCTGCTCTATGGTCCATAAACTAAATGAACCGTCTTTGTCTGCATTGCTCGACCGATGTCGAGTTGCTACAGTCATCGTAATCGTAATCGTAATTTTCAAAATGTCTAGAGAGCAAATCGATAATAATAATAATAATAATTTATCAGCGTATCTCCATTACTAAGCAACGTTTAAACGATGTGACTTTCAATGTGACTTTCGCTGGCTCTTTATTGACATGATGAGGGGTAGCCATTCCAAATGCATCGCTTTCATCATTTCGAAATCCCCGGGACAATGAATAACCTCAGAGTAATTAAAAAGTATAGTAGTAATGACAATAATAATAATAATAATAATAATAATAATAATAATAATAATAATAATAATAATAATAATAATAATAATAATAATAATAGCAATAAGAAAGTGAGACGGGAGGTGGAGGGAGAGGGACAGGGACACCCGGGACAGGAAAAGGGACAGGGACAGCACCAAGGAGACCGAAGGCGACAGGAACAGGGACGGGGACGAGGAGACGGAGAGGGATAGGGACAAGAACTGGGAAAGAGAGTCGGAGAGGGCCACGGACGAGGCAGGGGCAGAAGCAGGGACATGGACAAGTGCAGGAAGACAGAGAGGGACAAGGACAGCGACAGAGAAAGGGACAGACACAGAGACAGAGAGAGACAGAGACAGATATAGAGACAGGGACAATAACTTGGAAAGGGAGACGAAGAGGTACAGGGACAGCGACAGGAAAGAGACAGTGACAAGAACTGGTAAAGGGAGTCTGTCAGAGACACGGACAGACACGTCGTCGTCATCATCATCATCATCATCATCATCATCATCATCATCATCATCATCATCGTTATCATCATCGTTATCATCATCGTTATCGTTATCATAATCGTCGTTGTCGTCATCATCATCATCGTTATCATAATCGTTATCATCATCGTTATCATCATCGTTATCATCATCGTTATCATCATCGTTATCATAATCGTCATCGTCGCCGTCGTTGTCGTCATCGTCATCATCATCGTTATCATCATCGTTATCATCATCGTTATCATCATCGTTATCATAATCGTCATCGTCGCCGTCGTTGTCGTCATCGTCATCATCATCATCATCATCATCATCATCAGTTATCTGATAATCTTTCTCCCATTCATCATCATCATCATCATCGTCATCATCAGTTAGCAACATCTCTTGCGCTAGACTAGTATATAACGCGATGGGTTCATATGAAAACCAAGCCATAATCAATTCACCATCCCAACGAGACATCGCCTGTGATGGATAGGGATTCGAATTTTGAAAGTGGTGACAGAGAGTCGGAGAGGGCCACAGACAGACAGACAGACAGACAGACAGACAGACAGACAGACAGACAGACAGACAGACAGACAGACAGACAGACAGACAGACAGACAGACAGACAGACAGACAGACAGACAGACAGACAGACAGACAGACAGACAGACAGACAGACAGACAGACAGACAGACAGATAGATAAACAGACACGGACACACACACTTGATTTCAATTACAATTACACACAGCAGGCAGGCTTGGCAGACAGACAAACAGGCGGACATACAGATAGACGCACACGGACATAGCAGGTAGGCAGGCTGGCAGGCTGGCAGGCTGGCAGGCAGGCAGACAGGCAAAGACGAACACACAAGAGAGAGAGAGAGAGAAGAGAGAGAGAGAGAGAGAGAGAGAGAGAGAGAGAGAGAGAGAGAGAGAGAGAGAGAGAGAGAGAGAGAGAGAGAGAGAGAGAGAGAGAGAGAGAGGTAAACATACAGACAGACAGACAAACAGGCGGACATACAGATAGACGCACACGACTAAGCTGGTTAAGCAAAGAATTGGCATGCATGCCATATTACATTTTGATGGTTTTCCGATGTGTCTGCTGTATGAGATATATATTGGTATACTATCTGATATCCATGTAGATAAAAAACGGTGTATTTACTGGTTACACATGGAAGCCACGTGCATACCATATTGCATTTTGACGGTTTTCGTATCTGTCTGCTGTATGAGATATGTATTGTTATACTATATCGTATCCATGTGGCTCAAAAGTGGTGTACATAAGCTGGCTACACATGGAAGCCACGTGCATACCATATCCATGTTGAAAGGGAGAGGGAGAGGGAGATGGAGAGGGAGAGGGAGGGGGAGAGGGAGGGGTAGGGGATGGGAGGGAAGGAAAGGGGAGATATATATTTATATGTACGGACGGACAGACAGGGATGGGGAGGGAGAGAGAGCGGGAGAGGGAGGGAGAGGGAGGTAAACATACAGACAGACAGACAAACAGGCGGACATACAGATAGACGCACACGAACATAGCAGGTAGGCAGGCTGGCAGGCAGGCAGACAGGCAAAGACGAACACACAAGAGAGAGAGAGAGAGAGAGAGAGAGAGAGAGAGAGAGAGAGAGAGAGAGAGAGAGAGAGAGAGAGAGACAGAGAGAGACAGAGACAGAGACAGAGACAGAGACAGAGAGAGAAGATCAGAAACAATATAAATGAAAGCTATAAGTCTGGCAGCAGAGAAAGCTCGTACACCAGTAAGACCTGGTTGCGTATAGTCTACGCGTAAGCTAAGACATGTACATCAAACCAGGTTTCTTGCATATTATATGAATGTAATTTAATGTAATGTAAATCCTAGAAGTTTCTCAGCGCACCCAAAAAGCACATCAAGGAGACCAGCTCATTCAACAGCACTATGTCACATCAAATTCACAAGACCCGGTCTAGGTTGCATAGAAATTGTGTAGGCCAGATTATAAGCTGGTTAAGCAAAGAATTGGCATGCATGCCATATTACATTCCATGTGGCTCAAAAGTGGTGTACATAAGCTGGCTACACATGGAAGCCACGTGCATACCATATTGCATTTTGATGGTTTTCGGATCTGTCTGCTGTATGAGATATGTATTGTTATAACTATATCGTATCCATGTTGAGAGGGAGAGGGAGAGGGAGAGGGAGAGGGAAAGGGAAAGGGAGAGGGAGAGGGAGAGGGAGGGGGAGGGGATGGGAGGGAAGGGGAGGGGAGATATATATTTATATGTACGGACGGACAGACAGGGATGGGGAGGGAGAGAGCGGGAGACTGAGAGAGAGGGAGAGACATGGACAGGGACAGGAAAAGAGACAGGGACAGCGCCAGGGAGACCGGAGAGAGAGCAATAGCGACAGGGACAGAGACAGAGACAGACAGAGTCAGGGTCAGGGACAGGGGCAGGAACTGGGAGAGAGAGAGGGACAGGGACAGGGACAGGGAGGGGGAGGGGGAGGAAGAAAGAGAGGGAGCGGGAGAGAGAGACATGGACAGGGACAGGAAAAGGGGCAGGGACAGCGCAGGGCTGGTACGATCCGTACGTAAGTACCTTCAACAGGCGGGAGACTTGCCTCCACCCAGCACACACCTCGGCCCGCAGTAGCCGGGTGGGCAGGGGTGGAGGCGGTGGGGTGGGGCAGTGGGGAGACAATTGTCCGGAAAACCCTAATTTCACAGGTGGCGTACCGGTGGAGGTCGGAGTGTGGTGGCGTGTGGTGGGGTGTGGTGGGGTGGGTGGTGGGGGTTTGGGAGAAGTGGTGGGGGAAAATTTTGCGGTGTGGTGGGATTGTGGCCGGGAGCGGGTCGAATCATAAATTTCCCGGGCAACGCCGAGTACCCCGCTAGTAACTCCATAAGTAGGGAAGTTCAAGCAAATGATGGTCGATATACGCGTGCACCTTGCAGTAACATTGAAAGTGCGCTGAAGTCGAGCATGCATTGTAGGCCACCAAAGTGCCAATGTCTTGCAACAAATTTGTCTATCGGAGATACCGGCCTAAGGTGTGTAGGCTACGTGCGTGCATGCGTGTGAGTGGACGTATGCGTAGTTGTGCGCGCGTGGGCGCTCGTGTGTGTGTGGCCCTACATTGGGATATGTAAACGTGGCTCATTAACTATCACTTGCTCCGTATGGGCAAGTTTCTATTAATACAATAATGTCAGAGTCGGAGATAATTACGTGCGCCTGTATAATGCTGCCTTAGACCATGGCTACTCAGAAGTTTTCGTTTTTTATCCCCTCATTTCCAACAACTTCTGTAGACCTGTTGGACTTCACACTCTGATGCGTTTCTCGCAATTTCTGAATGCATAACATCATGCAGGATTTGTATGGTATGCATATGGTAAATGCTATATGGCTGTGCCATCTGTATAACTTATGCAGATCTTATGGGCTTTATGGATGTATTTTTCCCATATGTTGGTTACATTTCTTGTGATTTTTAATTTATAAGTTTGCAAATATTGCGCAAATGCCAATTTACATTCATCCGGACACATAATTGTATATTTTAGATTTACTCAGTTATACTTTCATATGATAATGACTCACAATTTTCCATTCTACACAATGTTAATTATGGTAATAGGTGAAAGTTAAAAATTATTTGGATGATATCAAGCTTTCTAAGCGAGTCATCATCATATGAAAGAGGATATATCTGAGATATACAATTATGCATTTCCGAAAATATATACGGTAAATTGGCATTTGCGCAATATTTGCAAACTTATAAATTAAAAATCACAAGAAATGTAACCAACATTTTTGCATACATGGAAAGAGCACAAGCATCTGACTACATGATAACAATATCAGCCCTCTGATTCATTTCCTGGTCTAGATATGACAGTCGAAACATTGTGGATCATGCCGTTTTCATGTCCGAATAAATGTAAATTGGCATTTGCGCAATAATTACAAATTTATAAATAAAAAATCACAAGGAATACAACCAAGATTCTTACATCCCTGGAAAGAGCATAAGAACCTGATTACATGACAACAATATCAGTCCTCTGATTCATTTCCTGGCTTAGATATGACAGCCCAAACATTGTGGTTCATGCCATTTTCATGTTCGAATAAATGTAAATTGGTATTTTCGCAATAATTACAAATTTATAAATAAAAAATCACAAGGAATACAACCAAGATTCTTACATCCCTGGAAAGAGCATAAGAAACTGATTACATGACAACAATATCAGTCCTCTGATTCATTTCCTGGCTTAGATATGACAGTCCAAACATTGTGGGTCATGCCATTTTCATGTCCGAATAAATGTAAATTGGCATTTGCGCAATAATTACAAATTTTTAAATAAAAAATCACAAGGAATACAACCAAGATTCTTACATCCCTGGAAAGAGCATAAGAAACTGATTACATGACAACAATATCAGTCCTCTGGTTCATTTCCTGGTCTAGATATGTTAGTCCAAACATTGTAGATCATGCCATTTGCTCGCGACACAGTAATTATTGGTCGACTTCAAAAAATAATTTTCCAGAAACGGAGCTGAACACCATCCTGAATTTTGCACCAATTAAGGATCTACATGTCCTCAATATATGTGCAAATTTTCATCAATTTCAAAAGATACACATTGTCACTTTTTTGACGATCTTTGGACTCCATTTTCACGATCACGGCTAGGAAAACGTCGGTGGAAAACACACCAATGTTGAAACTAATCAGGTACTGACTATATGTCTGATGAGCACCAATGTGCCTCAATATAAACCAGTACCAGTTTTATTACATCTCATTCCTGCCTGGTGACATGATGTCCACAACTTGAGTGAGAATTGGCGTCTGTGCGATATTTAGCATTTTTTTAATAAAAAACCAAAAATAACTCCATCCTGGTTCTTGCATATTTGGAAAGAGCACAAAAAACTGATTATACAAAAAATATTTCAGCCCTCTTGCTCGTTTCATGGCCGAGATATAACAGTCTAAACTTCGTGGATCACGCCGTTTTCTCGCTGTTCGTTTTTTGGTCATTAACTTCAAAAATTAATATCTCGGTCAAATTTTGAGATATTCTGCTCAAATTTTCACTGTTATTCCTTATATTGCATGTAGTTTTTGTACAAAAATTTTCAGAAAAATCCAAAGGGGTGTGATGTACACCCCTGGTTGATTTGACGTGGAATGACCCTACAGTACGATGCCATTGTTATTGTTACGGGACACAGTGGAGTTGTGGGTAACTGGGTATGTTCGTTGCCTTGCAGCCAGAGGGTTCCATGTTCAAATTCACCTCAAGTCGCCACCCAGGGACCTTCACTCTCAATTTCTCGGGTTCTTTGGCATTGTCTG
>CATKHU010000021.1:0-37572 GCA_949752735.1 Lumbricus terrestris
ACATATCCGTGCTATAGAAGTGAAAATGATAATTATATAATTATTTGCGAATGAGTTGCTGCTGTGAGATCGTTGCTTTTTTTTAGAAAAGAATTGTGCAATGCAACCACTTGATAAATCACAGGAAGTGATAAGAATGACATTGCATCCGACGTGTTGCAATTTGCCATCTGGAGGGGGCGGGGTGTTGATGGTGATTAGGGGTCATAGATCGAAGAACAACCTCCAACAGCTGACTAAGCCTTTTTATATCATGTTGCTGACAGAGCATGACGCAGTGGATTGTAGCGACATTTTTTTCGCTGCCTCTGTCTCTCTATGTTCCTGTGTCACAGTGTTTATTTCTGCATGTCTGTGTGTGTGTGCCTGTCTTTGTGTTTACCTCTCTATCCATTCGCATGTCTATATCTTTCTATATCTTTCTCTGAGTAGCCTATGTGTCTCTGTCAGA
Source organism: Lumbricus terrestris (assembly GCA_949752735.1). Classification (NCBI taxonomy): domain Eukaryota; kingdom Metazoa; phylum Annelida; class Clitellata; order Crassiclitellata; family Lumbricidae; genus Lumbricus; species Lumbricus terrestris. The sequence continues at coordinate 452 of CATKHU010000021.1, forward strand.
TACAGAAATTTTCGAAGGGGGGTCCCAAAATTCTCGGCCTTGGGACAGGGAAAAAATATCGTCTTGGTCGCTGAAAAATCTGAATTTTCGTCTTGGTCGCTAAAAAATCTGAATTTTCGTCTTGGTCGCTAAAAAATCTGAATTTTCGTCTTGGTCGCTGAAAAATCTGAATTTTCGTCTTGGTCGCTAAAAAATCTGAATTTTCGTCTTGGTCGCTAAAAAATCTGAATTTTCGTCTTGGTCGCTAAAAAATCTGAATTTTCGTCTTGGTCGCTAAAAAATCTGAATTTTCGTCTTGGTCGCTGAGAAATCTGAATTTTCGTCTTGGTCGCTAAAAAATCTGAATTTTCGTCTTGGTCGCTGAAATATCTGAATTTTCGTCTTGGTCGCTGAAATATCTGAATTTTCGTCTTGGTCGCTGAAATATCTGAATTTTCGTCTTGGTCGCTGAAATATCTGAATTTTCGTCTTGGTCGCTGAAAAATCTGATGACTTTTTTTAGTCATTCGTCTCGAATTCCCAAGAAAAAGATACCATTTTTTATCCGCCAAAATAGTTGATGACTTTTTTAGTCATTATTTTGTCTCGAATTCCCAAGAAAAATATACCATTTTTTAATCCACCAAACAACAGTTAATGACCTTTTTTATACTTTTCTATACTTTAGTTTAGTTGAGGCAAAAGTGCTATGAAAAGTAATTGCGTTTGGATCATTAGGTGGACGAGTGTTCAGTAGATAAACACTAGCACAGAAATTGTAGTTTTTTGCCCGTCTCCAATTTCCATGGTGAAAGGTACTGGCCAAAGAGGTTGGAGAAAGCCAGACCTTTATTAATAGTAATTTAAACTGTCTTGGCACCTCTAAATTCTTCGTAACTCCATTATAGGCCTATTGTAATTGTACATTTATATAGCGCCACTTCAAGAGAACTTTTTTAGTCATTTGTCTCGAATTCCCAAGAAAAAGATAGGCCTACCATTTTTTATTCGCCAAAATAGTTGATGACTTTTTAGTCATTATTTTGTCTCGAATTCCCAAGAAAAATAGGCCTATACCATTTTTTAATCCGCCAAAACAGTTAATGACCTTTTTTTAGTAATTTATCTCGAATTCCCATGAAATCGTACGGACCTCATGTACGGACCTCCTGAGCATGGGGAGGGCCTACGGGACTTCTCATGGGGGTCACGTCAACTTTCCGAGCCAGAATAGTTTGGCCAAAAATAAAGAAATTTCTAAATGGGGGGCCATGGACGAATTGGATCCACCCCTGTATCTGTCTCTCGATCTGCAGCTGTGTCACTTTCGATCTCTCTCTGTCTCTGTTTTCTCTTTCTGTCTCTGTCTCTGTTTTCTCTTTCTGTCTCTGTTTTCTCTTTCTGTCTCTGTCTCTGTTTTCTCTTTCTGTCTCTGTCTCTGTTTTCTCTTTTTGTCTCTGTCTCTGTTTTCTCTTTCTGTCTCTGTCTCTGTTTTCTCTTTCTGTCTCTGTCCTTGCTTCTCTTTCTTTCTTGTAGGATCAATATCTATAACTTATGTTGTCACGGTCATCGCAAAACATTTCTTATGCTATGCGCGACGCAAGAAGTGGGGCACGGCTTCCGCTGAAGAACCGTCGCAGACACGTATAGACCTATGCGCAGATGAAACAATGGGGCCGCCAATATGATGGTAGAAAACAAAGGATGGAATTGATTGGCGCATTTGCAAAAAGGAAACAGAAAATTCATTAACCCTCGGGCTACCAAGGGGGGGGTGGTTGCCACCCCCCCCTAGGTTTTTCGCAAATTTTTCTCGTTCCGTCTGGAATAAAATTTTGAAAAAATTGGTAGCTGTAGAGGGTTCATTGGGACACATTTTGAGATAAAACTTTTTATGATGCCCCCTACCGTTCAAAAGTTACACCCGATATACCAAAGGCACCAGGGGGGGGTGGATACCACCCCCCCCCTAGAATATCGTCTGTAACTTTTCCGCCCCTTTATATTAAGAGACACAAATTATACCATTCTATAGAGGGAATGTGGGGCTACATTTCCATGCTCATTGAGTTGTCTTTTGCCAACCGGAAGTGCTCAAAATAAATTAAAATATATATAAAGGTGTTTTATTTTCACAAAATTGTCATGTTTTTTCTATTATAACTTATCCATAATTTATTTTTTAATAGAAATAAATTATGCCATTCTGTAGAGGGCATTTAGGGCTATTTTTTAATACTAAACAATTTAAAATTTGATGACCGGAAGTGCTCAAAATAAATTAAAATGTATAAAAATGTTGGGTTTTTTGCAACGCGAACCGATAAGTCTGCGTAAACGTTTTTCAGCATCTATAACATGTTTTTTGTTTTGATTTAACATAAAACAAACTTATTACTAGTTTTTATAGTTTAATATTGGACTTTATTATATGTAAACTACTTTTTATATATAAATCATGTATAAAACACACATAATCTAATATATTCCCTATGCGTAAGCATACATTTTGTGGAATCGACGGGTACCCATGGTAAAAAATTCATAATTTCGAGGTGCCTTCATATTTTCTAAACCTAAATATACCATTTTGTGCAGAAATGAATGCTGAATCGAATGGTGTATTACAAGTTATGATATCTCAAACCAAACCCAAAATCCAGGGGGGGGTGGTAACCACCCCCCCCCCTTGGTAGTCAGTGTTACAAAAAAAGCTTGGTAGCCTGAGGGTTAATTCATTCGCTCATTCATTCATTATCAGTATATGAATTTCATTCAAAACATTTGTATAGCGCCCGTTTAAAGATATCAACTCGACCTCTGCAACAGATGATTGTATTCGTGTATAATTGTGTATATGCGATAGAAGAATTCACAACACGTGATATATATATATTTATTTCTATTTATACATACCAATCCATAATGGTTACGGTAGAGAAGAGCAACCTCTGACAGTCGGGTCCATTATGAGGAAACCGACCAAATCCATCGTGTTTATTTTTACGAATATCGCTCTGTAAATAAGAAACAAACTATATGCAATTTATATCTAATGCTCATTTTATTGGATGATGCCGTCATAATTATGCAATGCGAGTGCAAAGCTTATAGGCCTAAGGGTATTTATTTTCAGATTCAGCAGGAGGATGCATCAAGAACGTATTTCTAAATGATTATGTTATGTTAAAATAATTATTGCAATAATAAAAAAATCAATTATATTAATAATACATGTCACGTTGTTTTTCGCTCATAACTAGGCCACATGTGTCTCAAAGTTCAAATTTAAACGTCTTATTACAATTGGAAAAACTATTATTATTATTTGAAATTTTTTTATCATTGTGATATCATTATAGTCATATAGAAACAGTGATATAAACATGCATAATTTTAAGTTTATTATACTATTATTGTCTTTGTTATTCAGTGTTTAATGAAGACCCCTCCTCTGGGGGAATTCAGGTTTCTGGGGGGGGGAGACAGGTGAGCGTCCGAAGGGCGCTCGTGAGGCGCGTAGACCGGGATGAGGGGATAACGTCCGGGGGGATAATGTCCAGGGGAATAATGTCCGTTTCCCACAAAAATTATCGGAAGGGATAATATGAAAGAAAGGAAAAATTGGCTTATTTATTCAGGAACAAATTAAAAGATGTGCTGACAAATTAAGGATGAATTATAATTAATTTACTGTATTTAATTATGAAATTTTCCTCGCCCCCCCCATCAAAGCTCGAGGGTACGTACCATACGTATTCTATTTTGTGAAAGGTACGTACGTATTTTAACTTACCCTATTTTAGGGTACGTAAACAGTAATAAAATACGTTAACCTCGTCTTTGCTCATTATAAGAATGTTCAATTTAATTTAACCAAACAATCACAGCCAAGTATACAGCGTACTGAGCGTACTGAGTAAATTGCTGCAATGCTATATTGTAGGTCTATGTTCATCCAGAATACATTGCACTTGATGCAGTAATTAATGTCAATTAGTCGGCTCAGTTCTGCTGCAGCAATTAAAAGTCCAACTCCAAGGAAAAGGTTGAACTGCAATTAATTATAACAGAAGAATTTATCCAATTAAATTTACTACTACGCTACCGGAAATACCGATTTAAATGACATAATAGGCCTACTGTTGACTGCATGTATACGTGCATGTAGGCTATGGGTCGCCGAGTAAGCCATAGACAAAATTTTCCTGCACATGTATGGTAGACCTACATGTACGTACCATACGCGTATTGTATTTTTTTTAAAGGTACGTACGTATTTTAAGGTATTCTATTTTAGGGTACGCGTACCCTCGAGCTATGCCCCCATGCAAGAAAACCTAAATCCGCTACTGGTACAGAGGCGGAACAGCTACAAAGGCGGGTGTCGTGTGAGCCGGGAATTGGAGGGTGAAGGATCAGATGAGACAGGGTAAGAGTTATGGGAAAGGAGCGTCTTCAGTTTTGAATGAAAAGCCCGAGGTGTGATGGATACATGTAGAGGCTATTGAATATTGAATCGAATATTTTCTGGAGAAACTCAGTTTTCGCAGGTCTTTCGTGAGTCCTAAATAATTCGTTCAGCAGACAGAAGATGTAATGTATAGGAAACTAGTTTCATTGGATTTTCAGCCGTTTCTTTTTTTACAAAATATGTCTTGTCTATTCATTGGCATTAACTGTTTCCTTAGAGTTCTGTGCTGGTTCTTGCCACGTGAAATGCGTGAAATTTTCCCGCTTTACATGAATCTTATATATTACTAGCTGTACCCGGCCACGCGTTGCTGTGGCTGAAAAGACCGTCCAACCCTCCCTCCCTACTTCCCTTCACCTACCTCCCTCCGTTCCTCTGTCCCTCCCCTCACTCCCTTACTCCCTGCATCCCTCCCTCCCCTCCCTGCTTCCCTCCCTCCCCTCCGTCCCTCCCCTTCCTCCATCCCTCCCCTCCCTTCTTCCCTCCATCCCTCTTAATTCCGCTCCCTCTCCCTCCCGTCCTCCCTCATCCCTCCCTTCCCGACAGCTACATAGATATATGCGCTATAAGAAAAACACGGTGCATTGAAATGCAAATAAGTTGAAATAGCTGGAATAAAAAATGCATATAAAAACCCGTCCGCTCGAATTCGAATGGAACGTTGTGTGAAGGATCCTTGATTTTATACAAATGGACACTACATATGCGCTATAAGAAGACGCGTGTATATGCGCTATAAAAAACGCGGCCACATGGCCCACATTCGAATGCATATGGACGGACAGATGTGTAAGGATCAAAATCGGAATTGGTCGAATCGAATGCAATGTTGTGTTTCTTATGTCTAGAAGATTGCGCTTTTTCCAGAAAAGCATATACAAACCCGATCGTATTCGAACGGAGCGTTTTGCGAAAATTTTCAAAAGAATCTGTCAAGAACTTTCCGAGTTCTTCGATTAGGAACAAACTTTTTACATTTTTATTTATATAGATTAATTAATCAACTCCGCAATGTAACATACATGTATAGCAGCCACATACATGTAACTGGTGGTTATGAAATGTAGCCAAAACGAAAACAGCAGTCTGGAATTATTTCCAAGTCTTCCTTCTTCTCGTTCGTGGATTCAGAACGGGACTTTTCAGCACAACATCTGTTGCGAAGAACAATATCGCGAATGGAGTAGAATCTAAATTGTTATATGTTTAACGACACTGTCATATCAAAGATGATTGGTGTTGCCCCCTCCCTTATCCAAGCTTGGGACTGACACTGGCAGAGAACAACCATTGGCGGAGTTAGTAGAATCTAATCTGGAGCCGTAAATATATATATATTAGGGTGGCCCTTAAAAATGAAAGTTGAAAATAATCTACTGGCACCCCTCCAATCTATTTCAATTATGAAGAAAATAATTTGTGCAAAAAATCTTTGCAATAGGGCAATATTTAGGGGTGCCCCCCGAGCTCTCAAGTTTCAATAATGTACGAGTAAACTTCTAAATGATAATTGGAATCGCAAACTGAAATTTTCAGTGTTTTAATACATTCTGTCGGCCTACTAATGTTTGCAATGCATCAACATTTAATATTTAGTACTTACTTACTTAATAAAATTACGTGAGCTCTAAAATTCTAAAATATCACCGTTCTGATATCCTGGAGTTTGCTCATAGATATTTAGCAACTGCACAGCCACGAGACCATTACAGGGAATTTCTCGAGCTCTCAGTTGTCTTTCTTGGAGGTGTTCCTTCTCGTGAAATTCGGTTTTGAATACCTGGCGCTATGCACCGGGCACGATGGATGGCAAAAGTCATCTATACCATAAAGATGTGGCTCTTTCGTGCTAAGTTCAAGAAGACTGCTGCAGAAGAACGCAGCATTCGTGATATTGCCATCTTTGCAGTTGTTGTCTACCTGAAAGCCTAGATAACGGCGCCAATTGCTCTGAATGACTTCACTCTCATGGCAAACCTTCTCACATATCCACATACTACAATTTCTTCTGCTACAAGCAAGAAGCTAGGGCTTCATCTCTGGTATTTGTCTGAAGAGCTTATTGGGCCTGCTCTTTTCGATTCAAGGGTATCCAATGACTCCAAGAAGCTAATGATTGCTGCCATGGAAGAAGTAGTCCCAGAACATCCGCCTAAACGACCCAGTGTGAAGTCAGATGCATTTCTTGGCACCAGCGGTCTGGGACAATTCTGTGCAACCAACTCCAAGAAACTGTTCCAGGTGCTTGGTCTGCATAGACTATCTGAGATGATACTTTCCAAAGATCCTGCTCTTTGGGAAGAGCATGAAGCATTTCGAGAAGCACAAGCAGCACTCAAAGGGTTGGCTGTCGTCAATGATAGAGCTGAACGAGGTGTGGCACTCATCCAGGACTTAAATAAAAATCTAACAAAAGATGAGGATCAGCTTCAATTTCTCCTGCAGGTTGTCAGTGAACATCGACGACAGTTCCTTGACTGTATACGAAAAGAAATCACGCGTCAAATTAGTAGAAAGCAGTTATTCCTGCATTTTATTGTCCTGTACTGATCATTTACTTCTGTGACCAGCTGAACAGTGAACAATAACTGAATTATAATTGAACAGTAAACACTTGTTTCATTGGCATTGTTGCATCACTAGAGTGTATTTTAGTCATCTCTGTAAAATTCTGAGTGACAGTGTGTTGAATATAGTTTGGTTGAAATTGTATGATTCAATTGATCAAATTTGCATTAAAGAATAAATTTCGGCGCTCGAGGGGCACCCCTAAATGTTTTGCAATTCCAAAATCCTTTCCAACATAATGTTATTTCTATAATTGGCATGGATTGAAAGGGTGCCAGACAAAATTTTACTATTTTTATTTTTTGGCTGTATGCTAAGGGCCACCCTAATATATATATATATATATATATATATATATATATATATATAATCGGCCTATACGAAGTAGGCCTATACAAAGTAGGCTATACAAAGTAGGCCTATAAAGAGTAGGCCTGTATGCTTACCATGGTAGACTTTGCATGAGGTGCCAGTGCTACAGCCTACTACCACTTAGATCGACATTCTTCGAACACCAGCTGGTGTCAGTTACAGTGAATCGATACAAAATATTATCGTCAGAAACGCTGATGAAGTCATGTTGGGGCTTTTCCTCGATTCTTATTACAAGTACCCGAAGGGGGGAGGGGGCAGTCACGTAACTCAACTCCTCATTGTCTTGGAACGCAACAATAGAGACTCACTGTTCAAGGTTCTGTGTCTGGATTGATCTTGCTCATTGCTCGACCAAAGAAGCCACCCACCCCACCCACACTCAGCAGCACTGCAGCATGTTCCAATCTATTGCTAATTGCCAGTAATTGGGAGAGAAAGGGAAGAGGGAGAGAGGGTCAAATCCGATCAGTTTTCGGGTGTCCATTTTGGACATACATACATGCATACATACATACATACATACATACATACATACATACATACATACATACATACATACATACATACAATACATACATACATACATACATACACACACACACACACACATACATACATACATACATACATACATACATACATACATACATACATACATACAATGTCATACATACATACATATATACATACAATGTCATACATACATACATACATACATACATACATACATACATACATACATACATACATACATACATACATACATACATACATACATACATACATACATACATACATACATACATACATAAATACATATTATTATACACGTCAATGATGTCATACATGTACGTGCATCAAAAACATGATGATAGTCAAATAATGAGTTGCTATAATATTATTTTAATTAGTTCGTTGCACGGCCAAATGACGGATAGAAACCACGGGGAGGAAGGGAAGCCGTAGAGTCCGTATAGTCACGATTACGAGAGTCATGAGTCATGAAAACAAACATGGTCCATTTTCATCTCTTGTGCACACGACCCCGCGTTTCCCCTTTCCTCAATAATGAGTCAAGAGGGTAGCGGCGACTGCACGACTATAGAAGTGGAAATGTCGCGATGAATTGGGGAAAACTTATGAAGGTCAGTTGGAGAGAAAGAAAGTGGTGAAGAATTTGTCAAAAATGGGAAAGTGGTTATAAAGTGGTAAGAAAGGGGGAAAAATGGGAAAGAAAGTGGTAAGAAAGTGGCAAGAAAGTGGTAAGAAAGTGGTAAGAAAGGATCGATACATGCAGTCAAATAACAAAAGGTGGCACATATAAGTTTAGAATAATTAATCGCATTATTATTGTTGCGGGTGGTCAAAAGAACAACCAACAATTTAAGCAGTTCTTGACGCAGCGGAAACAATCTTATTCACCTGCGATTAGGCCTAGTCAGGACAGAATCGGTAGACAGGTGGGTTTTAAATCGGTTCCTGGTCTGCAATCAAAGTGATCGGACAGACAGACAGACAGACAGACGGCTAAGGTGGATTGTGTTTTTTGTCATTGTCTGGATGTCAAGCCAAGAGAAGAAAATATTGATTATATCACGAAACTAATTATGGAGGCTATGCATAATTGCATATTCATGAATCTACCTGCGATTTCATCTATGGTGAGGAGGGGTCAAGGAAGTGCAACCTCGGTGCAATGACTCAGTGAGGTAATCGAATGGAAATTTGCCTTTGTCTTCAATTCGTTATATGCGTATTTTATGTTGGCAAGCGACCAGTTTTAGTCATTCCATCACCAATCTTTCTCCCTCCCTCTGTCTGTCTGTCTGTCTCTCTTCCTTTGTCTGTATGTCTGTCTTTATGTCTGTCTGTCTCTCTCTCTCTTTCAAAGGCAAGAAACCATTCATCAGAAGTGCTCCCAATGCGATCGAAAAAAGTAAAAAATATAAAAAATAAAAGTCGAATAAAAAAATAAAAGTCGAAAAAAGTCGAGAGAAAGATGAGGAAAGAGAACCAGAAATATAGGAGGAGCGAACTGGAGGGGAAGTTCATTCGAAAAAGAACCTACATTGTATGTCGGTGTCACGAAATAGAGTATCCCCCGTATTAATCGTATCCCCTCAATTGAAGAAAAGTCGAAAAAGTCACTTCCGCGTGTATTTTGTTTTCCAAATTAATTTTCATCTGCTTTGTTTTGAACAATGACAATAACAGGTATGTTTATTCCTACTAGATAACTTTTTTTGCTCTGTTTTTAGAGCACTGTATTTTGTTTTCCAAATTAATTTTCATCTGCTTTGTTTTGAACAATGACAATAACAGGTATGTTTATTCCTACTACATAACTTTTTTTGCTCTGTTTTTAGAGCACTTAGAACATTTAAAACGCTTAAAAACACTCAGAGTCACTAAATAAATTCGAGTTGCCTTTCTCTGAACATTGCTTAGAACACCTAAAACAATTAGAATCGCTTTAAATTTTGATTACAGCATAAATTTTTCAATTATACGCATTTTCAAAAAGGGGATAGAATGGTTTATCCCCCAGGATAGTATAGACCAGTTAATTCCATCAGAGGGAATAGATTAATTCATCCCCCGGTTAGCTTTCATGGGTATAGAATATCACGTGACACCGGCAAATGATCTGGATTGAGCCATGTCACTGATGATGGCAGTCGATGTAGCAGCAGCATAGTTAAAAATGATTATTATTAGCTAGAACTTGTAATAATAATAATAATAATAATAATAATAATAATAATAATAATAATAATAATAATTTCTTTTGGAATTAGGTCGTCGGCTGACTGACGTCACGGACGACCCTAAGGAATCTATGTATCTATTCCAGCGTCTGTCCATCTGCACACAACGACACAACGCAAGAGCCTTTAGGGGTACTTTTATGCACGACACCGATGGCAATAACCCTAGTAGCGAAAATTATTCTTCGGAACTTTTGTTCAAAGTAATAAATGATTGTGTGATAAAAAAAAAAATAATAATAATAATAAATAATCATAGTCATAATGATAGTTGGAATAATGAAAATAGTTTACCAGACCGGTAATTCATTCAGTAATGACTCGAGAATGATATTCAGATCAATAAACCGCATGTTCCCTTAGAACATATCCTATCAGGCATATAAGACAGAATCGTTCGAAAACGTCGTTAAAAGACAAAGTCTGAATTCACCGACTATAAATAAGTAATTCAACTGAGGTTATTGTTTCCTAATCTATCGCCACGTCACAGCTATTCAACCGAAACACCATAAAACTTGCCACCCACACGATTAAAAAAAAGTTGCGCCCACACAGTGTGTACGCCGAGGCAAAACGTCATTAAATTCTAAATCCGTTATCTGACGAATGCGTGGGATGACAGATGACCCGATTTATACCCAGAGTCGAATTCCATTTATGAACAAATAGGCCATGGTCAATTGATGATGAGAAGGGAGGAGGCATGCGAAAAAATTGCAGCAAACAGTTAACATTAATTTAATTCTAGAATACTTATAGGCTATAGCCTGCACATACATAACAATAATAATATTTCATTTACACGTATAAATAATAATCCATACACACATACTTGTGTGCCTACACCAGTGGTGGTATACCTAATTAAAATTTGTAGCTATTTAGTCAAAATCAATTCAAATTTTAGAATCATGCCAAGAATCAAAAATCGTATTTTTTAGCAATACCTGATAGAAATAGAAGTAGCACTCAACTAATTAATTCGAATTAGTTTATGACGTAAGATTTGGTTACAAACCACCACAAGAATATTATTTATATTGGTACATTTTGGAATTCAATCTATTTGACATTATACTTCAAATTATTACTTTAACCAAAATTGAATTTCGGTTTCTTCGTCTTACTCTGGAAACTGTTTTTCTTTATTTCTATGAGATTAATTAATTAATTAATATAATTAATTCATTCATTCATTCATTCATTCATGCATTCATTCATGCATTCATTCATTCATTCATTCATTCATTCATTCATTCATTCATTCATTCATGCATGCATGCATGCATTCATTTATTCATTCATGCATGCATTCATTCATTCATTCCTTCTGAGGATTTATATAGCGCCTCTTGAGAAATCTAGTCAGAGATTGGTGTTGCATTTTGTGGCTCTCAAGAGTTATCCAACTTATTGTAATTAGGTCGCTTTTCTCCTAATCAAAAGCAAATCCAACAGCAAAACAAATAATGCTCTCGTTCCTTTGTTGGAAGAACATGACGTTTCTGATGTTGGTAGAAATTCGAGACATGATCTCATAGTATTTCCTACTTTGCCTAAAGCCTAGAAGATTGCTGTTGCTAAAAACAGGCGCTTCGTGCTTAGCATTCATTTATGGATTGAAATTTCTCTTCAAACGTATAAGAACTGAAGTAATTCTTTCTTCAATGACATCATAACATTATAAAAATGTTTCAGCCTGTTACTGGGATACTCGAACGCTAGAGTTTAAACTAATTGAATTAAATTCTTGAATGAATGAATGAATGAATAATTGACACTACCGCCATCTACCGAATGCAACGGTAATGTTTCATCGTGTTATTTTGTAGTCAACGCTTTAATCGATCGATACTTCGCCATCTACCGACTACAGCGGAAAATATTTCATCGTACTAATTTGTGCCATCTACCGAATGCATCGGTAAATATTTCAGTGTATTGACAATACCGCCATCTATCGAATACCGCGGCAAGCCTTTCTCTGTATTAATTGGCGCCATCTATCGAAGGCAGCGGAAAATAATTTAATTTTGCTTAGGTGAATTGATCAAGTTTAAACCCACTGACACTATTGCCATCTAGCGAATGGAGTGGCAACTATTCCATCGTGTTAAACTCCTTCGCTTTGCACTTAGCGCATTTTTAAAACGCAGATGAAGATGACTTTCACGTCGTTGCAATATAATTATTAGATTGCAGCGTACCTTTTGGTCGCCAGATGTCTTTCGATACTAAAGCAAGCGCTGAGGAAGTCGGTTTTAACCTCCTTCTGTCCCTCAGTCGAGCTCAGCAAGAAACAAAGAGAATCACTTTTATCTGACGTCAGACGTTGACCGCAAACTAGATTGAAGAGAGGAATGGACAATGCGAATGCCGAGAACGAGAAAAAGAAGCCGCAAGCGCTTCGTATCCTTAGCACAGGATCGTCACATTTCAGCGTACCTGTTTGGTCGCTAGCATCGGAAGTGACGTTCTTCTGTCGATGATGTTGATGTAATAAAATTAATCCACTGTTGATGACGTCAACGAAGGTCAATTTGACGATCTCGGTTGAGGGTTGTTATGACTGCAGAGGACATGTGAAGGTCAGTCACAATTGGTGGATAATTGTTAGGCCTACTTAGTACAGTGTCAAAATCAATTTCTTTTGTCACTGGACGATAGTCGAAAGTCGATCGATTGGAAAAATATTCTGCTTAGATTGACTAAAATAGTAATAAATGTTGATAAATTCTTGAGAAAATCCTCAGAATTCAGAATCGTCGTCGTTTGGTGTCTGTCCCACCCACCCTCCGTATCTCTGTTTGTCCTTTTCCTTATCCTTCTATCTACGACTCTGTTTGCCGATGTCTTTACTATACTGCTACGTTACGCTATTATATAGCTCCTCTTCCAACGGAGTGTCTTCCGTCTCCGCCATCTTGCTGTAAAAAATAGACAACAAAAGAAGCAATTAGACAAAGAAAGGAAAGAACAAAGGGAGGAAACCTACGGGGATTTGACACCTGAGTCAGCTGAGTATATCCTATTAATACGAGAGATGGATATAGATAGAGCTTAGAATTTTTTCCCATTAACGACATTCATTTGACTGCTTGCCTGTCTGCATAGCGGTCTGTCTGCATGGCTGCCTATGCCTGTCTGTCTGCCTGTGCGACTGCCTGACAGGCTGTTTGTCTGTCTGCTTGCCTATATGCTTACGAAGCGACGGTGACAGCGCTCATCAGAACAAAATGATTGGTATACAACATAATATAGGTTTATAAACAGTTTTGTTCTATACTCCAAGGACCTTAATGCAATTAATAGACTATACAGAGGATATGGTGAATCATAATTAGACCTATACCTCTTCTACGGGCAAGCTCATGTCTGGTCTGTCCCCCCGCATTCTCTCGCTCTCAACACGTACCGTAATTACTTTTCTCACAGTTTCTGTGCTGACAGCGACTCTGAATAGTTTGTGCTCTATAAATTTTTACGTATACCATATTCTTTCAAGGCTTTGAATTAAAGAACTCGATGTCGACTTTCAATGTCGGTCAAAACGAATGTTGTCTCGCATCCAACACAGGCTTCAAATTGCGTTTCTATCTGACGACGCATATTTGGAACATAAAGTTTTGAGGAGTTTTTCTGGAGGGTCTAAACCAGTCGGCTCCAGTAACGTTTACTCTTTGATGAATGTCAGATCAATTTTTAATATTGCAATCGTTAAACCGTCAACGACCACGACTGGAAAACAGATTTAAAAAGCGCTCATCGCCAGACCGACCATGATAAGCGCTCGTGAATAAACTGGTGCCCTGCGCTTTGACAGTCGACTAGCGAATTGGTTGAAAATCTGAATCACGTCTTAATCGTCGACATCTATTTTGTTCAGAACGATATATTATTAATTCATCTCTACTTTCATCTTCAGCATGATATGTTATCTATATTATAAGGCAGAAATTCCATATGTTTGTTTATTTGTACGCTTTTGACAGAATTGACTCTCCCCTGCAGAATAGGCTCGGAAATGAAACAGCGTCGGTTTAAAAAAAACTTTGAAATCGATTCTTACCCAAATTATAAGGTCAGATTGACTATTTTCAGGTTTTAATTCCGTTCAAAACAAAAATTATTAGCGTTTTAAGACAGATTTCATCAGTAATTGATCACACAAGCCCGTAACTCAAGAGTCTACACCGCATGACGTCATACCCGCCCAGTAATAATATCCGTAGCGCCCCGCAGGGACGGGTTACGTTTGGCTTTTTGGAGAAGCGATGTGGGGTGGAGGGTTGGCGAAACCCGAAATTTAGCAGTCAACGATGGGTACCAGAGTGGGGAAGTGTTTAAAACCCGAAATTTCACTTTAGAACTCGAGTTATTGGCGTTTTAAGACAGAAGCGTTTTAAAACAGATTTCATCGCTCACGCGTTGGTAAACAGTATCGAGCTTCAGTAAAAGAGTCTACAGCCCGAATGACGTCATACAAGCCCAGTAATAATTTCCCTAGCGGGGCGTGTTACGTTTGGCTTTTTGGGGAAGCGGGGTGGGGTAGAGGGTTGGCAAAAACTCGAAATTTAGCGGTCAACGTTGGGTACCATAAGGGAGTGGTGTTTAAAACCCTAAATTTCCCGGGCAACGCCGGGTTACACATCTAGTTAAAATATAGAAGTAAACTCTGGTGAACTTGTATCAAATATAGAAGTGAGTAGCAGGTGCACGAATGAATAGCCGAATGAAAAGTAGGCGCGAGTTTTCCAGGGGCAAGTAGACTTATTGCGCCCATTCAGGAACCTACTTTTTAACTACTCATACTGAAAATTATAAAAAAGCGAAACTGACAAAATGTAGACTATACACTAAAAAAAACTCTAAGGAAAATATCCACGCATTATCCTAATTTCCTGCTTTACATATTTCGTAGCCTTGCTCATCGCGTTTTGCCCCTCCTGCAAAATTTTTTGCGGGGCCCATGCTAAAGACAATGTGTTTTGTTTAACGTAAACTTGTATCCAACTTTTCCGCTTATTGTTGTTCAACGACTCGGTGTCATATTATATATCAAGGATGATTACTGTCGCCCTCCAAGTTCGCCAGGCTTAGGACTGGCACTACAAAAGTATAAGCACTGGTGGAGTTACTTGGACCATTGCTTGCTACATGTTTAACAACACTGTCATGTCAAAGATTGAAAGATGATTAGTGTTGCCCTCCTCCTTTATCCAGGCTTGGGACTGGCACTGGCAGAGAGCAACCAGTGGCGGAGTTCCCTTGGACCACTGTTAACCCTCGGGCTACCAAGGGGGGGTGGTTGCCACCCCCTAGGTTTTTTGCAAATCAAACGAGTTCCGTCTGGAAATTTTTTTGGAAAAAATTGATAGCTGTAGAGGGTTTATTGGGACACATTTTGAGCTAAAATATTTGATGATGCCCCCTACCGTTCAAAAGTTACACCCGATATACCCAAGGTACCAAAGGGGGTGGATACCTCCCCCTAGAATATCGTCTGTAACTTTTCCGCCCTTTAATATTAAGAGACACAAATTATACCATTCTATAGAGGGAATGTGGGGCTACATTTCCATGCTCATTGAGTTGTCTTTTGACAACCGGAAGTGCTCAAAATAAATTAAAATATATATAAGGGTGTTTTATTTTCGTAAAATTTTCATGTTTTTTCTATTATAACTTATCCATAATTTATTTTTTAACAGAAATAAATTATGCCATTCTGTAGAGGGCATTTAGGGCTATTTTCTGATACTAAATAATTTGTTTTTTGATGACCGGAAGTGCTCAAAATAAATTAAAATGTGTGAAAATGTTGGGTTTTTTACAACGCAAGCCGATATGTCTGCGTAAACGTTTTTCAGCGGCTACAACATGTTTTTTTTTTTTGATTGAACATAAAACAGACTTATCACTAGTTTTCATAGTTGAACATTGGACTTTATTATATGTAAACTATTTTTTATATATAAATCATGTACAAAACACACATAATCTAATATATTCCCTATGCGTAAGTATACGTTTTGTGAAATCGACGGGTACCAATGGTACAAAATTCATAATTTCGAGGGGCATTCATATTTTCTAAACCCAAATATATCATTTTGTGCAGAAATGAATGCTGAATCCAATGGTGTATTACAAGTTATGATATCTCAAGCCAAACCCAAAATCCAGGGGGGTGGTAATCAGTGTTACAAAAAAAGCTTGGTAGCCTGAGGGTTAAGACCGAAGTATTTATTTTATACGCAGCTGGAACGCCTTCCGTCCCACCCTGCCCCACTCTCCCCTATTTTGTCCGCCAGTGCGTCAGACCAACCAGCTATTTTATCAGTCGCTCGAAGGCTTTTAACTTCACAAAACCATTGGAAATTCTTCCTTGAAGAACCAGAGTCACATCCAAAATCTTTCCATTTAACCATCGATAACCACGAAATTTCAACGGTGCATTTTCCAACGCGATAATGTCATATACGACTCGACTAACCACAGAAGAAAATTCATCAATATATATACATACACTACATATATATATATATATACATATATATATATATATATATATATATATATATATAATACATGGAAGTGTATTAACATAGAAGAAAATTCATCAATATATATATACACACACATAATTATGGGAATCCCATCAACAGACCAGGATGACGTTATAGTTAAATATCTACATAAATCATGACTTATTTATGGCATCAATTACACAAGAAAGAAAAAGCCAACCAGCATTTAATCAATAATCAATGCACACGTGACATCATCACGTGACATATCCAGCAGAAATAGATCGGTCCACAAATAAAGACTTCGGTCTATAAATAGCGCTGAAAATATTATCATGGTTATCCGTGGTTAACGGAGCGGAAATAATTATCAACATAGATGTACACACTATTATACAGCATACTGTGTGTGTGTGTGCGCGCGCATGTGTGTGTGCGTGCGTGCTTGTGTGTGTCTATATATATATATATATATATATATATATATATATATATATATATATATTTATATATATATATATATACGCAACTATATATAAAAATTGTATATATAAAAATGTATATATATAAAATTGTATGTATATATATATATGTATATATATATATACAATATGCGTATTATTCTCCATTTTGTATACGACGTGTAAACGCTAAAGTGCAATGAACAGATCAGGGCGGAATTTCCGATGAGCTTAGAGCGCTGACATCATATTTTCCGAGTGCATGGAAATTCCACGGAAATCCCATCGCACTCTTCGTCAATGAAGATGAGCTATTTTTAGAATACACTCGTGTTTTAGTACGAGTACGCGCTCTCCGTGAGAAGACTTAAGAAGCAGTGTGTGATGGAGAATGGAGTCAATGTTTGAAGATTGTCTTTGAGTGCCGGTACGTGAGATTTAGCGACTGCAATTCAAACAATAATCAACAGAGACAGGGACAGACAAAGAGACAGGCAGACAGATAAAAGTGTGAGCCTGAGGATAAACGCCTTTGCAAACAACCGCAGTTATTTCGCAAAGAATAACTACAGATAAAACGGAGTTTTGGATTACTTCCGACCGGATATCTTTGGAATTTAAAGGAATTTATTCGGCACAATGAGTTTTTTTGTTTAGCCTTAAGAAGGCGTCAGGCTAATAGAAGTTGCAGGGTGACTCGTTAGGCATAATACGCCGCTTTTATCTCCACATTATATTTATGCAAGATCAATCGACAGTGTATTCAAATTAGAACCTTGGTATTTATGCACCCAGCGGGGAACTGTAAAGGTGCCATATGAGTTCATGCATCTGTGACGGTTTTGAGGCAACTGTGTGAGTCAACATTTAGAGTTACTTGCGATGGGTGTAAAATAGTAATAAGTTGGAACAGAGTAGAAGCTCATGAAAGGACCGTAAACTTTTACGTAGCTCAAGTAACCAAGCAAACATTAATGTCACTCGGTTCAAGTATAGGCTGCATGGGAGTAACTGGAGCGCCTCTGAGTAGGTACCTTGCAGGGGCGCTATATAAATTACGATTGATTGATTGATTGAACTATGACGCATATTTTAAGGCTAATTGTCCCGACAGTAACTATGACGACTTGAGGTCGCCATGACAGCAGCTGTGCGTAAAGGGTTGTGACGTATTTAACGTAGCCATGACGACTACTATGACGTATATAATTTGGTAGTCAATAGTCACTGTGACGAAAATCAGTCTGTCATGAGAACAATGGTTGCGAGTTGTATGGAACCATAACAGAAGTTGTGGCAGAATTCAAGTAGAGCCATGAACGTGGAAATGTTGTGTGGCTATTATGTTATAATGTCAACAACATACATCATGCACATGGAAGAGAGTGTGCCAAAGGCAAATAATTATTCATTATAATGAATAATTAATGTCCAATCAGTTTGGATGTTTGGCATAAGAAGCATCGATTTTTCGGTTGGTAGGCTACTCGAGTGATCTGCTTGCGTGTCACAAACGTCATTCTCTCAATTGTTGTCTACAACACTTACCTGCTTAAGATAAAAAAGGTTGCCACATCAGAGCACAGATTCATTTATTATTAATTAATCCAAAGAATCTTTTGTTGAGCATCTTCTTCTCCTCCTCCAAAGAACAATCGGCTGCAGCGGCAGATAACACCAACGCACATCACATCTATTCCATCTGTCTTTAATCTCATCGTCTAATAATAGAATTTCTAGCGTTCAAAATGCTCAATTATTATAGCGCCAGTTTGCAAGGAGTGGGTCTTGCAAATGCCCCCCCCCCACCCCGTGAAAAGGCGTAGACAGAATAGCTGCTGCTCTCTATACCTAGCTACCTAGCTGTGGCGCTCATCTCTGGTGATTGTCTGCCCCCCGCCCCCGATTGGTGGCTCCACTTTATACCAGTTACAATGCGGAGGGTTCACGGCTGTGGGTTGCGACCAGATCAGGACCACGGAAATGCTTGGGAAAAGGAAAAGGCCTCAATTGTCAATTGCAACATAGTATTTTCACCTTCAGTTTTAAAAGTGCATGAATAATATAAATACATGAAGCTATCTCTGTGTCAGTCCACAAATCTTCTCTAGAATTATAATGTTGATTTGATTTTAAAAGAATTTGTTTTCGTGCGTTTAGGAAAGATGCTCACTAAATCGTTTGCATCATCGCAATAGGTACCGGTACACTATGTTCCAGGGTTTCAACGTCGTATTGTCGTGCATACCCAGCACAATGAGCACACAGGGTGGTTAATCAACCGCTGTTGCCCCCACGGCCCCACCCCTCTGTCATCATTTATTTCGCACGATGGAAACCCTTCCTCTGCGCATGCTCCCCGCCGGTCAGTGCCTATTGCATCATGCAAAGTCCCTGACCTCTCTCCATTCTTCGCCTATTGTAGGTAAAGGAAAGACTCACCATTTTCTGGAAAGCAGAAACGGTTGCTAGTTGGCGAGTAACTGTTGTTGGGCCTGGTTTCTAGACGCGCAACAACCTTACTGATGATAACGTTGGACATTTTGCTGACGTCAGGAAATTCCCAAGGTTTTTTTTTAAATAAAAAGGATTCTGTTGATTCTGGTTGTGCTTATATATCTATAGAATATCAGACACTAGGTATATCTGCTTCTTATGGAGGATGTGGATAAGGAGGACAATGAGGAGGACAAGGAGGAGGACAATGAGGAGGAGAATTTTGTCCTAACGACCTGTTTTGTAACAAATGAAAGGACATGGTTCAATGATGATGGTTGACGGAATTGTGAGAAGCCGTGGTTATCGCATAAAGAGAGCAAGGTCAATACCGTACTCAAGAAGAAGTAAAGTTCGTAAACTAACTATATCTTCATAACCACAAGTGCTTGATAAACAACCATTAAAACGATTAATCGTCTGTAAAGAATTCAGTCGAAGAGATAAGCACATTGGCACAACCACTCAGCTAACACACCAGCATTTGAAAGAGAACCCGTATGTGTACATAATATATATATATATATATTTACGTCTTGAGCATTTATATATAATTATATATATATGATTATATATATATGTGTGTGTGTGTGTGTGTTGTATGTGTGTGTGTATAGGCCTATTATATTTATATCTGCCCTTCTGACCATAATAATTACAAGGTTATGCGTACACGATTGCATCGCCAATAATTACCAATACGGTGCATGGCTCGAAAGTGGAAAGGTGTAGTCATTAAGGTCTTCTATACACATGGTGTGCCATAAAAAAACCGCTCCTATGGTTTTTGCCAATTTCTTGGCCAGAATTAGGAATTTCTAGATAAAATTTTACAGGCTTAAAGACAATTCATATTTACACATGATGGCCAGATTTGATCAAAATATTTCAAACAGAACAAAGTTATATCACTTTTAGTGAGACCACCTACCGTTTTCTGACGATTCAAAAACGTAACGCGACAAAAAGTAGGAAAAGCGCGATTTATTAAGTCTCATCTCAAATGATTGTTATCAATGAGTCTTGATATTGCCAGATTCATTCATTCATTCATTCAGAGCATTTATATAGCGCCGCTTCAAGAAACTACTCAGAGGTGCTCCCAGCCCAACCACGAACAAAGAACAGATGATTTTTATTCTTCTTCTTCTTCTATCTTCTCTTCCGTCATCGATATGACGATGAGGCCTTTATGAATTGTCTCCAGACTTCTCTGTTCCTGATTGTTTCTTTGATTTCAGCTAAGCTGGTTCCCTTCTCTTTCAGGTCTTCTTTGATGTTGTCCATCCAGGTCTTCCTCTGTCTCCCTCTGCTTCTCTTTTCCATTGAACAGGCACTCCTCGCGCCTAGTACAGGGTTTTCTCAGGTTTACGACCTGGGTGGCCCTGTCTTCTCCACCCCTGCCGGACGCGGATCCTCCCTTCATTTGAACGGAGGCCCCGTTGACGTCGTTGCCCACTTTTCTGTAAGGTTTCATTTTCATAAGGTTTCTTGGTCTCTTTGCCGAGTGGTGACCAGTTCTCTCTCGGTAGGGTAAGGAAGCCGGTGGGCCTTTTTGGCCTCTTTCGCCCAAAGGTGTCCTTCCAACACCTGCCGCCTGCGTTAGCCAGCGCTTTTCGGGGTTCCTGGTGAGCCTGTCCACCTCGCGTAACGCCCTAGGAGGTTCTTCGGCCGTAGGCCTTCTCCCCTGATGGCATAGCCTCACCAGGCTATCCCTTACTTGGCTGTTTCACCCCCCCCCCCACCGCGGTGAGGTGCAGGTCGGTCTTTGTCTTTACTATTTAAAAAAGAAACAGGGTACCAGCGTAGCTGCACGTCTCACCATGAAGTCACTTAGCAAGATGACAATCAAGTTGTTAAATAAAGAATCTGTCAGATTTATAATTTTGCTATTAAATCAATTAAATTCAAATTTCTAAAACATTTTAAAATGCCAAGGTATCAATGACAGACAAAATGCGTATTCAGACACCTCTTGAGCAAGGTTCTGGAGATATATGGCAATGAGCAACGTTTACTCTGATAAACAGCTTACAGTGAGAGCGCAAAAATTAAGAGTTAAGCTGAGATTTAAGAGATTTGCCGTAAAATGAAAGGAGATCGGCTCAATGTTGATTGTTCTGGTTTCATTGAGAAAGCCAATGGCCCCAAATCTTCGGATTTGAACCTGATGGATTGATAGTCAATTGCGGAGAGCTATGCTGAAGAAATATCACAATCTGCAACCAAAACCAAGAGCAGTAAGAGAATTGATGGGCGCATTGGAGTTAACATGGAAAGATTTGCATTTGGAATTAACGCATCAACAGGACCATCAAGAACTTTGCAAAGACACTCAAAAGAAGTGTTGGCACTGGTGGTGTTCACCTTGAACACAAGTTGTGGAGCACTATCAAGTTAATTTGATAGCAATTATTTGAGATGAGAATTAATAAAATCGTTTTAGCTACTTTTTGTTGCGTTAGGCTTTTGAATCGTCAAAAAGATGGGCGACGTCACTAAAAGTTATATAACTTTTGTTCTGTTTGAAATATTTTGATGAAATCGGGCCATCATGTGTAAATATGAATTGTCTATAAGCCTGTAAAATTTCATTCCGAAATTCTTACTCCTGGCCAAGATATTGGCCAAAACTTTATGGTCTTTTTGGCCCACCCTGTAATTATTTAATAGGCCAGTACGATAATCACCGCTATTCCGATTCGTGTTCCGGTAGGCCTACACTTGAGTGAACTGTATAATTATGAGTGTATAATGTGTACAATTATACAGGCCTCATATATATATATATATATAATTATATATATGCATGTATGTATGTATGTATGTATGTATGTGCATGTATGTTGTGCACCAGAGGCTAGCAGAGGATTTTTATAATGAATTAATTGATTAATCGTTAATGATTTTCAATTAATCGATTAATCGTTTAGAATTTTAATCGATTAATTTAATTCGATTAATCTTTACTTATTTCTCAATAAGGAGCGGCCGACGATTCGGACTGACGAACATGGTGAGCAATGATGACATTGTGAAACATTGTGAAACATCTGCGTTAACATCTGCAGTTAAATGATCAGTTTTTGCATTTACGGTCAATAATAATAATTGTGTTCGGAAAAGTCGACTAAAATGTCTTTATTGCAAAGAATCGTTTTTTCGTTGACCAAACAAATCACTTTTGTACATCAACCATTTTCATCAAGTGGAATGAAGAGAGGTATTTCAGAAAGAAAGTAGTTACTGACTCAGACTCAGTGATGGGATTAATTTTAAAGAGTTTTTCAAGCTATTTATACGTATACCAGATACTATATTTATTGAATTTAATGGATTAATCCAAATTAAATGTTGGATATTAATCGAAAATTTTAGTCAGCACCAACCTTGATATAATATATATATATATTATAATTTAATATATATATATATATTATAATTTAAAATCAGACAGTGAGACAGACAATGAAATCTGCTATTCTAAGTCAACTGCGGCGGACAGACAAACAGGGCTTGTCTATAAAATTTAATAGGTGCACATGCGCACATTGACAGACACACGCATATACACACACACGCATACACGCAAACGTATATGCACCTCTCCTTACCTCTGGTTATGGACGGGGTGCGTCTCCCTCAACGACCATGCGCCTCGATCAATTGCAATGGCTATGAGCGTATACCTCTTGAATTCCGGATTAGATTTCAATTGTCCTATTCGACCGACAAAGACTCTTTTATGAGCACCAACGCACGTCATGAGCACCAACGCACCTCCCAACCTTCAGTCTCTGCTAATTCCTTTCACTTTCTTTACATCATCATCGTCTGCGATCGTCAAGTAAAAACAGATCTTTTAGCTGAACCTCGATGCAGAACAGTTAGTCATGGACTCGCGTGCATTCGATGCCTCTGCATCCAGGGAATTGAATCGACTTCCGGTTTCTCTCTTTGTTGCGCAAATTCACTTCCTCCATTCAAAAACCTACTCAAAACCCGCATTGTCTGATGTCTGTTTTGCAAAACACACATGGTTTAAATCCGGACGGAATATTATTGACTTCAAATATTCGTGTTTATATTCTGAATTCAAACTGACCCAACAACAACGAGATTAGAAGTCTGAATATTATTACGAACCGATTATTTGAAAACATTACCGGTATTTAGTCGACTTAGGCTGTGATTATAGCAGCCGTGCAAGGATAAGATAACCGATGGCATCACGTTTCATTACTTGTCTTAGCAAAGCCACCTAGCGAATGAAAGGCTGAGTTGTCCTTTGCAATGATATATTATTGACGGAAAATCAATTCCATTTTCTGTTCATCGTTCAATATCAATATCCCTAGGCACAGTGCCCGTAGGAGTCCGACGCCACTCTCTGTCTGAGTCTGTCTCGCGTCATGTTACCCAGCTCGTGGACTCCGAAATCTACTGGACAGTTAGGGTAGCCGTCGATCTGCCTGCAGCCACGCAGCTGGGGGCTGGCAGAACCTTAATGTATAGTGAATCATCGGCCGACTGACCCAGTCTTCATTAGAAATGTGCTAGACTACACAACGGAAAACTATATGGAGTTTTATCATTGAATGCAGAATTTGCAGTTAAAGTCATAGTAATTGACTGGAAGTAGTTTTCTTGTGAGTTTGATATTTACGTTAGTTATAATTACGGTTTTAATGCTTTAGGTAGATATTTTAAGAATGTTGTGTTAGGCATTAAGGACAAAATAGTTATTATCAATTGTTTTCAATTAATTTCAAAGTTTGGATTTATCTGAGACACAATGGGAAGGAAATGTTCTGCATTTGGATGCACAAGTGGCTACAATTCTGAAAGGGGCAAATCTGAGGACCGGACAATCACTATGCATCGTTATCCTACAAATACAAGGAACTCTGTGTAAAGTGGATACAAGCAAATCCAAGAAAGGACTTTCAACCAGCAAGTTATTCGGGTCTCTGCTCCTTACATTTCAGAGACAGTGATTTTGTAGAATACAGTCAAGAATCCGTATAAGATAAGAAACAAACCGACAGGACAAAGACTAAGCTTACTCTACCGAAGAAATTTGAAGAAGGATGCTGTTCCATCAGTTTTTCAAAATGCTCCTGCAGACTTGTCAACTACTCCTTGCGAACCATGTCCAACAACTAAAGCAACTTCAGCAAGCAGATTAGAAGAGGACAGAAGGCAGCTTGACACTCTTGAAGCCTCATTTGCAGCAACAGATGGATGAATGGATGGATAGATAGATGGATGGATGGATGGATGGGTGCATGGATGGATAAATGGATAGATGAATGGATGGATGGATAAATGGGTGGAGGGATTGATGGAAGGGCGAATGAATGGATGGATGGGTGGGTGCATGGATGGATAAATGAATGGATGGATGGATGGATGGATAAATGGGTGGAGGGATTGATGGAAGGGCGAATGAATAGATGGATGGATGGATGGATGGATGGATGGATGGACAGACAGTCAGACTTAATGGATGGACGAATGAATGGATAGATGGGTGGATGGATGGAAGGATTGATGGACAATCGGACTTAATGGATGGGTGGGTGAATGGATGGATGGATGGATGGATGGATAAATGGGTGGATGGATTCATGGTCAGTCAGACTTAATGGACGGACGGTTGGATTGATGGATGTAGTCATTTCTGCCATATGACCAAGTAATCATTCCTCCTGATCATGACTACAACCTGCCATATGACCAAGTAATCATTCTTCTTGATCATGACTACAACCTGCCATATGACCAAGTAATCATTCTTCTTGATCATGACTACAACCTGCCATATGACCAAGTAATCATTCTTCCTGATCATGACCACAACCTGTCATATGACCAAGTAATCATTCCTCCTGATCATGACTGCAACTTGCCATATGACCAAGTAATCATTCCTCCTGATCATGACTACAACCTGTCATTTGACCAAGAATTCATTCCTCCTGATCATGACTACAACCTGTCATATGACCAAGTAATCTTTCCTCCTGATCTTGACTACAACCTTCCATTTGACCAAGTAATCATTCCTCCTGATCTTGACTATATACAACCTGTCATATGACCAAGTAATCATTCCTCCTGATCATGACTGCAACTTGCCATATGACCAAGTAATCATTCCTCCTGATCATGACTACAACCTGTCATATGACCAAGTAGTCATTCCTCCTGATCATGACTACAATTTACCTCACTTCTATTTTCTTCTCTGCTTACTATTATGAGTCTATGCAGGCACACTGAAGTAGGGTTTGAGTATATTTATTCTCCATAATGCTGTTGTTTTATGAACATTAACACTCTGACAGGCGCTACATAAACATAATTATGTTTCTTATTAATACATGCATGTTTGTCAGGCTTACTTATACAGTTATACTTTATATAAAAGTTATAATGCTGTGGGTAAATAACTCACAAACAAGCCTTGCTCTGGAGTTTAATCATTGCTGCAGTCAGCCCCCAGCTGCAGAGGGCTGGTAACAGCTAACACTCCATGTGTTTGAGACCTCCATGCCCAGCTTCAACCGGTCCGGTCAGCAGGTCTGCCCCATACCATTAACATCTTGAAGCAGCTGGACCACCTTATCTGATTGAGGAGAATATGGGAGAGAGGCATGAAGGACAACTGGGTCAATGCCCGTATGTGTCCCATGTTCTCTTCTCCGACTCTCTCCACCAGCCTGTCCTGACCGACCTGTGGATGCCTGCTCCACATCATGACACCTTGGAGCATCTGGGCCGCTATGTCACTTGTGTAGTGGTTTTTGCGGATTTCAATCGTCTGGGTCTTTTACTGCCAGTGTATCGCCACCCATCTGGCAAACCTTCCTCCTTTTGTCCGGGCTTAGGACCGGCACAGGGAAGTTGTTGGTTCCCTGTGGCGGAGGATGGATGCAGTTTAACGTCATGCCCAGGACAATCGTTGCGGAGTCTCAATACTATGATACTGTGCCCAGAAGCTGATGATGGCTTGGTTCAGGAGTAGGCTGATTCTCTATGCATTGGACAAAGGCGCTTTAGAAGTTGCTGATAATAGTTGTTAATTACTGCATCAAAGTTAGGCCTAGGCTATAATATTTCGTTTAACGGTAAATTTAATTGTAAGCCTAATTTAAAACTACAATTCAGCCGACAATAGACAATAGACAATAAACAATGGACAATGGACTTAACTAATAACAATGTATCGACACTTTTGTTACAAAGATTGAAAATAAAAAGTGAAAATCGACAAACACGTGCAATAATAGACTCTAAATGCGTATTTATTGATTTTTGAATTTACTCAGTCTACTAGATAGGCTATGCAGTTTGATTTTAAAAAGTTATGTTTTAACCTTTTCTATAGCTACTGCGGCTGAGTTGATTTTAGCCAAATTCGCATAGCGCGAACAGTGATCCCTTCAGGACCTATTGTAACGCCCGCCCCTATCGGCATCCCCGGAGTCGCCACTTCCGGATCCTCGCCTGATGGGACCGCGTGCTGCTGTGGACAAGCTCTAGAGATAGAGGGAGGACAGGAGGAGGTGACTTCTGGGTTCGAATCCCAACCCAGGAAAGGCGGCCAGTCTTTTCGACTACCGTACTCCCTATATGAAATTGGCGGCCTACCAGCCAATCTATCACTTCTTCGCAATATACCAGGTTGCGTGAAATCTTTAGGCCTAGCACCCAAAGTTTCTTCCAGGCCGATGGTCGAGTGGTATGGCGCGTCCGCAGTGGTAATAGCGGTGAGGTAACCAGGGTTCAAATCCACAGCAGGCTTGGGTACCGGCGATGTCTCCAATCTTTCCAAGCGTGATACAACTTCCGTCAGCGCTTCCCTGACATTATCTCTTACCGCCGAGATCTCTTCTCTTACATTTAATTGCACTGAGGAAATAGCATCGCTAACATTTGATTGCACTGAGGAAATAGCATCCTGCGTATCTCTGACATAAGATTTTACAGAAGAGATTTCCTCTCTTACATTTGATTGCACTGCCAGGACATTAAGCTCCACCGTGGCAATCGCCTCTTGCGTGTCTCTGGCATTGAGTTGCAACGACGACTGTATAGAAGTCATAGCATCATGAGTTGACTTAGCATTAGTCTGTATTGCCTCGAGCAATACCTCCATAGAAGAAGGGGGCCGTGAAGGCTGAGCAGGGGTGACTGGCCTAGATTCCTCCATAGCGCTATAGAAATGACTTCTATCTTTAGAGCTCACAATCAATCAAGTATTCATTCAACGTCAGTTGCATTCAATGCCATCAATGATCAAAGTCAGAAGTTTAATTAATATTTCTTATTATTCACAATCACTTGAATCTTCAATTGACATCAATTATGCTCAAAGCAATCAAACATAAAAGTCAGTAAGTTCAATTATCAGTTCCTATCCTTTGTAAAGACATTCAATGAAAATCAAATGCAACAATTCAATGCAAACACCTATCAACCGGAGTATGCCTAACTTAAATCCCGATTGACTCTCAAGTCCCACAGCCAATTTCAGTTCAGCCCAAAATGTCTTAATAACCGATCGTATTAATTCCCCAATAAAGCGTACCTTATGTCCGAAGACAAGGGACAAAGCCGATCGTGTGCGAAGAACAGCGACGAAGACGATATCCAAGAGATGCGACGAAACACACAGAAAGGCGTCGAGTTTGAAGCGCCCGAAAAGATCAGCTAAATCCGATGCTGATTTCTCGCAATGAACAACAATTTCGGCTATTTATCCAAGCCGTTTGAGAAAGACGCCCTTAGGCAACCATACGAACAACCGCTTCGCAACACAATTTCAGAACGCTGACGATTCGAAGCCCACGATAAATCACTCCGTGTGACAGGGCGAAGAGAGGCCTTGAATTAGTAATCCAGGAATATATCCGAAGCGAGAGCGAAGACAAAACTTGCAGCGACGCTGATGTATTTCTCGCAACAAACAAACTCTTTTAATAATTCGACTCCATGTCGAGAGAGAATGAATCGCCGACAGAATCCGTGTATGCGCAACTAGTGCAAGCAGGCGCTTATCCTGGCCATGCTTCACCAACTTGATCGAGCCTAAAACTACCAACCGCCGCAATACATCCGACCGCCCTGAGATCCTGTGCGCAACTGCTATACATCCGACCGCCCTGAGATCCTGTGCGCAACTGAGCCTCTCAGCGTTGCGCTGCTCTTTTATTACTGCCTGACAAGGAGAGCGTCCCCCTTTCTGCGCATGACCAGCAAGCGAGCCGCGCGCGCAAACCCAGCAGCAACGCAGCTGTTTCAAGGCGGCAAGAATCAGCTGCCACGTGCGTCCTCTCCTGTGTATCTCCGCGTCTGTCTGTAGCTCACTATCTTTCTCCTTCTATCTCTCCTTCTGAAAGGCGCCATCTGCCGCTGATCACGTAGGCATCAAATGCACCAGTTCAACCTTGAGAAAACACACGTACACAGACCCACACGCCAACGGTGTTTCCTTCTCAATCCGTGTCCCTGCCTGTGCTTGTCTGGCTGGCTGTATTCCTCGCTCACTCTGATCATCAGACCACCTCAGAGAGCGTGCGAAAGTTTAATTACCCTCATCGACTGCAAGCGGCACGGCCTTTGAAGACAGCGACCGACGATCGCTGAGAGCGTGTGAACATATACCAATTAATGGAACAGCAACGACTGCTGCCTACGTCAGCGGTCGCTGTGACCCGTGTCAAGCGCAAATCAACATTAAAATATAGGTCACACAAGGCAGCTCAAAAATACAGAAATAAAACAAATATATCAGATCCCTGAAACCCCATAATCGATCAAAAATTAAATAAAATAATAATATAATAATATTACCGACCAGAAACCTGTAGCGTAGTTATACAATCGCTACACTATTCTCGGTCCTCCCTGATTTCAGGATCCCTTTAATTGGAAAAATGGATCCTGAAATGTTAGTAAGGCCATACTCCAATTTTTACATCAAGGATCAAATGCAAGAATTAAAAAATATATGCAATGAACAGTCATCAACGTAAGCATCAGAAAGTTCACATTTTAGCGTTGACTGGCAATTCAAGCGAAAGAAATACTTATTATTATAATATTTATATAGCTCCATCGCTAATAGTTCAGTAAAGCTCAAAAGCAATTCTATATATAGGTCTCCTTGAGTTTAGTTAAGCACAAAGTCCTCCACGGCAAGCATTGGCTTAAGAACCCACGGGACAGCCACAAAAACCACTAGACCTTCGTTACCTTTACAACAGGTCATCTGATTAATAGGCCACCCATGGCCTTTACTATCGAGACTTCTTTAGGCATTTCACTGTAGGCAAACGTCTACATTTAAAGACTCATCTAAGCAGTTAAACCTAAGTCTCTAATCCCATTAACAACGGTGCTATCATAGCAAATTACCTGAAACTACACACACAGCTTAAGTCTCCAAAGGCCAATGCTCATTATAACTATCCGTAGGCTCCCCATCAAAGCTTACCGTAAGAGACCAAGCCTAACTTCAGCTTAATAAGCCGCTCCCTTCCCAACATCTTTCAGTAGGCCTACTTAATTATTAAAAATGCAACCGATTATGCACAGAATTAAAATAGGCCATTTAAACATAGGCTAACGTAACATATTATTGCAATTAACGTTACAAAACAGTCACATTGTATAATCGTAAAAATTCTAGGCCTAAAAGGATTATCATGATTTTAATATGAGATCTTAGTCTAAAGCGCAAATCAACATTAGGCCACTTTAGTCTACTATAAATCCTTATGCATCATTGCATAGCATCAAGGCCTATTATCTTTCCTTCATTCTATCAGAGATGCAGCGGAGACTAACGGGACCACCCACGCGCCTGGGAAACAACGATTGCTAATTAATCGCCGCTCTTTGATGCGTCGACTCCTGTGTCTCTATTCCCCCCCCACGCAGTGCATCTACAGCGTGCGTCTGGCTGTGAGAATTAGGCAATTGAACATGATCCTTTTACATGTAGGTCAAAGTGCATCGTACGACTAAGGTCGCGCTGTCTCTGCACAAAGTGAAAATAATCCTAATTAAGCTCTTCTAAAAATTAGGATAAAATCTATGCATTAAAACTGTATATTACAGTCCTATGCAACAAATCAAATATAAGGTTATATTTCCGCTGATTTCCTTACGTTCAAGCAATCAATAATCTGGCCATCCAAAGTGACATTATATGCACTGATAAATCAGGGCTAAGGACGAGCGCGATCGCCTTTATTGTGTCGCCGTCGTTCTCCCCCTCTCTCTACAATTGCAGCTGAAGAAGTCGTGGGAACGACCGGCAGTTATACTAACCCGGCCCAAAATTAGTCCATGCACAGCAAATTAGGCCTCAAAACTAGGTCAATCAACAAAACTTAGCAAAACCTTGTAAAGCTAGAATTATCGATAAACCTTACATGGCACGTTTTGCCTATAGCTCAAATAGGAAATTGAACGGCCAGCCTTTTTCATTATACACAAAAAGGATCCTAATTATTTTATGCCTAGTCCTAATAAATATTATTAGGCAACCAGTTTAATCATAGTCTACACTGCAAAATTATAAGACCAAATTATGCATTGCTACTATTAAAATTGTATCTCAAACTGCAACGCTGATGCAGACAGTACACGGGCTAATCATCCAAGTAGGCCTATTAAATCAAACTAAATATATTTATATCCTGCGTCTATCAACTGCAACCAAAACATGTAGGCCTATGCAGGACTATTAATCAAAGAGCAGCTATGTATATTAATTTCACCGCTGTTAAACTCAAAACCTCGGTAATGCATTAAGGCGCTGAAGGACAATAAGGGACTATTATAGAACATTTATAGAGCGCCTCACTAAAGTTAATTAATAAGCATCCATACAATTATTATTATATATATATATATGCGTTGACAATAGTTACGCATATAAGAACTCTATACACGGAACTTAGAAGCCTTCAAATTTAGCTGTGCAAATCCCTTAAAATTATTTTTAATTAATCAGATTATAGATAAAGCGGAATATAGGCCTAATGCAAATTTCGACTCTGAGCGTTAACTCAGAAACATATAGGCCTACTATTTCACCGCAGGTCATAATATCACATAATCACATCATCATGGCTAATTCCACTGCAAGTCTAAGTTCAAGGTCACATAATCGTCATCAAGGCCTTAAATAACACAGGCAATCTTATATATATCTACTGGAAAAATCAATATTTATATAGCGCAATGCAAGAGCAATGACAGTCCAGTTTTCTGTCTACAGCAGAGGCAATAATAAAATCGTCCATCGCTTCATTGCAAATGCAATACAAATATTAATACTATGCAATACACATATGAATGCACAATATACGATGTAAAAATTCAGTTATTCACACAGTAAAACACACATGTAAAGCCTTCCACATGTAAAGTAAACGTATTCATCACAATCAAAATAAAACATGGTTACAGATACTCCTGCATTCATAACGGCCGCAAATTAAGCGGTCATTTAACAGAGTTACCCAGCCGACGTCAAGTTTTCAGGCGGACGAAGTCCGGTCGGTTCTCCCAGCATCCTCCAGATCCGGTCCTCAGGGGGTCCATTGCGAAGCGGACAGCTCCTCAAAAGGTGCGAACTGTCGTCACAGTAGAAACAGCGTCGTTCCTCTCTTGGTGAGTTCCGACCACTGTCTCGCCTCCTCGACGATGATGGCGACCTCCGCGACCGACGCTCCTGGTTCTGCCCGTTCCGCTGGTCCCTGCTCGGCGCTGGAGCGGACCGAACAGCGAACACACGGCCAACGCTGGGGTTGTCGTGGTCATCGCCCACAGGTTGTCCAAGGTTGTCGCTAGGTGAAGCCTGCTGCTGTTGTCGAAGAGGACAGAAGCGTGCTATGTGGTCCGTTGCTGAACACTCGAAGCATCTCCGCGCCGATCGTCCAGCTTCCGGTTCCGCCGCCTGTCGGTATCTGCACGTAGAACTCCAATGACCTGTTCTATTACAGATCGAACAGCGTTGATTGTTCCGCCAGTTCCCTCCGTTAACGTTATACCGACCATTTCCGGTTGACCCGTTCTGACCTGTCCACGACCCGCGATTATTGTCTCTGTATTGTGGCGCCGACACGGGTTGTTGCTCCAGCTGTCGCATTATTTGCTCCACCTGCCGTTTCAAAACCCTCATTTCCGAATCTTCTTCTTCCTCTTTAATCGCGTTGATTCGTCCATAACGTCGGTCTTGTTGTTCATGGCCGCCGGCCTCTGCTTTCTGATAGCCATCCAATCGCATTGCCACCTTGTAGGCTTCGTCGAGGGATCTCGGTTCTCGCTCTCGGATTTTCAGAGCAAGCGTTCTATCTCTCAGGGCATCCAAGAATGCACGAACGGCAATGGCTTCGCTGTGAGCTGTCGAGGAACCCGGATAGGCTCGCGTGGAGAGACGTCGGATGTCGTCCACCAGGACGCCCATATCCTCGTCGACTTTCTGCTTTCGAGTGCTCAGTTGTGTTTGGTACAGGGCTTGTTGCTCAGCATTTCCATAACGTTCTCGCAGTCGCTGAACCAAAGCTGTCCAAGTGTCCAAGTTATCCACGTTCGACTCACTCAGCAAATGAGTCGCCGGTTCAACCAATGAGACTACTAATTGGT
The DNA here is from genome assembly GCA_949752735.1 of Lumbricus terrestris. Classification (NCBI taxonomy): domain Eukaryota; kingdom Metazoa; phylum Annelida; class Clitellata; order Crassiclitellata; family Lumbricidae; genus Lumbricus; species Lumbricus terrestris. Next base: position 33,774 of record CATKHU010000021.1, read on the forward strand.
TCAATCTTTCTTCGTCCGTCCAATCGTTATTCCTTGCGCAAACGGAGAACCGGCGTAAAAATGTCTCAACGTCCGTCTTTCCGCTGAACGACCCGAGTTTCAGGAATTGTTTTGGCTTAGGAGGAGAAGTCGATCTCTGTTTAACCTCGCCCTCTTTAGCTGTTGCAGACGCGGTCGGTTCAGTTTCTTTGACGGTTCCCTTTGAACTGATCGACGGTAGCTCCCAGTCGCCGGTCGTTTGCGTTGCGACGGTGGTCGTCGGGACAATTTTGACAGGACCGACCGAAACGTTGGTAGGCGCCAGTGCTTTCGTTTCACCAACCGCAGACGTCGCTTTATTATCGGCCGTCGTTTCATTTCTCTCCAGAGGTGTCGACTTTATTACCGCCTGACATCGCGGTAGTTCGGCATCACGGCTAAATCCGAAGTTTTGCGCGCCGAGGCACGAACTCATCCTCGCCGATTCCACGACCGTTGGCCACCGAGGAAAGACGGCGTCGCTTGGTCGAAACGAGTCGAGACAGCGAAGCGGGTCAACCCAAACCCGGTTGTCGCTGCTACCGTAGAAAGCGCTCGGAGTGTAAGTCGGAGCATACCTCCACGGCATGTTTGAATGGTCGGGTCGAGCGTATGGTTGCATCCAGTCGGCCGTTGCCATCGCCGCTGGTCCAGGAGGAAGGTCGGGTCGAGCGTAGTCTCGACCACCCATGGTCGAAGTTGCACGACCGTCGAGGACGCAGTCAGGCATTGACTGATAGGTCGGCATTACCGACGCTGGTTGTGTAAAGTCGACCCGACTCGGTGCCATTTCCACTCTTTGTTGATCGACATGTGCGAGCGACGCTTGCATTCTCCATTGTGGATCCGGTCGAGGATACTCGACGAGAGGAAGGGACGAAGAGGCCAAAGGGACTGGGTTGACCCTATCACCCCCTCCCGTGACAATTTATTAGCGATCGGTTTATTCACTTCAAAATTTCTAAACTCCGGTTGCTGTGCTGCATGCATTCTGTTATCAATTATTTTAACAGTTTTAGGTCTAGATTCCATTATCTTGCTGATCTCAACGTCTACACTACCATCATCAGACATTATTTCCACATTATCAGCAAATTCCCTTTCCTTCCTTCTTTCAAAAGAAATTGCCATTTCGCCTGTTCTAGCATAGTCAGTTTCCTCTTCTAACCTATCATCGCCAAAATCTCTAGAACTAATTTGACCCCACTTCTGGTACCAATTGTAACGCCCGCCCCTATCGGCATCCCCGGAGTCGCCACTTCCGGATCCTCGCCTGATGGGACCGCGTGCTGCTGTGGACAAGCTCTAGAGATAGAGGGAGGACAGGAGGAGGTGACTTCTGGGTTCGAATCCCAACCCAGGAAAGGCGGCCAGTCTTTTCGACTACCGTACTCCCTATATGAAATTGGCGGCCTACCAGCCAATCTATCACTTCTTCGCAATATACCAGGTTGCGTGAAATCTTTAGGCCTAGCACCCAAAGTTTCTTCCAGGCCGATGGTCGAGTGGTATGGCGCGTCCGCAGTGGTAATAGCGGTGAGGTAACCAGGGTTCAAATCCACAGCAGGCTTGGGTACCGGCGATGTCTCCAATCTTTCCAAGCGTGATACAACTTCCGTCAGCGCTTCCCTGACATTATCTCTTACCGCCGAGATCTCTTCTCTTACATTTAATTGCACTGAGGAAATAGCATCGCTAACATTTGATTGCACTGAGGAAATAGCATCCTGCGTATCTCTGACATAAGATTTTACAGAAGAGATTTCCTCTCTTACATTTGATTGCACTGCCAGGACATTAAGCTCCACCGTGGCAATCGCCTCTTGCGTGTCTCTGGCATTGAGTTGCAACGACGACTGTATAGAAGTCATAGCATCATGAGTTGACTTAGCATTAGTCTGTATTGCCTCGAGCAATACCTCCATAGAAGAAGGGGGCCGTGAAGGCTGAGCAGGGGTGACTGGCCTAGATTCCTCCATAGCGCTATAGAAATGACTTCTATCTTTAGAGCTCACAATCAATCAAGTATTCATTCAACGTCAGTTGCATTCAATGCCATCAATGATCAAAGTCAGAAGTTTAATTAATATTTCTTATTATTCACAATCACTTGAATCTTCAATTGACATCAATTATGCTCAAAGCAATCAAACATAAAAGTCAGTAAGTTCAATTATCAGTTCCTATCCTTTGTAAAGACATTCAATGAAAATCAAATGCAACAATTCAATGCAAACACCTATCAACCGGAGTATGCCTAACTTAAATCCCGATTGACTCTCAAGTCCCACAGCCAATTTCAGTTCAGCCCAAAATGTCTTAATAACCGATCGTATTAATTCCCCAATAAAGCGTACCTTATGTCCGAAGACAAGGGACAAAGCCGATCGTGTGCGAAGAACAGCGACGAAGACGATATCCAAGAGATGCGACGAAACACACAGAAAGGCGTCGAGTTTGAAGCGCCCGAAAAGATCAGCTAAATCCGATGCTGATTTCTCGCAATGAACAACAATTTCGGCTATTTATCCAAGCCGTTTGAGAAAGACGCCCTTAGGCAACCATACGAACAACCGCTTCGCAACACAATTTCAGAACGCTGACGATTCGAAGCCCACGATAAATCACTCCGTGTGACAGGGCGAAGAGAGGCCTTGAATTAGTAATCCAGGAATATATCCGAAGCGAGAGCGAAGACAAAACTTGCAGCGACGCTGATGTATTTCTCGCAACAAACAAACTCTTTTAATAATTCGACTCCATGTCGAGAGAGAATGAATCGCCGACAGAATCCGTGTATGCGCAACTAGTGCAAGCAGGCGCTTATCCTGGCCATGCTTCACCAACTTGATCGAGCCTAAAACTACCAACCGCCGCAATACATCCGACCGCCCTGAGATCCTGTGCGCAACTGCTATACATCCGACCGCCCTGAGATCCTGTGCGCAACTGAGCCTCTCAGCGTTGCGCTGCTCTTTTATTACTGCCTGACAAGGAGAGCGTCCCCCTTTCTGCGCATGACCAGCAAGCGAGCCGCGCGCGCAAACCCAGCAGCAACGCAGCTGTTTCAAGGCGGCAAGAATCAGCTGCCACGTGCGTCCTCTCCTGTGTATCTCCGCGTCTGTCTGTAGCTCACTATCTTTCTCCTTCTATCTCTCCTTCTGAAAGGCGCCATCTGCCGCTGATCACGTAGGCATCAAATGCACCAGTTCAACCTTGAGAAAACACACGTACACAGACCCACACGCCAACGGTGTTTCCTTCTCAATCCGTGTCCCTGCCTGTGCTTGTCTGGCTGGCTGTATTCCTCGCTCACTCTGATCATCAGACCACCTCAGAGAGCGTGCGAAAGTTTAATTACCCTCATCGACTGCAAGCGGCACGGCCTTTGAAGACAGCGACCGACGATCGCTGAGAGCGTGTGAACATATACCAATTAATGGAACAGCAACGACTGCTGCCTACGTCAGCGGTCGCTGTGACCCGTGTCAAGCGCAAATCAACATTAAAATATAGGTCACACAAGGCAGCTCAAAAATACAGAAATAAAACAAATATATCAGATCCCTGAAACCCCATAATCGATCAAAAATTAAATAAAATAATAATATAATAATATTACCGACCAGAAACCTGTAGCGTAGTTATACAATCGCTACACTATCATTATGGCCATTCCCTATAAATATGTGATTGCAATTGTATAAATGTAGAAGATGATTGGTTTCAAAATAAAATAAACAGCAATTACCATTATAGTAGACTAATCTAGAAAACAATC
>CATKHU010000022.1:0-16678 GCA_949752735.1 Lumbricus terrestris
CAATGCGCTTCATTTTAAGCAAAATCTTAGGTACTTGTTTTTTATACGACCACCAAGACACCTAGAACTAACGCTGCAGCGTTGTTATCTTTCATAAGTCCAACTTCTAGTTTGCCGAGAATCCTTTTAATCGATCCAGCTTCTGTTTAGGCAAGAATTTGTTCGATAAATCCTGTTTCTATTTCGTCAGCAAATATTTCTCATAAATTTTTCATTGAAAATTATTTTTCATCAATCCAGCTTCAATTTCAGCAGCATGACTGCACTAACCCTAAAACTAACCCTAACCGACCGTCACGACGCCTAACCTGAGCCCTAACCGACCCTCACGCGCTAAATCCCACTTCTATTTCGTGAGGAAATATTTTTCAAATTTTTAAATTTTGGTGGTCGTATAAAAAACAAGAACCAAATCTTATTAGTCAATCCCAATTCGATTAGGCACAATTTTTTTTATCAATCCGTCTTCTATTCATTGAGAACTTCTTTTCACAAAGTCGACTTTTATACAAGCAATGTTAAGGCCTGTACAATGGTGAATACTTTAGAGTGCTAGAGCCAAAGAATAGAGCCTTAATGTATAAAGCATGCATGATAATTTATCGCAAGAATGTATGTATGTACGATTGTACATACATTCATTACTATATAAATATATTCATACATTAAAACATGCATACATACATGCATACATACATACATGCATACATACATACATACATACATACATACATACATACATGCACGCATGCATGCATGCATGCATGCATGCATGCATACATAACGTAACATAACGTAACATTTTATTCGGCAACCTATTAGTAACATTTCGTAATTATATCAAGGTAGCAAACATTTTGGCATACCCAGGAAACCGAAAAGGGACCAAAGGTCCCGCTAACCAGGGCCACCTGAGAGCGTTAGAAGAAACAGATGAAAAATACGGCCAAATTTGAAATGAATAACAAAGAATCTTAACTAGTATAGTTAAGATTACATACATACATACATACATCAATTCAAATCAAATCTTGTTTATTCCAAGAGATGAACAAATCAAACAGAGCAATAAAACAAAGAATAAATGAGATAAGAGTGTACAGACGAGCTAATAACATCATCTATTAGGTGAAAGATCTCTAAGAAAGGGTAGCCCAGAAAGGGAGTGATCCCGCTAAACCTGGGCAACCACAACAGAGTTAAATTAAGATGGCGATGAGAAAAGAGTGAGGTAAATATCTATCAATATAGATGATACGAAAACAGTATATGAGATATAGGAGAGAGAAAGCGAGGGATAAAACAGATCATAAGCAGGGTGAAAACAATAGATGTATACATTAATAACTAATGACTAAGCAAAGCTAAATCCGAGTTATAAGTGAATACACACAAAGGTTAAAGACTACAGACAATAACCACAACAAGTGGTACCATGTGTTAGTAACGGAAATGAGATAATATCTAAAAATAGGCTATGCTACACATAGTAGAAGAAATCATTATAGGCAGAAATAGCCTGGAACCAGTGATAATGTAGTATATCAATTCCACACAGGGAGATCAGCATGTCACTATGTAAACAAAACAATCACTAGTTAGCATAAAACAGCATAAAACAGTATATGAAAATATTAACAGGGAGATCAGCAGATCACAATGTAAACAAAAGAAACACAGCAAAACGCAAGACCAATCAATAGTTATCATAAAACAGAAAATGAAAATATAAGCAGGGAGATCAGCATATCACAATGTAAACAAAAGAAACACAGCAAAACCTAAGATCAAACAATAGTTATCATAAGACAGTGACTTTATTCTGGCGTCCTAAGAATGACTTGAGGTTGAACCCCACAAGTTCCTTTCTTATTCTCACCCTGTATAAATCTATATTATCCTTAAATTTTCCCGTGGCTTTCGATTACATTATCATCAATTTATGTTCATATCTAAACAGTCAACTATAATGGTTAAAAGTTAAACCAATCATTTGTCATCAGAATTTTTAAAATGTTATGTGTGCGTGTGGGTGCTCTGTTGTGTGGTTGTGTGTGTTTGTGTGTGTGTGTGTATTGCATGTGCATAAGTATGCTTGTAGGTGTGATTTTGTGTGTGCGAGTGCTTTAGCGCATGCACAGGTGTTTGCGTGTATGTGCGTGTACATATGTGTGTAGCCTGTAGGTATGTGTAGCTGCATGTACATGTATACCGGTTGCCTGGCCTCTGGGGCGCCAAATTCTAGTGGAGGAGGCGCCATTTCCACAAAAATTTATTTTTAGAGCCTTTTTAGCCATTGTGCACGATATAGAATTTTATCCAACCTTCAGTGTACTAACAAACAAGTTTACAAATTACTCAGCTGAGTGTGAAGGATATGGCTGGTTCATTTTTGGATTCTGACGTGGGCTGAACAGTTGAGTTTGAGTGGAGATCTGAGGGCGTCAAGACTGTATGCTTTGCCTGAAGGTGTTCCACGACAACTGGTCCACCAACAACTGGTCCAACGACAACTCGTTCACCGAAATAGAAACCGGATTAACCCTCATTCGAACAAGCTAAAATGCAACTTAATTTGAACAATGGGAGTCTGCCTAGACCCCCGTTTTGATATGGGGTTTTCATAGGAAATATTGATTTTTATATGCCAATTTTGTAAGATGATATCAGAGTAACTTGAAACAACAATGTATCAGTCTCTTTATGCAATATAAAATCATTTTTATGCTGAATTTGAAATTAAATGCCTAATTACATTAATTGTGATGGTTTGTCATATATGTTCATCGTCGCAATAGTTGTCTATCTATAAAATTTGGAAATCAAAATAAGGAAACCATAATTTTATTACAAAATTACTACTGAATGCTCTTATGATCACAGTCAGCATGACTGTTTTCTAGAAAATATCTATGAAAAATAATGGAATAGGACTAAACCTTAAATGTAAACATGTATCATACATAGTCCTTCAGCTGTTGCTTTCGGGTTTGTATGTCAAATGATGATGTCTTTCATCTCAGTTTTTAAAAAACTGTCAAAAACTATCTTGAATATTCTCAACGTGTTCGTATTATTTTATTCCACATCTTCTCTTACTGCATCGTGCAACAGAGCACGTCCACTTATCCGGATCTTTACTTGTATTTAGGTATTTCGGCTTCATAATTATAAAAAATTTCGTCATCATCTTCACTATAAGGACCAGTCTCATCATCGTGTTTATCATCATCTTCAATTTCACATTTTTTATCATAAGAAACACCTTAATGTTATTCTTCAGGCATTGGCATCTCTTCATGTTCAAATGCTTTATTGTTACTCTCACTGTCCAAACTGTCATCATTGTAATCTCGGCCAGTAGTATCTTCAGAACTCCCATGTCACTAAATCGATTTGGTCGTTTAGATGTGGTAATTGTAGCTCAGTAATATAGGAACAAAGTCATAAAAGCAATCTGAGAAAATATCACTCCTAAAAAAGTTATGCAGCAAATATATTGTTAGGATGAGGGCTAATGAAAAAGCGCTTGAGAAAGGGAAGGTGGCTGAATGCTCTTCATTTATGAAATGGAAGCTGGGTTCATGAAAAATACTTTAATGGTTTTCTAGCCCCAGACACTGAAACCATACATAGTACTGAGTGCTTCTATGTGAATATTTACGACTGACGCATTCTCAACCCGAGCCCCCACTCGTACCACATCCTGATATGCACTGCCAGTCAAAACACACCAAAAAATATAATTGGATTTCGGCAACTTGTAAAATGTAATTCATTCAATCATTCGAGCGGAAATTTCTATGGCTCTCCTTCAAAAACAAATACTCAAAGGCGCTCCAATATAATGGCTACAATTTTTTTTAAATTGATCAGTCTTTGAAAGAAACCGATTAAATATGCAAGTGTATGCATGTATATATATATGTATGTATATATGTATGTATATATGTATGTGTATGTAAGTATGTTGTATGCATGTAATGTATGTATGTATGTATGCATGTATGCATGCATGTATGGTTACATGTATGTTGGTATGTATGTATGTAATTATGTGTGTATGTATCCATGCGCGGATACGAAGTCTTCTGCAATCAGGGCCAGAGATGGATAGGAGCTCTGTCACATATGTTCACAAACCAAAAGATAACGAGTGAAACACCCCTCAAAGTGATTAATCAACTTGTCATGTAATAGCAGAATTACAAATGTTATAGAAAGGCAGTAGTCAAACATACTACTATACTATACACTAAGGGGCAGTAAGGGCTCAACTAATGACTAGTTTCTCTTCATTAGTCTCATGTTCTTTAAAGGCATTTCTTCTCCCCCGAAGTTTCCGTGCTGAGAACGCCTCTGAATAGTTATGTTGTGAGAAATGTATAGAAAAAGCACTTGTTTTATTTTCAAGTTAACTCCTTTTGATTCTTCAGTTATACAGTTATTGTTTTTCAGTTTCTATTACAGTTTCAGTTATTCGACACTTTTCAGTTCCATTACGCTATGTAACATCAAGTTCCCAATGTAAGCATCGCTATTATTAATCATCGCCATTTGCAGTTTGTTTCGGACATAGTAGGCTATTACAAGGAAACGACATCAAGTTCTTGGAATTGGCGCAGTTGACTTTGAACCTCTACCACGACCTAAAACACAAATTCCAGGCTTCAAGATAATAAACGGGTAACCAAATGTACATGTATATCAAATACTTGCTCGTCAACTTAAGAAGTCAATGCCAATTTAGCAAAATTTCCCTACTCAAACCATAACTTGCTACAATGTTGCAGTAGCGGCCTATACTTGATAAATTTATGATGTAATCAAAATTCAAATGAATCGTATTGTTTTTTGTGTCATAAGCAATCTTCAAAGCAAGTCAACTCAAATTTATTTACTGACTCTAGATGTTCTTAAGTGTTCTGTACCATCTAATTGCTCTAAAATAAAAGTAAACAAAATTATCTGTTAAGCATGGTTGTAAAAAAACTTGTTTTTCCGTCTTTTAATTTCGCCCCAAAAACGTTGGTTTTTCCTGTTATTATTTTTCCATCATGTCTTATTCTTTTTTAAATTTCTTATGTAACCAGTGCCGGCGCTAGCACCACCCCCGAACCCCCGGCCGGGGGGCCCAAGTTTTAAAGGGGCCCCCAAATGTAGCTGGTCATTAAGCCTATTTGTGACTGTACAGATCCGGTCTGGTGCATGCCTCAACTAACCATAATATCAGTATGATATTTGCATTAGGTCTGCTAAAGCAGTGCCATATTATGGCACTGCCATAGCAGACCTAATGCAAATATCATACTGATTTGGGGCGTATAAAGCCATCTACATGTGAACTAACTCAGGCAATTTCGTCCACTTTCTCAAACACAACGCTTATAAATTGTAACTTTTTCTAATTGCTAATTGGACGAGGCCTCAAAATAAAACCTGCGTGAGGCCCAAACATTAAAGCTTGTGTAGGGTCCCAGATGTCCTTGGTATGTATCTGATCTCAAGTTTGCAAGGGGCCTCAAATGTATCTGGCAATTATACCTTTCATGACTGTTCATTCCTGAAACCACGCACCGAATTATGTTTTAACACCATGCCGGGGCCGCGTATAACATGCGGGCCACTCAGTGGCGTAGGCAAGGGGGGGTTTCGGGGGTTAAACCCCCCCATTGGCTCCGGGAAAAAGTTTTTTTTAAGGTTATTTTTCCATTTTAGCAAGAAAAAATAGCAAAAAACAGGGTTTCCGGCCATAAACCCCCACCCCATCAAAAATTTCTGGCTACGCTACTGGGGCCACTGTGGTCATCCTTACAACGTCATGCAGGTTTGGTCCCTTGAGACCGTGTGCAGTCATGATTCGTAGGGCATAAAGGGACTGTCTTGCTTGGATGCATATACGCTTTATATGGGCTTCAAACCATAGGTTTTCAGTCACAACAACCCCTAGAATTGACATTCTTTGGACCCGAATAAGACCCGGAACCTCTGCTGGAGCGAACTCTGGCATTCCTCTTCCCGGACGGCGAACCACCATCTCCTGAGTCTTTCTTTGATTGAGAGTCAAGTTGCAGCATTTGGCCCACTCAGTTACATGATCGAGTTCTTCCCTAATTGTGTCACTGTTGATGGTGGGTACCAACAGGTAAGTGTAATCAGCGTATTTGGCCGTACGGTTTCGGGGACGTACTGTTTTAAGTTTCGAAATGGCCGTTAGAAAGTTCAAAGGACCTAGACCAGATACTTGAACAATGCTAGCGTTGATGTCAGCTGCATCCGAGACCAATCCATTGTATTTTGTTACGTGTCTTCGATTCGTTAGGGTCAGGGTATCATCAACTGCCCATCAATAATGATAAAATTTGTTAAGATGACAGCCTATAAATGTTACCCGTAAAGTTGGCAAATCGAACAAATTTAAACAATGGAGAGGAGACACTCTGAAGTCCTATATCACTACTAACAGCATTGAAAAATGAGCAGTTTTTTTAAGATGACAGCTTAAAATTCTACCGTTACAGCATGGAAATTCCAAAAATTTAACAATTGGGAGGGGCAGTTATTGACGCTTTACACCATATCATTCAGCTATTATATTATGAGAAATTTTGCTGAGATGACACCTCAAGGTATGGGAACTCCATTTTGGGGGGAGGGCTCAAGTACCCTAGCGCCGGTGTCCCGTGACAGAGCCTCCCCCCTAAAAGTCTCTCCCGGAGACTATTTCGAAACAGATTCTCCCCCCGGAGGATCCATTCCAGAATAAATTCGCTCCCGGAGACTATATTCTGAAATAAAGTCTCCGTGGGGTAGAGAATATTTCCGCCGTCCACGAAATAAAGTCTCCCCCGTTCAGCGTAAAATTGGCTACAGTTGCATCAAATTTAGAAATGAGCAGGTTAAACGGTTATTTTACGTTGCCAGATTATATAACAACAAAATAAGCACTTTTTATTTCAGAAAATTTCTTCCAATACAGAGTTCCAGCCAGGGGAGACTCTGTTTCGGGGAGAGACTTTGTATCGGGGGGAGACTTTATTTCGTGACACCGGCAATGTATTATACTTTATTTATTTCTTTACTGTCTATTATGATTTTCCTTAATTTAATTTTTGTCTGATATTCCATGCGTTTTCACCGTACTCTCAAGGATTCAGCTAACTATATGTCATTATGTAATTGATTAAGTCACAATTTGAGAAATACATGTGGTAGATCTTTACAAGAAATGAAATTTGTAGGATTTATTTTGCTATAAAATTTCTGGGCCTACAATCTCTATTTATAAGTAAGAATTTTAAGTACAAATATACAATGTATAATTTAGTAGGGCCTACACATCCAAGGTCTTTATTTCTGATTAGTTTTTAATTGCGCTATGTCGATCTGTATGATCTTATGTGGACTTATGTTTACAATTTAAATCTGAAAAGATTTCAGTACCTTTAAATTTTTGTTAATTTCTTATTCAACCAAAGTTTTAAGAAAAAATACCCGTGGTAGATTAATGTTACGTAGGCCTATACCAATAAATTTTGGCCTAATAATAAATTTGTGTTATTTGCAGATTTAGATAAAACTGCACAAGCAAGGTTTAAGCCTAGAATGAAGTTTCCTATGCAAAAAACGCAAATTATTGTCCTTTTCCGTTTCTTCCTTTTTGAAAGTTTTTTTATTTTTTCGACAAAACCGACGTTTTTCCGTTTCTTATTTTATTTTCATAGCGTTTTACTTCTCTGCTGGTAGGAATAAACACACTCTAGTGGCAATGTTCTAACGAGTTACCATAACACTTTTGAAATTGTGGACAAGCTTGGCATAAGAGATGGATGTTCTCACCTCGTTCCCTGCTGAGTCTTAGGTACAGAATGGTTTCCCTCAGGTCATTCACAATCGTCCTGTTCTTTTCCTTTCTTTTTTCGACTATTACATCCCGGAGGTCTTTAGTTCTGTCTCTTTTCGCTCGTCTTTCAAAGATCACCTCCCGGAGGTCTTTGGATCTTTTCTTCTTCTTTTGTTTGCCAATCATCTCCCGGAGGTCTGTTGTCCTTTTTTTCTCTTTTCGTTTGCCAATTATCACCTCCGGGTTGTCTTTGGTTCTATTCGTTTCCTTTCGTTTTCCAACGATGACGGACGTCTGAATTGAAATACATAGATGGCAATAATTAGCCTACAATTCCAAGACAGTTCTTACACTGTGCTATAATTAAACTCCATAGCATCCCTGCTGATTGACATGGTTTTCGTGCAATTATTGACAAAAACGGGACGCTTAAAAATTAATAAGCACCACAACTCTCATGATAGTACTCTATCACCATAATACTTATTATGACTAGTAAATGCCGCCTTTACTATTCAATTCGTTTGTACACGTTTGGACTACCAGGGGGTTAGTAGCCTAGAGTGGTTATCAACCCTTTCTGCGTAGGTTTATTGTATCACAAACCTGTTTCATATGGAAGTAAATTGTGCACTTCAGGTTGATGTTGGGTACATTTGAACACATTTTGATGTCAGAAATGTTGTGATATCCCACGCCATTCACAAGTTATACCATAAATAATATGTGGAAATAGGCGCAGATTTTACAAAGACACAAACCGATATTTCTGCGCAAACGTTTGTCCATCCATATATGTATGTATGTATGTATGTATGTATGTATGTATGTATGTATGTATGTATGTATGTATGTATGTATGTATGTATGTATGTATGTATGTATGTATGTATGTATGTGTGTATGTATGTATGTATGTATGCATGCATGCATGCATGCATGTATGTATGTATGTATGTATGTATGTATGTTTGTATGTATGTATGTATGTATGTATGTATGTATGTATGTATGCATTTAATTATGTATGTATGTATGTGCACTTGTTATAGCGCCGCTTCAGGCTCTCTCACTACTCAGAGGCGCTCCCGACTGCAGAGCGGACACTGCAGCGGAGTTTCACGCCGAAGCGCTGAGCAATTGCGAGTGAAGGACTTGCCTAAGGTCCCTACGCGAAGACGTGAGGTGGATTCGAACCTCGAACCTTCCGGCTTCAAGGCAACGACGCCACCACTACACCGCGCTCCACGATCCATATATTACATACATACATACTTTCAGTTACGTTCTAATTAATTAAGTAAGTAAGTAAATATTAATTAAGTATTGATATTAACTTGCACTAAAAATAGTCGTGGAGCTAGGGGCCATGGTTGCATAAGCTGCTTTTCCTGATTTCTTTTGCACCCTGTTTATTGAGTCATGTTTATACTGTTTGACTTGTGTGTGTGCAATAAACAAGTTCATTCATTCATTCATTCATACTCATAAATCGTATTTATACCGCCATCACAATGCGCATCCGTTCATTTTTTTCTGACCCCTGCCCATATGCTTACCTAGGCCTACATATAAAATACACCCACCCATTCCCGCACTTCCAATAAGCGGGTTCGACATCTCAGCATAGGTCAGGTCAATTATGAGCGGTCAGCTCAAGGCCAACGACGGTCACGGCCGGAAGACATTAAACATGGAGATTGTTAATGGTTTCATCGGTCTAAATATAGATATCGATGAATGGATTTAAAGCGTTTGAACGTTGATGCATTAAGAAAATTTTGCGGTAGGCTAATCGTGGTTTACAAATTATATGCAATATAAAAAGCGAGAAGAGTTAATTAGGCGTATGTCTATGCCGCATATAATTATAGCCAGAACTATAGCAGAAAATCTCTTTTCAATGAATTGACAACTATAGCCCTATTTCTTTGAGTATTTCTTGCGTGAGTGAGAATTATTGTAGTATTTGCTGGTCCTAGCAGTCATGGGCGCCCGCACATAGGGGCAAGGGTGGACAATTGCCCCCCTGGAAAATTGACACCAGGTCCTATGTTTTTAACTGCTACTTTTGGGTCTTTAACAAATTTCTAAGGACACTATTCATAATAAAAATTATACACAGAATGAAACTGAGAAATTTGCATGAGAAACCTCTTTTAAAAAATACCCGTATTCTTAATTTCCAACTTTGAATTTTTCAAGCTCTTGCTACTAACAAATTTAACCGTGACTATCGCAAAAATTTTGCCCCCCTGCAAATATTTTTGCGGGCGCCCATGCTAGCAGCATATAGCTGTTAGCCTGGTACAATGATATTATAAAAGATAGAATCAACAGCAAAAACATCCGTTAACGGCGTTAAGGCCATGTGAAAGGTTAGTATGGTTATTGAAAAAGACGACACAACTAGGCTTGCATGTACATGTTTGTCTTATACGACCAAATCACGGTCTATGCGGTCATAAATGAATACGTAAAATAGTTGACTGACTTACTTCAAATCTTGCGGTCGATTTTTCTTCCACAAACTTTTTCCTCTTAGAATTTACAAACTCCATCGTTTGGAGTGATTCCTCGTTCTCCAATATGAAATATAAGACAAACAAAAGTGTAAACATTTTAACCTTGCCTTTAAATTAAATGTAAACCATAATTATAAGCGGTCTCAATTGTGATTATGTGAAACTTAGAAATTTGCATAAGAAACCTCTTTTAAAAAATACCCGTATTTTTAATTTCCAACTTTGAATTTTTCAAGCTCTTGCTACTAACAAATTTAACCGTGACTATCGCAAAAATTTTGCCCCCCTGCAAATATTTTTGCGGGCGCCCATGCTAGCAGCATATAGCTGTTAGCCTGGTACAATGATATTATAAAAGATAGAATCAACAGCAAAAACATCCGTTAACGGCGTTAAGGCCATGTGAAAGGTTAGTATGGTTATTGAAAAAGACGACACAACTAGGCTTGCATGTACATGTTTGTCTTATACGACCAAATCACGGTCTATGCGGTCATAAATGAATACGTAAAATAGTTGACTGACTTACTTCAAATCTTGCGGTCGATTTTTCTTTCACAAACTTTTTCCTCTTAGAATTTACAAACTCCATCGTTTGGAGTGATTCCTCGTTCTCCAATATGAAATATAAGACAAACAAAAGTGTAAACATTTTAACCTTGCCTTTAAATTAAATGTAAACCATAATTATAAGCGGTCTCAATTGTGATTATGTGAAACTTAGAAATTTGCATAAGAAACCTCTTTTAAAAAATACCCGTATTTTTAATTTCCAACTTTGAATTTTTCAAGCTCTTGCTACTAACAAATTTAACCGTGACTATCGCAAAAATTTTGCCCCCCTGCAAATATTTTTGCGGGCGCCCATGCTAGCAGCATATAGCTGTTAGCCTGGTACAATGATATTATAAAAGATAGAATCAACAGCAAAAACATCCGTTAACGGCGTTAAGGCCATGTGAAAGGTTAGTATGGTTATTGAAAAAGACGACACAACTAGGCTTGCATGTACATGTTTGTCTTATACGACCAAATCACGGTCTATGCGGTCATAAATGAATACGTAAAATAGTTGACTGACTTACTTCAAATCTTGCGGTCGATTTTTCTTCCACAAACTTTTTCCTCTTAGAATTTACAAACTCCATCGTTTGGAGTGATTCCTCGTTCTCCAATATGAAATATAAGACAAACAAAAGTGTAAACATTTTAACCTTGCCTTTAAATTAAATGTAAACAATAATTATAAGCGGTCTCAATTGTGATTATGTGGCTCATTTTAACCTTCAACAGCTAACGTGTAAAAACTTACGTTACAGCTAACCTGGGGTCCAGCTGGGCCCCATTGTAGCCTACTTTTTTAATATTCGAGTTTGTAAACACGATATCGATGATGAAAATCAATTCCCCACTATTTTTATAGGTAAATTGGTTATGTATGTTTGTTTGGTTTGTTTGTTTCTTGGTTTGTATGTGTACTTGTTATAGCGTACATGCCAGATTTCTACTCAGAAGCGCTCACAACCACAGCGCGGGCACTGAATTGGGGTTTCACGCTGAGGCTCTGAACAATTGCGAGTGAAGGACTTGCCCAAGGTCCATACGAGGCGGCTTGAGGTGGATTCTATGCCCTACTGCAAAAAATGCAAATGTCTGCAAGAAGTAGGGACGCCAGAGGGGGATAGGGGATCTAACCCCCTAAAACCGCTTTTTTACATGGAAAATTAAATATTTCAATTTTAAGCTCCTCTTTAAAAATGTGAAATTTCAATAAGATTTAGATCAAATGACTAAACAAAGGAAGTCACAAATTTTGGCGAATGAAAATGGGAAATATCCTCCGAGAGGATTCAGCCCCCAAAAATCTGAAATCCTGGCGCCGCCAATGTTTGCGAGTAAGTAACTCCTTGAGCACGGTAATTAAAGTTTATGCAAGTCTACAGATATCCTATTGTCGTAGTGAACATTAGGGTTTGGGTCAGAGTAAGGGTTAGGGTCTATTTGACCCTGTCCGTCTGTCTGTCTGCTTGTCTTCCTGTCCGTCCACCCATCTGTCTGTCTGCCTGCCTG
The DNA here is from genome assembly GCA_949752735.1 of Lumbricus terrestris. Classification (NCBI taxonomy): domain Eukaryota; kingdom Metazoa; phylum Annelida; class Clitellata; order Crassiclitellata; family Lumbricidae; genus Lumbricus; species Lumbricus terrestris. The sequence goes on from CATKHU010000022.1 coordinate 12,439, forward strand.
CCTGTCCATATTCTATTTGTCTATCTGTCTGTCTGTCTACCGGTCTGTCTGCATCTCTGCCTGCTTGTCTGTCTGCTTGTATGCCTGTATGTTCGTCCGTCTGTCAGTCTTCTGTCTGCCTATCTGTCTATCTTTCCGTCTGTCTGTCTGCGTGTCTGTTTGTCTGTCTGCCTGTCCGTCGTCTGCCTCTCTGCCTGCCTGCCTGTTTGTCTATCTGTTTGTCTGTCTGTCCGTCTGTCTGTATATCTGTCTGTTTGTCTGTCTGTCTGCCTGTCTGTCTGCTTGTCCTTCCGTCCGTCTGTCAGTCTTCTGTCCCCTGTCTGTCCGGCTCTGTCGGTCTGTCTGTCTCTCTTTCATTCTTTCTCCCTCTCTCTGTCTGTCTGTCTCTTTCTCTCTCTCTCTCTCTGTATCTCTCTGTCTCTGACTGTCTGTCGTCTGCCTGCCTGCCTGTCTATCTGTCTGTCTGTCCGTCTGTCTGTCTATCTGTCTGTCTGTCTACCTGCCTGTCTGTCCATATTCTGTTTGTCTATCTGTCTGTCGTCTGCCTGCCTGCCTGTCTATCTGTCTGTCTGTCCGTCTGTCTGTCTGTCTGTCTGTCTACCTGCCTGTCTGTCCATATTCTGTTTGTCTATCTGTCTGTCTGTCTACCCGTCTGTCTGCTTGTATGCCTGTCTGTTCGTCCGTCTGTCAGTCTTCTGTCTGCCTATCTGTCTATCTTTCCGTCTGTCTGTCTGTCTGCTTGTCTGTTTGTCTGTCTGCCTGTCCGTCGTCTGCCTCTCTGCCTGCCTGCCTGTCTGTCTATCTGTTTGTCTGTCCGTCTGTCTGTCTATCTGTCCGTCGTCTGCCTCTCTGCCTGCCTGCCTGTTTGTCTATCTGTTTGTCTGTCTGTCCGTCTGTCTGTATATCTGTCTGTTTGTCTGTCTGTCTGCCTGTCTGTCTGCTTGTCCTTCCGTCCGTCTGTCAGTCTTCTGTACCCTGTCTGTCCGGCTCTGTCGGTCTGTCTGTCTCTCTTTCATTCTTTCTCCCTCTCTCTGTCTGTCTGTCTCTTTCTCTCTCTCTCTCTGTATCTCTCTGTCTCTGACTGTCTGTCGTCTGCCTGCCTGCCTGTCTATCTGTCTGTCTGTCCGTCTGTCTGTCTATCTGTCTGTCTGTCTACCTGCCTGTCTGTCCATATTCTGTTTGTCTATCTGTCTGTCTGTCTACCCGTCTGTCTGCATCTCTGCCTGCCTGTCTGTCTGCTTGTATGCCTGTCCGTTCGTCCGTCAGTCAGTCTTCTGTCTGTCTGTCTATCTGTCTGTCCGTCTGTCTATCCGTCTGTCTGCCTGCCTGTCTGTCTGCTTGTCCGTCCGTCTGTCAGTCTTCTGTCCCCTGTCTGTCTGGCTCTGTCTGTCTGTCTGTCTGTCTGTCTCTTTCATTCTACCCCTCTCTCTCGGTCTGTCTCTGTCTCTCTCTGTGTCTCTCTCTGTCTCTGTCTGTCCGTCTGTCTGTCTGCCTGTCTGTCTGTGCGTCTGTATGTATGTCTCTATGTCTGTTTGTCTTTCTATCCGTTTGTCTGTCATTCTTTTTTTACCTTTTTGGAATTGAAATATGAAAAAACCTTATGAAAATCACATGTAAAAAAAATATTTGCCACCGTGTTTTTCAAAAACTTTTTTCAGGAAAAGCACCCTAACATTAAAGCAAACAATTACATAAGATATTAAGGTAGCAGCCACTTCACAATTCTGAATAAATAAATGATGAACATGCTTGGGGTCCGCATGGACACCAGGTTAGCTGTTGAAGGTTAAACCTGGCCCGCTGTCTGAAATACCATCAACGCTTCCAAATCTTGCTTTGACAACTTGTTCAGTTCAGGGAAGCTGCCTGGACATGTCAGGTGCCTTGACAGAACCGTCTTAAAATTTCCCGCCAAAATGAATTTCTTTGATTGCACAGCATAATAGGCGATGTTGGTGTAGTTGAGCAGATGTGACTACCAAGTCTACCAACAGAGGCATTGACAAGAACAGTTATTTCCATTAATTCAGCTTCCACCTACGCCAAGAATTAGTTTTCTCAATCCAAATATATTTCCATCAATAAACTACGGCGCCAAAACGTTCGGCGTCAAAACGGCGGCACCAAAACGACCTGCTTCGTCAAAAGTAGGCCAACGTCAAGGCCGTAGCTAGGGGGTGGTTTTGGTGTTTGAATAACCCCCGAAAAGGAAAATGAGAAAATAAATGAATGCATTTACTAGCACATGATGCAAAAACCATGAAATAAAACCATGAAAACACCCCGAATTGATAAATGTTAAAAAAATTGATGACATTTCCTGAAGATTTCGGCATCGGACGACTAAAAAAAGGGCATCAGTTTTCCGGACGGGAAATTGGTGACATTTTTCTGAAGATTTTGGCCGGAAGACTAAAAAAAGTCATCAGTTTTTTCGGAGGGAAACTGAAGAAACACCCCCCGAAATCAAATCCTGGCTGCGGTCTTGGCCAACGTCTAACGGAGTGTTTGCAAAAAGAAGCAAGAAGTACCATGAAACAGTTTGATGCCTACCTTTCGTCCATCAGACACCATGTTCGTCAATTTTATCAGCGAAATCGGCAAAAGTAATTGTTCTTTCAGTCCCTAGGCTTATATTTATAACGTAGGCCTCTGCTCTTCGTCATTGGAGCATTTTCAAACGACCAATCACGTAGCTGATACTGGACAGATCGCTAATGAATTTGTTGGAGGAGCAGCTATGACCCATAAAACTCTGTTTCATCAGTCATAAAGTCATATTCTTAAACCTGGTTCGGCTGGAGATCTCTTCGGAGAGCGCCACATAAGAGCCTAGGAGGAATAAAGAATTCGTTTAAAAAATTGATCCAACCTTGACAGAATGGTCTGAGAGTTCAATAAATGGCCCTTCTTCTTAAAATTATCACGAACTTATCTAGGGGTGCCAACCATCCTGAATTCGCCGGGACAGTCCTGGAATCGGCCAAGGCGTCCCGTGTCTTGGATTGATCCCAATGTGTTCGTGAATAATGTTGAAGAAATGCACTTAACAAAATGTTCTTAGCTTGCACACTAAACTCGATAAGTTGCGATGATGTTGTACATTGTGCTCTCAGTTGTTAGCTGTACATCGCATGTTGGACAGCGCTAGGTTGAAATCGTCAAAACACAAAAAACCACTGGGACTCAGTTGCATTGTGTCCTACGTAGGCTACTTATGAATGCATGTCTGTATCCATAGACGCATGTATGTATGTATGTATGTATGTATGTATGTATGTATGTATGTATGTATGTAAGTATGAATGTATGTATGCATGTATGTATGTATGTATGTATGTATGTATGTATGTATGTATGTATGTATGTATGCTTGCACGTGTGCATGTATGCATGTATGGTTGCATGTTTGTATGTACGTATGTATGTATGTATGTATGTATGTATGTATGTATGTATGTATGTATGCATGTATGTATGTATGTATGTAGGCTATGTATGTGTGTATGTATGTATCAATCAAAACATACTTTAACATGGGGCTCTAAGAAAGACTGGGGGTCGAAGCCCCCCAGCCCCCCGCAAATCTCACCCTGGGTCATGGTATATTATTTGATTGCTTGCGGAGAATAAATATTTCGACCATATGACTAATGACTAAAAAATCATCATATATCTTCTAGCAAAGATCAGCGTGGGATGGGGTGGGGTGGGGGCTGAGGGATGGTGGTGGGAAGAATTTTCCGAATACACAAATTTCGCGGGTGGCGTACCTGTGGCGGTCGGAGTGTAGTGTGGTGTGGTGGGGTCGGGGTGGCGAGTGGGGGTGGGTGGGGTGCGGAGTGGGGATTGGGTGGAGTGGGGTATGGGGTGGGGTGGGTGGTGGTAGGAGTGAGGTGAGGATGGGTGGGTGGTGGGAAGGGGTGGGAGTGTGGGGGTTGAGGTGGGGAGGGAGAGGAGTGTGTGTGGGGTGAGTGGTGGGATATGGGGCTGGGATTGGGGAAAAGAAACAACCTGGCACAACCTACACACATACATGCACACGCACACACACGCACACACACACACTTCTTGGAACAACGCATTCTTTGTATTGGCGTTTATAACTTCAAATGCATATGGTCGTAAATCTCAGCGAACTGGGGAATCATCGCACTTCCCCTCCGCATTTATAGGTGAACAGCTAGCCCGTGAAAGGCAGCTCTTTGCGTCGGCTCCGAGCGAGTTTATGAGCATCACA
>CATKHU010000023.1:0-25167 GCA_949752735.1 Lumbricus terrestris
AATAAGGATACCTGTATATCTTTATCTTTCTATATTTCTCGCTATAAAACTGAAACTTGCTCGCTAGCTTCTGAGAAGGAAATTCTGTCGCAAGCCACAATTTAGTCATTTTTCTACGACAGCAGCTCAACAATTGCTAACTTGTACTACATTGCCAGCAACCAATATTATTTGTGCGCCATCGCGTTCTATGGGCATTTTATGTTTTGGTGTGATCCTTCGCTTTAACCATGGGGTGCGATACGCTGCAGTGGTTGACGTGCTAGATCTTCAATGAAGACGACTTGTGTGTGGTGAAATCCTCGTCATAGGAACTATAACTGCCCGATCCAATTGCGCTGCTTACCAACGCATTCATGGCGAGTAAACTATTGGTGGGATGATCAATTGGAGTTATTGAACTTGTCTGCTGTAGATGTGTAGTTATGTTTTATATCGGTCTTCTGTTTGCGATGGAATGTGTCAGAGTGAGACGCACTCTTTGTATAACATTGAAATTTTATCGCAAGTAAACGCTACTGCTGTTGAACAAATCAAGTATGCGCTAAGACACATTAAAAACGCTTATCATCACTGTTATAATTAAGGCGGTTCCGTTCTCTTGTAAGGTTGGAATTTGAGTATACTGTAATATTCCAAAGCCTCGTCAAATCTGGATCCTCCATCTTGTTAGGTTGGATATACACTGCGTCCTTGCTCATGAATATAATTAGAACATTACATTATTTCGGAGAATTTATTTAGCGCCTCTTAAGACACCTGCTCAAAAACGTATACAGGGTTCATCACCATAGCGAAGTTTTGTTCGCGATTTCTGATCTAGTTGCGATATTCTAACAGTCGGCGTCTAGCTTTATTCAATGAGATTATCTGGTCATCTTTTATGGAACGACTTGAATCTCAGTTATACCTTGTTTAAGGGGTACGCTTTGTTACAGTATATATGTTTTACTTTCCTCTGTTTGCTTGTTTGTGTGTGCACTTGCTATAGCACCCCTTCAAGCTCAATACTTCAAAACCTTATGAATTACCCCGAAAAATACTCAGAGGCGCTCACGACTACAGCGCAGACACTGCACCTGAGTTTCACGTAAAGGACCGAGCAATTGCGAGTGAAGGACTTGTTCAAGGTCCCTAGGCGGCGACTTGAGGTGGATTCGAACCTGCAACCCTACGGCTGCAAGGCAACGAACATACCCACTACACCACCGCCCCCACAGAGTGCTGAACCTTTAGTCAAGACGACGGGGATTCTAATCCCGCCATTGGAAAACTATTTCAATTCTCTGTCTACTTAACAACCCTAACCAGTGCATCTATAGTGACTTAAGTGAGTAAATAATTGGTGGGTGTAGTTATTTACATCGGCTTTCTCTTTCGAAAGAAAGAATGTGTCAGAGTGAGAATAACTATTTATAGTATTGAACTTAATTTGATCGCAAGGAAACGCCAAACGTTGATAAATGCAGCGCGGTCCTTAGACACCTTTAGAAAGGTTTTTAGCTAAAATATAAGAAATAACTACGCCAGACGCGTTATATTAGAAGAATTTTACGGGCATTGCTCATGAATGGGATCATTTTGTCGAAAAAGATTTAGCCTATGTTGACCTCAGCGGCATTTTGTTGTCATGAGTTGTCGCTTAAACTATGGTTGACATATTGTCGGTGGATTTACGTATTTCTTCCCTACGATAGAATGTACAGTGATACAAACGTTAACGGGTTTAGAATTACATTGGTTCGGCTAATCTGAAAAGCTAGCCACTTATTTCCATATTGCAAACAATCCAATTAATTAATTAGTCAATCAATTTATTAATCCGGTCGGTCGGTTGGTCAGCCAGTCATTCAGCCAAGTATTCGTTCAATTATTTACATAGCAAATCTTCAAGAAACTAGTTGTGACGCCCGCCGTCTTCGACATCCCCGGTCTCGTCACTTCCGAATCATCGTACGAAGATGCAGCGTGTTGCTGTGGAAAGTTCTTAGAGTTAGAGGGAGGCAAAGAGCCTCATAATAAGCCACATCGCCATATTCAATTATTGATCCAATAATGATCTATCATAACTATGGCGATACATGCCAGGGATTATGATACTCGCTTTAGACACTTTTAAAAAAGAGATTTTCGAAATTATGAATATGTTTCGTGCGTTCAATCGTATGATTCCAGAGACATTTCAACACATTCATTTTGCTAATAATGTGAGAATTACATTGGTTCGGCTAATCTGAAAAGCTAGCCACTTCTGTTGTCATAAGCCCTCGTCAAAATCTGCATCCATCCCAAGCGATAGTCATTTGGGTACGCGTCTTTGTACGCTAAGGTTTTTTTCTTCAACGGCTTTGGTATCCCCAAGGTTGAGCTAAAAAGTTGAACATATCGGGTAAAGCAGCACTTTTAGCAACCCATTAGTCTGTCACCGCATTTTCATGGGAATCCCCGAAAGTTTTTCAAACCTCGGCTTTAACGTTGTAACAGGGTGGTGATATTTGCAGTTTAACATCACTGTGGTAACAAAGACCATTAGCGACGCCCTCCTCCTTTATCCAGGCTTGGGACTGGCACTGGTTGAGTGCAACCAGTGGCGGAGTCAGAGTGCGCATTGTTTGCCGTGCTGACAGATCAACCAATATTCCATCGACCAATTTTCTGTCTTTAATATCTATTAAAATCGCCCTCGTTCTGTCAATTAAATTGGCGCGAAATAATTTACAATAATCCTTTGTCGTCAAATGGAAGACGTTCTTATGAATACTGTGTCTGATTATCTTCTGAAGTAATTAAAGGTCGACGTCATCAACTCCGAAGTCGCTAGATGGCGATACATGCCAGGAATTTAGATACTCGCTTTAGACACCTTTAAAAAGAGATTCTCGAAATTATGAATATGTCTCTTGCGTTCAATCGTAGGATCCTACACCATGATTGGCTGAATTCAGATTTCAAGAGGGCCTCTATGAAAACAGAGGCCGTTCCCCTCGACAAAAATTTGTTTGGAATATTACAGCACTTACATTGATAGGATGGAACACTATTAAAGCAGGATGAGCAGAGATCAAGCAACATCTGTGCTCATCTAGGTTTAATAGTGCTCTATCCTGTCGATGTTATTCCATTATGCGCAATGCCTTGTATGTGGCTATGCCTATGCGAAAGCTTAGACGTTAGCCTGTTTGAGGATAAAACTGGAACTACTACTCTTGCTAGATTACGGTAAAAAAAATTCCGTCGCAAGCCACAGCTGATTCATTTTTCTGCGACAACAGCTCAACCGATGATAAATTATCTTAAATTGTTAGCAACCCGTTTGTGCACCATCGGGTTCTATTGTCATTTTTTGTTTCGATATGAACCTCCGCTTTAGCTGGTATGGTGTTGCGATGTTACTTAGTGCTGTAATATGCCAAACAAATTTTTGACGACGTAAACTGCCCTTAAAACTATGCGTGAGCGGAGACCTGGGCGGAGACTTGTGGGAGGGGGGGGGGAAGAGAAAGACGAGAATTTTTTGACGGACGAGTGGTTGAGTGTCGCCGAATTTTTTTTATCTTTTGTCGGCCAAAATGTCTGACGACCTTTTTTTAGTCTCCCGCTAAAATATCGGACAAAATCCTATTTTCGCCGCCAAAAAAGTTGATGACTTATTTTAGTCGTGACGCTCAACGATTAGGGGGGGGGGGGCAAATGCATGGGTCGTCCTCCAACACCTCCATTGGAGGGACCGTCCCCCCTGTCCCACCCCTAGGTCTCCACCCATGAAACTATGGATTCCTCCTATGCTGCAGTGGTTGACGTGCTGGATCTGCAATAAAGACGACATGTGTTCAAATCCTCCTCAAATGAACTTAAGACTGTCCGATCCAATTGCGCTTTATTACTATGACAAACTAATCTTTGTCGATTGCAACGAACTCTGTTGTCATAAGCTGTCGTTATACCATGGATCCATTCTCTGATCAACGCATTCAAGGTAATTAAACTATTGTTGGTATGATCAATTCAAGTTACTGAACTTGTCGCCTGCAGTTGTGTGGCTATATTTTACTTGGTCTTCTGTTTGCGATAGCATGTGTCAGAGTGAGGTTGCTGTTTGTATCAAATTGAAATTTAATCTAAAATAAAAGCTTGAAGTTGAACAATTCAAAGATGTCCCTAGGACACCTTCAAAACGCTTTTCATCAGTGTTATAATTTCGTCAGTCCCTTTCTTTAGAATGACTTGGTAATAGATAGAGCGTCGAGTCTAATGAATTTGATTAATACTTTATATTCTTTCGGTGAGAGAATGAGGAATCCATAGCTTGACGACAGCTTATGACAACAGAGGTCGCTGCCGTCGGCATTTTTGAGCATATTACGGCACTTCCTTTGGTGAATTTATATAGCGCCTTTAAAATAAACCTGCTCAGATGTGTAAACAGGGTCCACCACCATGATAGCGCAATTTTGTTCGCGATTTCTCATCCATTTGCGATATTTTCTCAGTCGGTGCTAGCTTTATTGAAAAGTTTATTCAGGAAAGTCCATTCCAGGTTTTTAGACCAACCACAGAGAACGAACACCACTGCATTGTTGCAGAGCGAGTGAAAAGAGCCGTTAAGTCACCATGGACAGCAGAGCGCAGTGCGCGGCGGTTTATGCAAGTGGAAAGGGAGAGGCAATGCTCACACAGAAATAAGTGGGTGCCCAGCCTGATAAGCATCGCCACACCAAAGATGCAATTCTAAATCAGATGCGCTGCGGGAAAGGAAGCCAGTGCAAGACCTCGCGAAAATATTGGAATACACGGTCGGACTTGGTGAACCTCCAATAAGTCGCGCGGCAGCCCGATGGACCCTCTCCAACCTCTCAGCAAGTATGGAGACGCAGTATAATCGAGGCGGCTCAGCACAAATGCATGGACAAGAGAGGTGCAGCTTTAGAAGTCAGAGAGCGAGCAATGACCCTGAGCTGCCGCAGTTGGCAGTAGCAGCTGTGGCACACCTGATCTATATGAGATGCAAGGGTGAGTTCAGAGTTCAGGAGCACCCCAAGGTCACGCACCACAGAAGAAACCCGTAAAACTGTGGATCAAAATAATATTATGTTTCACTTCCCTACGATGTGTTGTGAAGTGAGAAGGACGTTAACACCTTTCGGCTAAACGGAAAAGATAATACTTTATTTTATCTTGCAAGCACTCCAATTAATTAATTGATTAATTAATTGGATTAATTGATTGATAGATTCATTCATTCATTCATTCATTCAGTCAGTCAGTCAATCAATCAGTCAGTGAGCCAGCCAGCTAGCCAACCAGCCAGTCAGTCATTCATTCAAGTATTCTTTTAAGTATTTATACATCAACTCTTCAAGAAACCTACTCAGAGGTGCCCCGAATCCAGCACGGCCACACCGAACGGACTTCAAATGCTCATACAATGTCTCAGAGAGTGGCCAAGGTAATAGTCGCAGAACACTCCATAACGCGGGCTAACCATGGAAAACGCGTCTTTTTATGATGGAGGTACTGAGAGCACATCCCTTCTCACTAAACCTAGTGGTCGTCTTGTACCAAGTAGGTAAGTTGGGTGCAAGATTTAGCTGGCATACCAAAGCACTGCCATGTTATCTCAATAATTGGGAGATCAGATTTCATATCCCCGCCATTGAAAGTGCGTTCAATTGCGCGCCCTATGACCAAGCTGTCGCGTCATAGGAGTATATGAATTTAAACAGCATCTAATTGGGTTGAAATGAAGACATTTTGAAAGATATTGATATAACTTTGAAGATATTTTGGTTGCTGCTTGTTCATCGTTGCTACCTACTTAAATTTAGTGAAATTTCAAATTGGGTTCCCTGGCAGCGGAGCATTGTTGCTCCTTTAGGGATGACCCTTTGACACCGAGGAGAAAGTTTGCGGGTAGACACTGTGTTTGTTTGTTTGTTTATTTTTATTTCTATAAAACTGCTTTAATCTATTGATGCTGTGATGCTCTGTTGATATTGGTGTCAATAAAATGTCTTGAGTTGAGTTGAGTTGAGTTGAGTATACTACACAACCGGTGGCTTGACGCTAATACTTTATCATCGTTAGGTTAATGTACATTCGTTTGTTCGCTGTATGTTTTATCCAGACGCATGCAGCTTGTTACGGAAATATGCTGGTGTTGGTGTGTCTTCACTTTCAGCCACCTAGCGTTGCTTTTGCATTAGCTTCCTATAAACACCAACTCGTTAGACATCTTTAATTCGTTTTGCATCAAGCAGACTACGTTTTCAGTTGCGATTCATCTCGTGAATGGTACGTCACTGTGTGGTAACAAAGACCATCAGCGACGCCCTCCTCCCTTACCCAGGCTTGGGATTGGCACTGGCAGAGTGCAACCAGTGTCGGAGTTCCATCTCTTTTCAACTTCACTGTAAGGTGGTGTCCATCGTTGTCTGAGATTTGGGTCTTATCATTTAGATGGCAGTGAACTCTAAATGACGTTAAATAAATCCTAGATAAACATGTGCTCTTCTTAGACACCTTTAATTTGTCTTACTTGGACCATACGAAGCAGTGAATCGCTCTACACCTCTCGGCTATGTGCGTTTTGGTCTAAGGTGACGTAGATATAAACGGTTTTGGTGTGTGCAAGATGTAATCGAACGAAGATAATACTTCATAATGCAATGCCGTCCATCCGTTTGCGTTCAGTGAATTTTTTATGGTTACATGCACAATTGCACATAATACAGTGGTGTGCAAAAGTCTGGAACCACCTAGAAATATCGTGTTTTTTTCGACTTTCCAGCCCCTTACTCGCATATTTTCATATGCCCATTACAAACTTTCGTGTGTAGCATCATGGGGGATATATTTGGCTATTAGAATCAACTTTTTATTCTAGGTTGAACCAAATTTTACAATTTTACTATTTCAATTCTCGGTCTTCTCAACGACCCTAGCCAGTGCATCTACATGTATTAATAGTGACTTAAGTGAGTAAATAATTGGTGGGTGAAGTTATTTATATTGGCTTACTTTTTCGAAAGAAGGTGTCGGAGTGAGAAAAACTATTTATAGTACTGAAATTAATTTGATCGCAAGGAAGCGCCAAACGTTGATAAATGCAGCGTGGTCCTTAGACACCTTTACACGGTTTCTTAGTTACAATATAAGATGTAATTTCGCCAGACGCGATATATTAGAAGAATCTTATGGGTATTACTCATGAATGGGAATATTTTGTCAAAAATGATTTAATATGTTTACCTGAGCCGCATTTTCTTGTCATGAGTTGTCACTAAAACTATTGTTGAAATATCGGTGGATTGTGGATCTCTTCTCTACGATGGAATGTAAAGTGAGATAGATGTTAACGGGTTTAGGATTGCATAGGTTCGGTTAATCTGAAAAGCTAACTACTTATTTCCATCTTGCAAGCAATCAAATTAATTAATTAGTCAATTAATTAATTAATTCGGTCGGTCGGTCAGCCAGTAATTCAGTCAAGTATTCGTTCAATTATTTACATAGCAACTCTTCAAGAAACTAGTTGTGACGCCCGCCGTCTTCGACATCCCCGGTATCGCCACACCCGGATCATTGTACGAAGATGCAGCGTGTTGCTGTGGAAAGTTCTTAGAGATAGAGGGAGGAAAATACGAGGCATCTGTTGTCATAAGCCCTCGTAAAAATCTGGACCCATCCTAATCGATAGTGGTTTGGGTAAGCGTATTTGTACGATGGGGTTGTCTTCAACGGCCTTGGTATCCGTACGGTTGAGCTAAAAAGTTGAATATATCGTGTAAAGCAGGACTTTTAGCAACCCATTAGGCTGCCACCGCATTTTCATGGGAATTCCCGACGGGTTTTAACCTCAGCTTTAACGTTGTAACAGGGTGGTGGTATTTGCAGTTTAATATCACTGTGTGGTAACAAAGACCAGTAACGACGCCCTCCTCCTTTATCCAGGCGTGGGACTAGCACTGGTAGAGTGCAACCAGTGGCGGAGTCAGAGTGCGCATTGTTTAGCGTGCTGACAGATCAACCAATATTCCATCGACCAATTTTCTGTCTTTAATATCTATTAAAATCGCCCTCGTTCTGTCAATTAAATTGGCGCTAAATAATTTGCAATAATCCTTTGTCGTCAAATGTAAGACATTCTTATGAATATTGTGTCTGATTATCTTCTGAAGTAATTTAATGTCGACGCCATCAACTTCGAAGTCGCTAGATGGCGATACATGCCAGGGATTTTGATACTCGATTTAGACACCTTTAAGAAGAGATTCATTCTATTATGAATATGTCTCCTGCGCTCAATCGTAAGCTGAAGAAATGCAGATGACATTGAATACATCCAGATTTCACTAGGACCTCTATGAAAACAGAAGCCGTTCCCCTCGAAAAAATTTGTTTGTTTGCATGTATGCGCACTTGTTATAGCGCCTCTTCCAGCCCTCAACCGCTACTCAGAGGCGCACCCGACTACAGCGCGGACACTGCATCGGAGTTTCACGCCGAAATGCTGAGCAATTGCCGGTGAAGGACTTGCTCAAGGTCCCTACGCGGCGACTTGAGGTGGATTCGAACCTGCAACCCTTCGGCTGCAAGGCGACGAGCATACCCACTACACCACCGCGCTATAAAACTGAACCTACTACGCAAACTAGATTCCGAGAAGGAAATTCCATCGCAAGCCACAATTGAGTCATTTTTCTAAGACAACAGCTCAACCATTGCTAAATAATACTACATTTCCAGCAACCATTTTGTGCACCATCGGGTTCTATGGGTATTTTATGTTTCGATATTAACCTCCGCTTTTACTGGTTTGGCAATTGCGATGTTTCTTAGTTTTCAATTCAATTCAATTCAATTGGTTTATTGATCCACCAAAAAAACAAAGACAAGCAGACAATTTTGCTTACAGGATAGTACACACAGGGAATGATTGCTAGTTAACATTTGCAATTATATGGACAAGTAAGCAACCAATACTGAGTGTGGCAGAACCAATAGGCTACCCGAAGGGAATGATCCCGCTAGTGGGGCCTATTTACCAGAAAATTCATTGGGGTAACAATAGAAGATAAAAAGCAGATGCGATATTAATTAATTAATTAATTAATGGCGGTGCTTTGAAAGCAAATGAACAGAAGCAACGGGATACTTTCCCTCAAAACATATATCAAAAACATAATAATAAGCTGTAATATGCCATATAAATTTCTGACGACGACAACGACCTCTGTTGTCATAAGCTGCCGTTAAAACAATGGATCCATTCTTTGATCAACGTATTCATAGCAATTAAATTATTGGTGGTCTGATCAACTGCAGTTACTGAACCTATAGCACCTCCAGGTGTGGGGTTATATTTTATATTGGTATTCTGTTGCGATAGAATTTGTCAGAGTGAGGTTCGCTGTTTGTATCAAATTGAAATTTAATCTCAAATAAACGCTTAAAGTTGAACAATTCAAAGATATCCATAAGGCACCTTAAAAACGCTTTTCATCACTGTTATAAAATGCTTTTCATCAGTGTTATTATAAAAAACTGGTTCAGTACCTTGCTCTTAAGTGCTGTAATATGCCGAGCAAATTTCTGTCCAGGGTAACGGCCTCTGTTGTCATAGACCCTGGTCAAATCGGATCCATCCATTATAATTAATTTTCCAGTCTCTTTCTTTTAGTAGGTTTGTTTAATCTACGATGTGTCGTGGCTAATGAATCTGGTTAATAGGCTACTTCATATTCTTTCGGTGAGGAGGAGAATGAGAAATCCATAATTTATCGACAGCTTATGACAAGAGAGGTCGTTGGGCCGGAATTTTGTGGGTATATTATAGCTCTTCTTTTGGTGAATTTATATTTATCCTCTATAATAAACCTGCTCAGATGTATTATAAACAGGGTCCATCACCATAGAATGATTTTGTTCGCGATTTCTGATCGAGCTGCGATATTCTAACAGTCTTAGCTTAGCATTCATGTAGAACCTCATCAAGGGGGCTACTCAGAGGCGCTCCCAACCTCAGTGTAGCCAAATAAAACTCTTAAGATGAGAAAAGAAAGCCTGAGAAGGATTTTTACAAAGAGAGCTGTGAGCTAATTTTGTATAACGTATAGTGATCAGCTAATTGTTGAGCGTACGGATAGGCCAGCTCAAGGTCAGCTAATTGTTGAGTGTACAGACAGACAGGCCAGCTGACTGAGTGGCGGGAAAGTGCCGCGGCGCGTCGTCGCCGGAGAGAGAGAGAGACAGACAGACAGCGAGAAGGACAGAGAGAGGCAGAGAGAAGGACAGTGCGACCGAAGAGAGAGTGTACGCTGAGAGTGAGATAAGTAGAAGGAGTGCTAGTCGTGTGTAGAAGACGTTAGAGTAATAATATAATAAGATGGTGTTTCTGTCGTGCAATTGTATTGTTTGTCGTCGTTGATGCATTGTTGTGTTGTTTGCGAATATTGGAAATCGAAGAAGAAAATACAAGAAACTGATCTTTGTTGTAAGAGAACAAGTTTAAGAACTTTAGACACTTATACACTAGCCATAGCTACCGCAGTACAGTGAATAGGTTAGGCCTAGGCTGCGCTGCAGAAACAAAGAAGAGACTGGAAAAACCGTGGGTGATTGTGGAAGATCACATTTGGTGGCAGCGGTGGGATAGTCAATCCAAGTTACGGACGTTGGGATAGTCAATCCAAGTTACGGACGTTGGGATAGTCAATCCAAGTTACGGACGTTGGGATATTGTCAATCCAAGTTACGGACGGTGGGATTTTGTATCCAAGTTACGGACGGAGGGATATTTACGAACGGTGGATTTTTAGTCCAAGCTACGGACAGTGGATTTCAAATCATTACGAGAAGCCGACCTCACGGGAGAAGGAGAATGAGCATTTGATCAACCGGAGAAGCATTCCGAGCATCCGAACAACTGGTGAGAAGATACAACGGGCATACGAACGACATTACGACAACGCAACGCCAGAGAGAGGTATACAAAACTCGCTCCTTGAATAAACAAGCAATAAGAATTAAAGTCAACCAATCACAGCAATTATAGCCACTCCCTCGATTTTCTTCACGGAAATCATTGAAGTAAAGAAGTAAGATGGAGAAACTTACAGAACAAAAACAAGCTAGTATAAAAAAGATGTCTTCTGATCGAATAATAAAATTATTAATCGAAGCTGGTCTAGACGTCGAAGAAGTCGAAGAGATGTCAAGGGAAAATTTGATGAGAGCTTTAGCAGAGGTTTGGCTAAAAAAGGAAGCTGAAGAGAAAGGCGCTGTGGGTGGGGCTGAGGAGAAACCACAGGCTATGTCTATGGAGGCGTTGATGCAATTTATGATGATGAGGGAGGAGCAACGGAGACAAGAAGAGGAGAAACGTAGACAAGAGGAGAAAGAGAAAGAGGAGCAACGGAGACAAGAAGAGAAAGAGAAAGAGGAGAAACGTAGACAAGAAGAGAAAGAGAAAGAGGAGAAACGGAGACAGGAGGAGAAAGAGAAAGAGGAGCAACGGAGACAAGAAGAGAAAGAACGGAGACAAGAAGAAAAAGAGAAAGAGGAGCAACGGAGACAAGAAGAGAAAGAGCGGAGACAAGAAGAGAAAGAGAAAGAGGAGCAACGTAAACAAGAAGAGAACGAAAGAGCGGCAAAAGCAGAAAAGATGAGACAAGAAGGGATTGAACGAGCAGAAAAGATTCGACTAGAGGAAAAAGTAAGAGCAGAACAAGCAGAAAGGATGAGACAAGAAGAGATAGAGATGCAGAAGCAGCAGTTCCAGCTTCAGTTAGAACAACTGAAAAAAGATCGTGACGAAGCAGAACGAAGAAGGATGGAACTAATGATAGAATACGAGAGAGCAAGAAAAAGTGATGAAGAAATACGAAAACAACAGATTGAAGAGCAAAAGGCTCGCGAGGAAGTCAAAGAAACCATGCGTTTGGCAGAATTACAAAGAGCCGAAGAGATTCGACAGGAAGAATTGAATATGGAGAAAGAAAATTTGGAAAAAGCGGAACGAGAAAGGGAAGAACAAGTACATTTAGAACAAAAGAAACTCGCTCTTAAGGAAGCTCAGCTCCGAGAAATGGCTATTGAAAAGGAGGAACGCAGAAGGCAGTTAGAATTGTTGCAGCAGAAGATAGAACAAGAAGAACTGCGAAGGGAAGAAGATCAAAATAGACTGAGGGAACGAAATGAAGACGAAAGAAGAAGCCGAGAAGAGTTAGAACGAAATAGGATCCGAGAAAGTGAGACAATGGTGTCCAAGATTAAGAAGATAGGTGATGCAATGAAACACGTGTTACCTAAGATGCCATATGATATGATGGAGGTGCCATTATATTTTGAGACAGTTGAGAATGCATTCAACAGTTTTACGGTGGAAAAGCAGTTTTGGGTCAAATTGCTGTTGCCACTAATGACGCCAAGAGCGAGAACGGTGTTAAACCGATTGTCTTTTGATGATCTAGACAATTACGACATAGTGAAAGAACATTTACTGAAAGAATTCAAATTGACAGCGAGAGAATATCGATCACGATTTGTAGATGCGAAGAAAACGGCAGAAGAGACATACACTATGTTTACAGCAAGATTGAAGAATCTGTTGAACTATTATGTCAGAAGTAGGCGAGTGGGCAAAGACTATGAGAAGTTATTTGATCTGTTGGTGGCAGATAAGTTGAAAGAATGTCTACCACCGGGTCCACTACAGTTTGTACTAGCAAAGGTGGGTACTGAATGTTTGGAAGCTAGTAATGTTGCAGATCTCGCAGACATACATGTGAACAATCGAATTGGTCTAATGTTTCAAGACAAACCGAAATATGAAGCATGGGGTAATAGTTCGAAGCAAACCAGGTGGAATAGTAGTAACAAAGAAACAGGAAGCCAAGCCAGAAGTAATGAAGTAAGGAAAGATAGTGCTCATGGAAGACAGTTTGGTCAAGATAGAAGAGAAGCAACGGGTGACAGACAAATATACAGTCGAATTCCAGTGATGGGACGCCAAAGAGAAAGCAATGCAGCATATACTCCGTACAATTACAGACGGGAGAGCACTGAACAGAGAGGTATTGTGAGGAAACGTTGCCATAATTGTCAGTCAGACCGACATTTGATAAAGGATTGTCAAGCACCACCAAGAATGACAAATCTGAGAAATAGATTTACTCGAAGTGCAGAAAATCTCAGAGTAAATCAGATCCAAGTAATGAATGCACCTAATCAGCTGGAAGGACAAGACAACCGCGAAACGGAAGTGAAGTCAGTAATGAAGTGTACGCCTCAGTTTACTATACAGAGAGAAGTAGTAAAATCGGATACTTGTCGAGAAACAGAAAGTAAAGATCAGTGTCAACGTACGAAGAAGTCCTTACTACGGCATGTAGATGTAGAAATACGTGGAAATGATGACAGTTGTCGTCCCGTGCAAGTCAAAGCGCTGATTGACTCTGGTACTGAGATTCCAGTAATCAATGAGGAATTATTGAAAGGAGCGACAGTAGAAGAAATTGGCAGAGTACATTTGCAATGTGTGGCTGGAGAACCCATTCCAGCTAAGTTGGTGAAAATAGAAGTGCGGATGAGTGGTCATAACGTAGGAGGAGATTTGAAGGACAAGGAAATGAATATTGCGCCATATTTAACCTTGGTATGTGGCAGCATTCCGGCAGTCTTGTGCAAAGATAACAAAGAAAAGTTCTTGCTGCATCCAGAAATAATTGCAGAACTGAAAGAGGTTCCACCAGTGAGTATATTGCAAGGAGAATTGCAAGCGAATGTGACTACGAGAGCACAAAGTCGGAGAAGAGAAGTGGAAGAAGGAGAAGAGGAACAGCTAAATGAAAGTTTGCTAGACGATGACACAGAAAGCGATGATGAACAAAGCGTTCAAGAAGAAGAAGAAGGAGTAACATCCGGAAGCAATGAAATTGAAGAAGAGATGGTTGCATGTGAACGTGATGATTATGATGATTCTGGAAGTGATAGTGAAATGGACACGAGTATGAGAGATTTGTTTGCCGAGAATACGAGTGATGAAAGACAATTGGCAGACGCAAAGAAATTTGAAGAGCAGCAGAGAAATGACGAGTCACTGAAGTCGTGGTGGAAGATAGCTGAAGACAAAAGATCTGAGTTTAGTGTGGTGAATGGGTTGATGTATAAGAAACATCAAATGTTGGACCAGTTGGTGTATCAGTTGGTGTTGCCGAAGGAAAGAAGAATTCAGGTGATGGAATTGGCGCACGAGTCAGTATTTGGCGGAAACTTGGGAGAAGAGAAGACAAGAGAACGTATCAAATTGTCCTTTGTGTGGCCAAGGATGCGTAGAGATGTGGTGAAGTTCTGCAAGTCCTGTGAGAAGTGTCAGTTGAAAGCACGAAGTTTGGTGATGGATCGAGTACCGATTACACCAATACCAAGGGAGGATGTGCCGTTCAGAAGAATGACAATGGACGTCGTAGGACCAATCGAACCGACGTCAGCAGCAGGGCATAAGTATTGCTTGTGCATCGTAGACTCATGTACAAGATGGCCGACAATCTTTTTGATGAAGTCATTGACTGCTAAGGCTGTATGCGAAGCTCTGATGAAGTTGTTCATGGATGTGGGAGTTCCGTCAGTGATAACGAGTGATAGAGGAACGAATTTTACAGCCAGTCTAACGAGAGAATTTCTGAAGTTGATGGGGTGTTGTCCTCGATTCGATTCGCCAGGACATCCAGAAGCGGCCGGATTAGTGGAGAGATGGAATCAAACGTTCAAGAAGATGGTTCATCATGTCATTGTGGAAAATCCGAGACAGTGGCATAAAATCATACCATTTACAGTCTGGGCATTGAGAGAAGTGCCTAATGCAACTACAGGAGTGGCACCGTATCTGCTGGTCTATGGAAAATTGCCGAGAGGGCCACTAACCATTCTTAAAGAAAGCTGGACCAAAGAGATAAATCTACCACCGAACATTGGAGTACAACCGGCAAAATACTTGAAGAATTTAAGAGCAGACATGGAAAAGGCCTTGACATTCGCCGAGAGCTGTGCTGAAGAAAAGCAAAAACAATACGCCAGTCAATATAACAAAAGAGCAAAAGATAAAGAATTCGAACCAGGAGAAAACGTCATCGTGCTGTATCCAACGTCAACCAATAAATTAATCTCACGATGGCATGGTCCATGCACTGTCTTGCAAAGAAGATCCAAATATTCGTATCTCGTGGACATGAATGAAAACGGTCGACGGATTATTCATGCCAACAAGATGAGGAAGTTCATTACGAGAACATTGTCTTGTGGTTTGATCGTGGAAGAGGATGACGAATTTGGATCAGTGGTAGAAATACCGCTGAAAGAAGACTATTCAGAGACAAAACAGAAATCACTCCAATTGGATTATGAACAAATTGGACATCTTACGAGCGAACAGCAGAAACAATTACTTGATGTACTGAATCGTTATGCAGACAGATTTTCGGACAAACCGGGACTTTGTACCTTAGTAGAACATGAAGTGGTGTTGAAACCAGACTTTCGAGAAAAAGAATTCATGGCATATCGAATACCACTAATATACCGGGCAGAAGTGGAAAGACAAATACAAGAGATGCTGAAAGAAAACATCATTCAACCATCGTCAAGCAGAATGGCAAGTCCACTTGTCATTGTCAAAAAGAAGGATGGATCCTTGAGATTGGCTTGTGACTACAGATACATTAACTCTTTTACTGAGAACTGCAGATATCCTATGCCAATCGTCAGTGATGTCTTGAGCAAAGTCGGAAAATCCAAGTTTATTTCCGTTATGGACTGTCGCAGTGCCTATTGGACTTGTCCTGTAAAAAAGAGTGATCAATGGAAGACTGCGTTTGTTACACATAATGGACTGTACGAATTTACGCGTGTTCCTTTCGGAATGATTAACTCTGGACGGACTTTTGTAAAAGCGATAAATATGATTTTGCAACCGATACATGATTTCACTGAACCTTATGTTGATGACATTGCAGTGCATTCTAATGATTGGGACATTCATTTAAGACATTTGGAATTATTTTTGAAACAAATTAGACTGCATAATGTAACGTTGAACTTGAAGAAATGTGTGTTTGGTAAGAGTGAGGTGAAGTTCATCGGTCACCTTATAGGATCAGGGAAGAAGATGATGAATCCAGATAGGATTGACAGTTTGATTAATTTGAAGAAACCTGAAACCAGGAAGGAAGTGAAACAGGTCTTAGGATTTTTTGGGTTTTACAGACAGTTTATTTGTAATTTTGCTGAAATTGCTAAACCATTGACAGACTTAACCAGCAAGAAAGTACCTGAGAACATTGTTTGGACTGATGCACATCAGAAATCCTTTGATTCACTTAAACAGATTGTCTTGTCAAATGTGGTTTTATATATGTTTGAGGTTGGTAAACCTTTTAATTTGTACTGTGATAGCAGTGATTTTGCTGTGGGAGCTGTCCTATCACAGGTGGACAATGAAGGGATAGAACGTCCCGTTTCATTTATAAGTCAGAAGCTGACAGATACCCAGAGGAGATGGGCGACGATTGAGAAGGAAGCCTATGCAATCATATGGGCTTTAAATAAGTTGAAAGAAATTCTTATTGGTTCTAAGATTAATGTGTTTACAGACCATAATCCTTTAGTTTACTTGACTGAATCAATGTCGAAATCTGCTAAGTTAGTCAGATGGTCATTATCATTACAAAATTTTGACATTCTGTTGAACTATAAGAAAGGTAAATTGAATGTAGTAGCTGATTGTTTATCTAGATTGTAGTGTAAGATATTTTATGATGTTATATATATTGGACTGTTTGCATTGTTTAGTTAAGGTACGTTCGCTAATTTTTATAGATAATTAGCTCTCTTTAAAAGAAAGGAAAGAGGTAATGTGAGCTAATTTTGTATAACGTATAGTGATCAGCTAATTGTTGAGCGTACGGATAGGCCAGCTCAAGGTCAGCTAATTGTTGAGTGTACAGACAGACAGGCCAGCTGACTGAGTGGCGGGAAAGTGCCGCGGCGCGTCGTCGCCGGAGAGAGAGAGAGACAGACAGACAGCGAGAAGGACAGAGAGAGGCAGAGAGAAGGACAGTGCGACCGAAGAGAGAGTGTACGCTGAGAGTGAGATAAGTAGAAGGAGTGCTAGTCGTGTGTAGAAGACGTTAGAGTAATAATATAATAAGATGGTGTTTCTGTCGTGCAATTGTATTGTTTGTCGTCGTTGATGCATTGTTGTGTTGTTTGCGAATATTGGCAATCGAAGAAGAAAATACAAGAAACTGATCTTTGTTGTAAGAGAACAAGTTTAAGAACTTTAGACACTTATACACTAGCCATAGCTACCGCAGTACAGTGAATAGGTTAGGCCTAGGCTGCGCTGCAGAAACAAAGAAGAGACTGGAAAAACCGTGGGTGATTGTGGAAGATCACAAGAGCCGAAGGTCAGAAGAAGACCATTCCAGGTAGAGGTTCCGACCACCGAGAAAGCACGGTTCTGCATAGTGGAAGTACAAGCAAAGGGACTGAGAGCAGACTTTATTTAGTCGAACGAAAGGAGCGGAAATCATAGTTGATGATTTTGAGATTACCTGTGCGGCCCTTGGCTTCAAGAAAAGTTCTTTGGTGACCTGCGGTGTCAAAAAAGGTTGGTCAGCTGACTTACTGTATTTAAAGATAAGTATTAGAAGAAAGAGTTTGGCGACATTAATTTTGGTTACAATGTTTCGTTGATGTAAGCAACCCATTTGCTCACCATCGTGTTCTATGGGCATTTTATGTTTCAATATGAACCTGCGCTTTAAGTGGTATGGAGATTGCGATGTTGCTTAGTGCTGTAATATGCCATACAAATTTTTGACGACGGCAACGATCTCTGTTGTCATAAGCTACCATTAAAACCATGGATCTATCCTCTGATCAACGTATTTATGGCAATTAAACTATTAGTGGTATGATCAACTGGAGTTACTGAACTTGTCACCTGCAGTCTGTTGTGTGGTTATATTTTACATTGGTCTTCTCACTCTTCTGTTTGCGAATAGAATGTGTCAGAGTGAGGTTCGCTGTTTGTATCAAATTGAAATTTAATCTCAAATAAACGCATGAAGTTGAACAATTCAAAGATGTCCATATAAGGCACCTTAAAAACGCTTTTCAACAGTGTTATAATAAATTTTCGTCAGTTCTTTAATTAATTTTTGCCAGCCCATTTCTCTTAGTAGGTTTCTTATGTACGATGCGTCGTGGCTAATGGATAGATGGATCCGATTTGACCAGGGTCTATGACAACACAGGCCGTAACCCTGGACATAAATTTGCTCGGCGTATTACATCACATAGGAGCATCTCTAATGAAGTTGAATAATACTTTATGTTCTTTCGATGTGGAGGAGAATGAGGAATCCATAGTTTAACGACAGCTTTTGACAACAGAGGTCGCTGCCGTCGGCATTTTGGGGGCAAATTACAGCACTTCCTTCGATGAATTTGTGTAGCGCCTTTAAAATAAACCTGCTCAGGTTGAACAGGGTTCAAGAATTCAATCGCTCTCGCTTCTCGGCTAGGCCTAACGTGCGTGTTTTAAATGACGTGGACGCCAACGGTTTTGGTGTCTGCAAGATGTAATCGAACCTAAGATAATACTCCATAATGCGTTTTCGTCCACCCGTTTGCTTACATTTTTTATGGCTACTTACGCATAATAGTTTATTTTGGGTGCGCATTTGAGAACGACCGTTTTATGATGTTAAAGTAACGGGTAGTTTTGAAAACGTGTTTAAAGTTATTCAGTTTTGCTAAACGAGAAATCGAATAGTCCGCTAGCTGTAGCTAAATTCTGGGAGCGTTGTTTAAAATTCTTGCATGCAACTTTTCTCAAGCATAGACTGGGCGTGATACAACAATCGTTGTACACCATTTTGTCTGTGCTGTTTGTAAGTCGTTAAATAATGTACCTTTAATTAACTAATACGAATATGATAAATTGGTTAACTTGATTCAATATTTAGTAGTTTGGTCTTGTGGTGGTTAAGATCGACAGATGACGGTAATCAGTTACAAATTCAAAATAATGTCATTTTCAAGACACCTTTTTTACGATGTCCAAGGAGTTTTATAAATTCTTCAGTTGCAATTTTTTTGGTCAATAACATATAAAATTATGTGGTTTTACCAATAATTATTACTGAAGCTACTGCTACCATCGGAGTTTTATCTGTCGCTAGTAATGTGAGGCTATGATTGCGTACTCTGGTAATGCCAGTCCCAAGCCTGGATAATTGAGGTGGGCGACGCTAATCTTTGCTGTTATGGCGCAGTGCCGCTAAAAGCAATTGTTCAACCATGGGTCTATGAGCAGCGTTGCAACCGATTCTGATTCATTCTACGCTGCCAGTATCACATTTGGATGCCATTGTAATTTTTACGACCATAACATTAGAAAGGCATCAAGATTCGTTTTATATGGTTTGCGCTATGGTTTAGCAGTATGTAGCTTGAGTGTCAATGAAGACGTCGGGTATTCGTTGCCGTCACAACAGAAATTTCTTTCGATTTGTTAGCATCATTTACGTCCATTGGCCAGCGCCACGTGCGCCCCTTAGCCAGCGCCACTTGCGCTCTTTAGCCTGCGCCGCTTGCGCCGATTAGCCAGCGCCACTTGCGCTCATTAGCCAGCGCCACTTGCGCTCTTTAGCCTGCGCCACTTGCGCCGATTAGCTAGCGCCACTTGCGCTCTTTAGCCAGCGCCACTTGCGCTCTTTAGCCAGCGGCACTTGCGCCGATTAGCCAGCGCCACTTGCGCCGATTAACCAGCGTCACTTGCGCTCATTAGCCAGCGCCACTTGCTCTCTTTAGCCAGCGGCACTTGCGCCGATTAGCCAGCGCCACTTGCGCCGATTAGCCAGCGTCACGCGCTCTTTAGCCAGCGCAACTTGCACCCCTTAGCCAGCGGCACTTGCGCCGATTAGCCAGCGCAACTTGCGCCGATTAGCCAGCGTCAGTTGCGCTCTTTAGCCAGCGCCACTTGAATGCACTTTATTTGGAAAGATACACTATAACTACATGCGTTTATTTTGACATGGGTTTCAGTTCAAGAAAAGATTTGTGTCGTATCTCGTATCTCTCGTTCGACACCCATAACAGACTTTCCGTCGAACTTACAAATACAGCAGTGCTAAAAAAACTTTGATTGGGTTAGAAGTGCAACTTACATACTTTATAAGTTCCATCGAAATCGTATTCAATGTGTATAACGAGAGCTGCCCTGCACGTTGCCTTGAATGTCGCAATTGGTCTCTTGACATACCACGACGTTAAACCTTGGAGCAATAAATACTAGACTATTATTGCAAGGTCTTTTCCAAAAGTCTTTAGTCGATATTTGTTCATTATGAGACTTGTGCATTGGTGGACGAAAGTGGGGTCGTTAGCGTGCCGAATAGGCGATAAAACCTGAATATGCAGGACCTTCCTTACATACCTTTAAAATGATTTTAAAAGAACTTCTAAATAAGTCGGTAACATTTTTATTAGCACTTTGAAGTGCATTCTTAAGCGAGCTGGATCATTTGTTTAGAGATATTGAATCAAAGTGTTGAAATGACGTAATTGGAGATCGTGACTTCTGCTCCAATTATCGTATTTCATCTGATGTAACGACCGACGTCCTCAGAAATTATGGTTTAAAAGTTCTCACAGATCGTGTGATTTAAAACAGTTCAATATCAAAATACTAATATACCACAGTGTACCTGTTTGTCTTAGCGGACTTATTATCTTAATCTGTATCTAGTCATTATTTCAGAGCACTAAAGCTGTTCTTGGTTAACTAGCATGCTCGGGTCATTTTTGTATACGTTTTGGCTTCTCCCTGTACGTTTTCGTTCTGCTTGGTCGTTTAAGGCATTTCATCGTCAACTTAAGATTCAGCGACATTTTGTAACGGCCATTGATGTCGACAGCTAAACATCAAAATGCTAATATACCATTGTCTGTCTCTCTCGATAAGCGGACTTATTATCTAACTCTGCATGCTGTCTTTGACGAACTAACTAAGCCCTACCTAATTAAGTCTTAAGACTAGTTAGTCAGCGTCTTAGAGTTTGCGATGGTCGGTTTGCACGAAGCGCACATGAATCAAGTTCCACTTAGTAGGTTGACAATGTTATGACTATATTAATCGCTCATTGGTCTTCTGTTTGCGATTGAATGCGTGAGAGTGAGGTTCACTGTTTGTATCAAATTGAAATTTAATCTCAAATAAACGCTTACAGTTGAACAATTCAAAGATGTTCCTAAGACACCTTAAAAACGCTTTTCATCACTGCTATAATTAACTGTCGTCAGTTTCTTTATTTAGTAGATGGTAGATGGTAGATGGCACGATGCTTCGTGGCTAATGAATTCGATTAAAACTTTATATTCTTTCCGGGAGGAGAAGGACTAATCCATGGTCTAGCGTCAGCTTATAGCAACAGAGGTCGTTGCCGTCGTCATTTTTGGGGCATATTACAGCACTTCCTTCTGTGAATTCATATAGTGCCTTTAAAATAAACCTGCTCAGATATATAAACGGGGTCCATCACCATATATAGTGCAAATTTTTTCGCGATTTCTCTTCCAGTTGCGATATTCCAACATTAAATTTTTTGCAAGTAAACGCTACTGCAGTTGAACAATTCACAATGCCCCCAAGACACCTTAAGAACGCTTTTCACGCTGCTATAATTACGGCGGTTCCTTTCTGTATTGTAAATTTGTAACAGTCGGTGCTTAGCTTTTATTTAATGAGATTACCTGGTCATCTTTCGCTTGTCGTACATTAGATTGGAACTGCTTTTGGTGAAAGAGATTTCTCAACTGCTCGATTCAGATTTCTGAACTCCCTTCCTCAGTAACTAATTTGATTTCATAGTCAACTTAAGGTTTTTAGGATCCAGAAGTTTGGCGACATCTTAGGGCAAGAGAGTTCCGTTGATGTGTAGCCATATATGATATTCTGAACAGTTGTCGCCGTGACAGCTCAAATTTATAATTATAATGAAACTGGATATGTACGTACATAGTTCGCCTCTTTGCATGTTGACCACATATTTGCGATTTCGTTCTTGGGCACCATAGGTTGTTGCTTCACGGCTTTATACAAAGGCGCTATAACATCACGTGGGTTTACCCAGTTAACAGACAGGTATGGAATCAGCTCATTTGGTTATATAAATCCTTTAATTTCAGACTGATTTTTTTTCTCAGATAAATCAGCCGACATGGTCGGGATTTTTTTTATACGCCTTTAACCTGGGTTTCTTTTAAGAAATTTTAGAACTGCACAGGCGCTTCTTTCCATACCAATTCTCCATGGTAAATTACTCTCATTCGAATGACAAGGACCTTTTTTACTATTTCTAGCTGCACTGAAATGCTTCAAGCCTTCAACAACTGTTTCTTATTTTGTGTAGAGTCGCACACTTAAAAGTCATTCCTTTAATAGCAGTTTCTAGATGTTGCAGTAGAGCAATGTTGAGTAATTGCTCGACAGTTTGGCCATGCTAGCATAGGTGCAATCACGTCCTAAAAGTTGGGGGGGACCATAATGAATCACGTCCTAAAAGTTGTGGGGGACCATAATAATAAAGTTAGGGGACCACTCAAAAGTTGGAAGGACGCGTCCCGTGGGTCCCATAGGGTGGTTGCGCCTATGCATGCTAGTAAAGCAGATGGTTGGTCAGACAGTAAAGATGAGACATGGCCTAGTGGTTGTTAAAAGGCTTGAATATAAGACGGGAGATATGTGATTCAAATTCAGTCATTCCCTAATGACGGTATTTTTCTTCAAAACGGGAGTTTTGAAATTTTATGACCACATTTAACGCAAATTACGCCTCTGAGTAAATAGAGCGGCGCCAAATAAATTAACTCAACACATAAATAAATCATGATACCCTCTGTTTAGATCTGTTCTTCTTCTTCTTCTTCTTCTTCTTCTTCTTCTTCTTCTTCTTCTTCTTCTTCTTCTTCTTCTTCTTCTTCTTCTTCTTCTTCTTCTTCTTCTTCTTCTTCTTCTTCTTCTTCTTCTTCTTCTTCTTCTTCTTCTTCTTCTTCTTCTTCTTCTTCTTCTTCTTCTTCTTCTTCTTCTTCTTCTTCTTCTTCTTCTTCTTCTTCTTCTTCTTCTTCTTCTTCTTCTTCTTCTTCTTCTTCTTCTTCTTCTTCTTCTTCTTCTTCTTCTTCTTCTTCTTCTTCTTCTTCTTCTTCTTCTTCTTCTTCTTCTTCTTCTTCTTCTTCTTCTTCTTCTTTCTTCTTCTTCTTCTTCTTCTTCTTCTTCTTCTTCTTCTTCTTCTTCTTCTTCTTCTTCTTCTTCTTCTTCTTCTTCTTCTTCTTCTTCTTCTTCTTCTTCTTCTTCTTCTTCTTCTTCTTCTTCTCTTCTTCTTCTTCTTCTTCTTCTTCTTCTTCTTCTTCTTCTTCTTCTTTCTTCTTCTTCTTCTTCTTCTTCTTCTTCTTCTTCTTCTTCTTTCTTCTTCTTTCTTCTTCTTCTTCTTCTTCTTCTTCTTCTTCTTCTTCTTCTTCTTCTTCTTCTTCTTCTTCTTCTTCTTCTTCTTCTTCTCTTCTTCTTCTTCTTCTTCTTCTTCTTCTTCTTCTTCTTCTTCTTCTTCTTCTTCTTCTTCTTCTTCTTCTTCTTCTTCTTCTTCTTCTTCTTCTTCTTCTTCTTCTTCTTCTTCTTCTTCTTCTTCTTCTTCTTCTTCTTCTTCTCTGCCCCTAGGCAGGTTCGGCTGTCCAATGTCGCCACTCTTCCCTCCGCTGGGCCTTCTCCTTTAGTCTTTGGTATCCAATCCTCGTCATCATCGTGTCCAACATCATCTGCCGCGGTCTTCCTCTTGTTCTTTCCACCTCCATTTTTCCTTCTATCACCGTTTTTAGCAGGTTGTCTCCTCTTAGCGTATCCTTATCCATTGCTTTTTGTTTCTCTGATTGTTTTTTTCATTTTTCTTTCCTCTCCAATCCTTTCCAGCACTTCCTCGTTTATTTGACATTTACTCGGGATTATAAATCTGGTCATTTCATCAATATTCATTTCGAGAATCCAGTCTGGTAAGCTGGCGTTGACGTCAACGTCCCATGAGGTCGCTAGATGGCGTTAAAAGCGGGAAATGTAATGATCTTTTTAGACACCTTTAAGATCATTGTTATGAATTTTATAATATGAAAAATTGCGGCCTGTACAGTATACACTGGTAATCACAGTATTTCTTACGACATAATTTATTACAATAACTATATTAATAATATCTTCGTTTATTCAACAATCCGATTGACAGACCGCAACCGGTTACAGTGTACAATTAAACATTGGTGGTCACAGGTAATCGCAGTATTTCTTACGACGTAATTTATTGTTGTCGGTATAGAACTGAAATCACCACTCTTGCTGGATTCCTATAATAGTTCCATCGTAGCCTAAACCACTATTGTGCAACAGCTCAATCGATGCTATGTTATTCTACATTGGTAGCAGACCACATGGGCAACATGGAGTTTAATAGGCATTTTGGAGCGATTTGAAGTTTCGTGGGACCATGTTCATTCATTCATTCGTTGGTTCGTTCGTTCGCTCGTTCGATCGTTCCTTTATTCAATGCATTTGTATAGCGCATTTTTTTTATACTTCTCAGAAGCGCCCCTAGTTCAGCGCGGCCAAATTAAACTGTCTTGAGATGTGAAAGGGATGTCTGAGAAGGGGTTCTAGAGAAGGAGAGGATCTTCAAATAAGGCCATTCGAGGTTGAGGTAACGTGTCATACCACTGACTTATGCGGGGTGCAGCATGTTGCAGTGGTTAGAATGCTATTGAAATTTCGAGACGTCTAGAATCTCAGTTTTAACTTGTGTGCGCGGTATTCTACATGTATATTGCAGTGGCTATAGTTCTGAACCTTAAATCGAGGCGACGGCGGTTAAAATCCTCACCAATACCAAAGTTTCTCAATTCTCGCGTACTTAACGTCCCTTACCAGTGCAGATGGGAGATTTCAACGGAAACAATTCAGCCAGTCATTCATCTATGTAACTATTTACATTAGCTTTCTGTTTTCGAAAGAACGTGTCAGAATGAGGCTCATTGCTTATTGTATAACATTGATATTTGATCTCAACAAAA
>CATKHU010000024.1:0-17107 GCA_949752735.1 Lumbricus terrestris
AGAGAGAGAGAGAGAGAGAGAGAGAGAGAGAGAGATCACAAGCAATCCGTATAATTATAGTAACAATTTCAACCTTTCTTGGCATTTAACAGATAGCGAACCATTTATCCATTTATACCATTTATTTGCATCCTCTGCAATTAAGTTGGTCGATGGCTTAACTGGAGTTCCTTCATCTGACCTTCGTGCTTATTCAGTGTGTGAGAATTGTGAAAAACTACTGGATTACGATCCACTTGAAGTAGGTGTGAAACGCAGACTTTACTATGAGGCTCTAAGAAAGATGAGGGGGGTGTTGAAGTCCTCAAACCACCCGGCAATTCTCACCCTTTGCTTATCTGCATCTATAGGTACTAGGCCTACAGAAGGACTGCCAGCGCTTGAAGTATAGGCTACCGGCAACCGAATTGCTTGAAACTTCCTACAGTTTTCTCTCTATTTGCCAAATCTTGTCATAATAATAATTATACCATCGTGAAATTGAAATTGACATTTCAAGGCATTCATAAGAAATTGTTTCTTTTTTCAGCCAGCACAACTGTGATGTTACTTGGAATATTTCTGGTCATTTTTTCCACATGTGAGTATTTGAAAAGCAAATCTACATAATTCTTAAATTCTACAAATTTATTCGACTATTTACATTTTGATGGAATGTTTTACAGCGACCAGTTCACAAGTGTGTTTGCCTTCGTTAGGTAGCCTATACTGCCGCCGCCGACATGTAAGTCGCATTGCTGTGTTTTTCTGCTGTTTATCAAACGAATCCGAATCGAATTGATTAACGAAACTTAAACAAATGATCATCAATTAATTGGTATACAATCTGTTGGACAAGCTTCACTTGGTTCCATCTATTTTCAGGTCGCGAATGAATGACAATGAACTACTCAATAGATGTTCTTTGTTTATCAGACAAAAACGAATGACATACATTCCAGAAAGAAAGTTATAAGCCTACTTTTAAACCTACATGCTGCATTATTATAGTCTATCTGATCAATATGTTACATTTAAAAAATAAATTCCTTGTGTTGTGTTCCGTTTTAGGCTTTCACAGCACAGAAGGTAAATTTGTTGCAATAGTTGTTTCAAATTTCAATTTAGTAAATACAATTGTAGTCCTACCTCACAATGAAGGCATAATTTTATGGACCGACAGAATCAGAGCAGCTGTCAGATTTGTGACTTGTCTTTGCCCGTCGTTCCTTCACATTTGCTTCATCTTGAATTACTCTCTGCTTCCTCATAATGTTCACAACTCTCTTAGCGAGACTGTCTTTCGCTGCGAATTACTGAAAACTCACTTTCTTCAGTCTAGTACCTATGAACTATAGTTCTGCCGAAATTCAATGTGCACTTATGAGCTGTGTAAGGAGAGCATTATCAAATGTCAGTTGTATTGTATTAATTAATGGATTAACGTTACTAAAGAATTCTAAATTAGTTGAATGGCGTGCATGTATATTATTATTTTCTCAGTTGGCATGATTATTTTAGACGACACAACTTCGAGAAACGAATCATTTAAACTTTGGTCATTTATCTGTAGCAGCTGACATTCTTCGCCGCTGGCTATAATAGGCCTATAAGCAGCAATGGAGGCACTCAAGGAAATCTTGTATGCGTTCTGTAATAACATTTGATAAAGTGGATCGTGATCAGTGTCTATACACGTACATGTAGATTAGCATCATTAGCTGAATGTATCCTATACGTGTCACATGGTTGTTGTTTGTTGAAGGACTGGAAGGCCGACTGTTCTATCTTTCGTTCATGAACGTTTTCGACGGATAGGTTTGGACCACAAAGGGAATTCAGGAGATCTTCATAACGAGTTCGACCAGCGGAAGAGTAAAGCTTCAGTTCAACTCTCCACTCAACTTCACAGAAATCATTCAGCTGAATGGAGCGAACAGCTTCCAATACGTGAAGCGAATCACGCCAATCGATCTCGCGTCACCCATCAATGATCAACTGAACGTCGCAGTCGTCGTTTCATCTGAGATGGACATCTCTGTTCAGGCGAATAAAGCTGAGACGGGAACTGGTGATGGATATCTCGCTCTTCCGATCACAGCGCAGAGCAAGACCTTCTTCCTCGCTTCCTACACAGCGTTCGTTCCAATGAAGGCGTCCTTCTCCATCGCCAGTCCGTTCAACGACACATGCATTGCGATCAGCTACGTTCGAGGAAACTCCGGATATCGTTTGATGCATCTAACGATGCAGGCGAACGACGTCTACCAGGCGGCCTCTCTTGACTTCGACTACACCGGAGTCTACGTGTCCTCATCGCAACCAATCGCAGTCTACTCTGGCCACTCGTGCGCCATGGTCCCAGTCAGCACTCTCTACTGCGATCACCTCATCGAACAAGTTCCTCCACTGACGCAGTGGGGAACTCTCTTCATCATGGCTTCCTTCTACGGACGACCGTGGCCCGTCAGGTACAGGATCAGGGTGGTCGCTCAGACAGACACGAACGTCACCTACACCTTCCAATCATTCGATGACAGGAACAACCCGAGCACGTGGAACGTATTCCGCCAGGTGTCGTTGGTTCGTGGTCAGTGGGACGAGTCATCTCTGGAGAACATCTCTGCAACAAATGCCATCGTCGTCATGGTCAACTGCTCTTCCGATTGTCTCGTCATGCAGTATGACCCCAGCTTCCAAGTGCTGAACGCCAGTGGACCGGGTGAGATCGCTCTTCCGGATCCGTTCATGGTCACAGTTCCTCCACTCAACCACTATCCGCAGAATGTCCGATTCTCGACCAGTCGTCATTACAAGAACGAATCAGATTACGAATGCATCAACGGAATCACGATTGTGGCGAAGACGGCCGACGTCAACAAAATCTACCTTGACGGAATGCCGTTAACTTCAATCGGTAATTGTCAATTCTGACTCATACAATAATTATGCACACACACAATGAAGATGCACGCACGCACATGTGCACACACACACACACACACACACACACACACAATGAAGATGCACGCACACACATGTGCACACAATATTAGCTTAGATGTTGCACAGAAAAACAACCACTGATTATAATATTATTGCTGTCTGAAAGACGGATCTAACTGAAGCAATACATTATTCCTGTATTATACAAGTAATGTTTAATGCTTATCACATTGACGGTTGAAATAGAGACCCGTACTAACATCCTCCCAGTTCTGAACGATAACCAAAGTAAAAAAAGAACAAATGAGTAGCAGTGAGTAACCTATTACTGGGAGGTTGTGCTTGCAACAGCCTGACAGCATACGAGATGGCATAACCTATTATTGCATAACCTATTATTATTATTATTATTATTATTATTATTATTATTATTATTATTATTATTATTATTATTATTATTATTATAACCTATTATTGCATAACCTATTATTGCATAACCTAATATTGTTTCTAGAACAATTGAGCAGCCCCTGTAGAGTAACCTAGAGAAGCAAGAACTGTGGCACTTCCTCTCTGCTTCTGTCGCATTCTCGACCAATGAAGAAGTTCACACTTTAACTAAGGTGGTCACCGCATTTTGCCAGAATTACATAATTGTCACATGTATAATATAATTGTTGCATATATCCAAAGCACCGATGATACAATTGAAGCTTTAGGTCGTCAGAAACGCTTCTGCACAACACCATCATTATCATCATACCGATGATGCATGGTTCTAACTTCTAATAATCTGCAACTGACTTTTGGATTTTGATCGGAATGATTTGGATGCTATTCCAGTCATTCAGTCGGGCCTTCCATCAATCAATCAATCAATCAATCAATCAGTCGCATCATGCAGCTGACTTTTCCATTCTATTTCGCCAGGTGGCACGACGTTCAGCATCAGAGCCGACGGTTATTCCGATTATTCGGTCGTCATTGGTCCGTTGAAGATCGGTTTCCATTCAGTGACGAGTATCGATCCGAATGTCTTCTACGCTGTCTTTGTCTATGGATATGGAACGGAGGATCACACGGGCTACGGATACCTAGGAGGATACAGATATCGTAAGTCAACCGACACACCCATCCACCCACCAACCTACCCACCGACCAACCCACCCACCCACCGACCGATTGAGATCATTATAGGATGATTAGGGACCAGAAATCTATGTTGGCATCATTGTTGCAGTTGTTTACAGTCTTTCTTCTTTAGGTCCAATGTCTTCATAGTCTTTGTTAAGTTCCAATTATTATTCAAACTGAACTTTAATCGGTTCACTTCTCACCCAACACAACAAACAAGGTTTTAGATTGGGCTAGATTAGATTAGATTAGATTAGATTAGATTAGATGCGTACATTTGCACATGCATACACACACGCATGCACGTATACTATCGTATACGCTTAGGCCTATCTTAGATCCATTCACCCTACATGGTAACCCTCCTCCTTCTCCTCCTCCACCTCCTTCTCATTTGCTTCTCTCGACACCTATTTCTTCTCTCGACACCTATTTCTTCTCTCGTGGCCTTGCGCATTGGGAGCGCGTCTGAACGGTTCGCCATATCATCGTATACGCGTTTTATAAATGTTGCAATGCAACATGCAGATGTGTGAACAGCTATACGTACATTCGACAGTCGTGCAGTCGTATACCTACAACGTATCACACATATTATATTATCGCATATCACTTGCTATGTTATCACATGCATCACACATATGATTATATTATCACATAATTATATCACATATATAATTATATTATCACATATATTACACATATAATTATATCACACATATAATTATAATATTATTGCATCTATTACATATATATTGGTTTTGTTGATCTGTTGATTTGTTGATGTGTTGTTGATGATGTTGTCAGTGTACGACATCGATCAGCGATTGAATGCTACGATGCCTCTCTTTGACTTCTCATCACCAGTCGCACCAGCATCAACCAACACTCCTGCCACGACCACTCTGCCTCCTGGAGCACCCGTCGTCACAGAAGCAGGTATTTACACACACACACAACACACACACGCACACACACACACACACTACAAGATATCCTTAGGATCGTAGCATCAACATAAACGTTGCTATATAATTATATTGTTATGAACTGAAAATTGTGACATTGACAAGATTCGCGAAAGAACGTTTTCTAACAATTTTTTTAGTGTTAGTACTTTGCGTATGAGAGCCTGACGAACATACAGACAAAGAATCAAGCTGATGAACACACCTTCAGACTTATAGACTACAATCAATGCTCTAGTAATTTTAGCAACGTAGACATCTACGAAGTCGTGTAAAAACGCTATAGTCATAAATGATGAATCTGCAAAGTTTCTCAGAGAAAGACGAATACATCATGTCTGCATGCTGTGACGGTGGAGAGAGAGAGAGAGGCTGGTTAATTAATTATTGTTGACCGGCGATTTATTTATCAAACTGCACAATTATAGCTAGACTGCTTTGTACGCTCCGGTGCCAGGTCAGAATCCAGAGAGGTCAAATCTACAGGACAAGACAGGATGACAACAGGGCAATCGATGATGGTGATGGTGATGGTGATGTGATGATGATGATGATGATGATGATGATGATGATGGTGGTGGTGGTGGTGGTGGTGGTGGTGGTGGTGGTGGTGGTGGTGGTGGTGGTGGTGGTGGTGGTGGTGGTGGTGGTGGTGGTGGTGGTGGTGGTGGTGGTGGTGGTGGTGGTGGTGGTGGTGGTGGTGGTGGTGGTGACGGATAATTGGAACTTAACGATACTTGAGTTTGGTTTTCAGTCGTAAGTGGAAAATAGCAGAGATGGTTACAAACTGAGTTAACGGCCGACATAGAAGAAGAGGAAACTAGCGGAGGAGGAGGAGGACGAGGAGGAGGAGGAGGAGGAGGAGGAGGGAAGGATGTCCGTTGGGATGGGACCCGTTCCAGAGATGTTCTGGTGCAGCATAGACCTCATTAAGGAGCGGTTTTAGAATTTCAGGAAGCAGAGGATACATGTGACTGGATGGAGAGATAGATAACATTTTCACAAACGCCTGGTCTAATATTATTGAATCTAAGATTGTTGTATCTGATATCTCTGACCATTTGCCTGTCTTAACCTCCTTTGATTTTGAAATACCTAGCTCTAGGAACTCCTCATTTGAGGAATCCCGAATTATTAACGAAGAAGGAAGGGCTAACTTTAGCTATTATCTTTCTGAAGCAGACTGGACTCCTATTTTTGAAAGCTGTCGTTTGAAAGATGCTAACAAAGCATATGACTTGTTTATGAAAGAATATAAAAGAAACTATGATAAGGCGTTTCCAATAAAAACTAATATAAATAAAGGAAAACCCATACTTAGACAACCCTGGATGACTCCTGGACTTCTCAAATCTAGTAAGAAAAAAGCTAAACTTCATTTAAAATATGTAAAGGTCCCTACCCTCACCAATAAAAATAAGTTTGTTTCTTACAGAAATAAATTTAAAACAATTAGAACGAAGGCTGAAAAGCATTACTATGCTGTTGAATTTACCAAGCATGTTAATAATTTAAAGAAAACTTGGACCCTCATTCGAAGTATAATTAAAATGAATGAACAACATATTAAAATTGAAGCACTTAAAATCAATGGAATAAGAAATGATGACCCTAAAATGATGGCTAATACTTTTAATAATCTTTTCTCCGACATCGCTCATAATCTTGCCAAACAAATTCCCGCTCCTAAATCTCCTTTTAACAAGTACCTTGACCCGCCACTTCCTTATTCTTTTGGCTTGGTTCCTACTTCACCCGAGGAACTAAATAACTTGAGCCACTTGATCCACGACAGTCACAGCCGTGGCGTTGATGATATCGACCCCCATATTGCTAATTCTTGCATTTCTCTTATCGCAACCCAACTAGCTGAAATAATTAATTGCTCCCTTAACACTGGAGTTGTACCTGATGCTATAAAAATTGCAAAAATAGTTCCTATTTTTAAAAAGGGTGACAGGGAGAACCCTTCTAACTATAGGCCCATATCCATTCTTCCTTTTTTTGCCAAGTACTTTGAAAAAATAATGCATGATAGGCTCAATAAATATGTAGAAAAATCTCATATTATTTTTCCATACCAATATGGCTTTCAATCTGGTCGATCTACTTTTATGCCTTTAATTGATATGTATGATAAAATTTCTAAGGCCTTTGAAAACAATGAATATTCTATTGGTATCTTCTTCGATTTAGCAAAGGCCTTTGATACTGTGAATCATGAGATCCTATTAAAAAAATTAGCTAATTATGGCATCAGAGGCGTCCAATTAGCTTGGTTTGCCAGTTATCTTGAAAGACGTCTCCAGTGCGTTTCCTGCAATGGAGCTCTCTCAGACTTAAGAATTGTTAGATATGGAGTACCCCAAGGTTCTAATCTCGGACCCTTGCTTTTTCTTCTATACATTAATGACTTGCCTAATATATCTCCTACTCTTTCATTCATCCTGTTTGCTGACGATACAAATGTTTTTCACTCTCATAAATCCTACCAGAGTCTAATACAAACAGTAAACAATGAGCTTGTCTTCATTGCCGAATGGTTCTCTGCTAATAGACTCTCCTTAAACATAGAT
Source organism: Lumbricus terrestris (assembly GCA_949752735.1). Lineage (NCBI taxonomy): Eukaryota > Metazoa > Annelida > Clitellata > Crassiclitellata > Lumbricidae > Lumbricus > Lumbricus terrestris. Next base: position 7,604 of record CATKHU010000024.1, read on the forward strand.
AAAACTAACTTTATGCTATTTCGAACTAATAAAAAGATGTGCCCCCAGAATGAATTGCAACTGTCTATTAATGATACCTCCATAACGCAGGTTAGCTCCACTAAATTTCTTGGTGTGCACATAGATCAACACCTCACATGGAATGATCATATTAAATATATCTCTGCCAAGTTTGCAAAAAGTGTTGGTATCCTTCGTCGAACCTCCCATATACTCCCCCCCGCTATTCGTGTTAAATTGTACTACTCATTAATATATCCTTATCTCTCATACTGTAATTTAGTTTGGGCATCTACATATAAATCCAGGCTCAATAAATTAGTACTTCTCCAAAAACGTGCAATACGTATCATAGCTGGAGTTAAGCCTTTTATTCACTCAAGTCCTTTATTTCAATCATTAAATTTATTAAAATTTCACCAAATAATGACTTTTCAGATAGGAATCTTTATGTATCGGTTCACCCATGATCTTCTTCCCCTTAACTTTGCAGGGTACTTCCAAAAAGGTTCTGAAATACACAACTATTCTACTAGGAACTCCTCTCATTATCGAGCCATATCCGCTCGTTTAAATTCAAGAAGATTCCATATTAAATATACTGGACCAGGTATATGGAACTCGTTTCCTAATCATGTTCAACAAGCTTCCAGTTTACAAAGGGCAAAGACACTATTGCGCAACTATTTGGTTAATGACTGCAAAGATATTTAACCTTGTAGGCACTTATTTTATTTTATTTTATTTTATTATTGTTTTTGTGTTTGTTTTGCGTTCTTTAGTTAAGTTTACTACATTAATTTTCATCTTATCCTGTTCTTTCTTGCCTATTGTTCAATTCATTATGTCAACCGTCTAGCCATCTGTTAAAATTGATAAGTAATTAGGTGTCCCTGTTAGCGGGATATTCATCCCTTAGGGCCTTCCTTGTTGCCATCCGATTATGTGAAGCATGTTATACTATGTCTATTGTGTATGTTGATGGTTGGTTACAATAAATGAATTGAATTGAATTGAATAAAGAATAGAATGATGAACGCGTTGACCTTCGAGGTTGTAGGTTGGATGTTGAACAGCTGGCGAATGTAAGGTTTGAAGGGCTTTGTATGCAAGAGATAGTCAACATTCTGTAGTGAATGAATGATGCATTTCAAACAACATCGGTATTTTTCTATCTATGCATAATTATTGCATATTCAGTGGTCAGTGTCCAATGGACAATTCCTTGATTGCGTATGTGTGTGTGTGCGCGTGTGCGTGTGTCAGACAATCCATTCTACGTAATGCGCTACGTCGGTCGCTACTACGCCTTCAACCTCGAAGGAAAGCTGATAACGAAGTTCTGTAGCGACGGATACGCTCGCTACTTCGAGGAGAAGCGTCTGAGTTCAATGAAGTCGAAGATCATGTCGTTGATGACGTCACAGTTGTGTAGACTCAGCGGAGGAGCGTCGATTGACGTCACGTTCAGCAACCGAATCTACTCAGAATACACGGCCGTAAGAACGATTCAGTCTCTCACTCTCTCACCTCAAATTCAGGACCTCATTCATTCATTCGTTCATTCATTCATTCATTCATTCGTTCATTCATTCAGTCAGTCAGTCAGTCATTCATTCATTCATTCATTCATTCATCCGCTCGTTCATTCATTCATTCATTCATTCATTCATCCGTTCGTTCGTTCGTTCGTTCATTCATTCATTCACAACAAAGATATACATAGCACTTCTTCATGGTTACTGTCTTACAACTCAAAGCTGTTTCCGACCTCAGCTTCTGGCTGAAAGGAAGAGACTTAAGGCGAGAGTAGAACACGTCATCAGAATGGACCTCATCTGCTGCAGGGCTGCTTGTCTGTCTGTTTGTCTGTCTGTCCGTCTGTCTGTTTGTCTGTCTGTCTGTTTGTCTGTTTGTCTGTTTGTCTGTCTGTCTGTCTGTTTGTCTGTCTGTCTGTCTGTTTGTCTGTCTGTCTGTCTGTCTGTCTGTCTGTCTGTCTGTCTGTTTGTCTGTCTGTCTGTCTGTCTGTCTGTCTGTCTGTTTGTCTGTCTGTCTGTCTGTCTGTCTGTCTGTCTGTCTGTTTGTCTGTTTGTCTGTTTCACTACCTGCTTTGCGTATCACGTCTTCAGTATGTCTCTTCAGGGCTATCTCATTCTTTCTTTCACCTCTTCTTCTTCTTCCACAGGGTCTGTTTCGCCACAATGTCAGACTATTCTGTCGAGTTATTTTGCTAAATGTTATCAGGATTTATACAGAATAAATCATTTCACGACTCAAATTCTGTTCTATTTACTCACTCGTTTAAAATGCCAATTCCAATACGTACTATGGGTACATTGGCCTAATTATGTGGACAGGTAAAGTCGCATGTCAATTTATTCCGATAAATACTTATAGAAGAAGAAGACTAAACATAAAACGTCTTATGCATAAAATATGTAATATTATGTATAAAATCCTATTTATTGCAGCCTATAATATCGATTGTTGGCAACATTGAGATAAGCGAATGACTTATTAGTTGTGTGAGAGTTGACTTATTAGTTGTGTGAGAGTTGACTTATTAGTTGTGTGAGAGTTGACTTATTAGTTGTGTGAGAGTTGACTTATTAGTTGTGTGAGAGTTGACTTATTAACTGTTGTGTGAGAGTTGACTTATTAGCTGTGTGAGAGTTGACTTATTAGTTGTGTGAGAGTTGACTTATTAGTTGTGTGAGAGTTGACTTATTAGTTGCATGAGAGTTGACTTATGAGTTGTGTGAGAGTTGACTTATTATATGTGTGAGAGTAAGAGTTGTATTCGTTGACGTGCATCGGTTGTGTTGTGTTGTTGAAGGGTGTCGTTGAGATCGAGGTGAAGTTGAAGGGCGTTGGTTCGGCGACTCTTCGTGACATCGTTCAATGCGTTGGTCCCAGCGGAGGCAATCTGTTGGGCTATTTTGAGAAGCTGAACAACTGGGTCGATCGCTACAACAACTCACGCGATGTCCTGAAGAACGACTCGACTTACACGAAGGATTGCAACGTCGTTCACTTCCTACCTGAACGATTCGTCAACACGGGTCTTGGATGGTCGTGTCCAATGGCAACGGACGCCGTCCTCTCCTCCTCTCCTCCTTCCATCTCCACTCTCAGCATCAGTCTCATCAGCTGCTGCTCAATGCTTGTCGCCATCATCATCCAGTCGTTAACCAGCCTCCAAGGCAGCAGAGACTAAACGCTGCTGCTGCTGCTCAGTGGCGGCGCCAGGATTTCAGTTTCGGGGGGGCTGAAGCCTCGCGGCAAAAATTTTCCATTTTCTCCGCCAAAATTTCTGACGCCCTTTTTTTGTCATCAGCCGAAAATCGTGGATATTTCAATGTCAAAAAATTCGGATGGCCCTTTTTTTGGGGGCTGAGCCTCTTGTAGGGGGGGGGGCTTAGCCCCCCAGCCCTCCTAGCGCCGCCACTGCTGCTGCTGATGACGATAGTGTCGACCGTTGTTGGCCTCTCTGCATCAGCATCTGCATATCTGCATCTACATATTATCTGCATCAGGTGTCGCATGTTGACAGAGAATCAACGATGATTCTTCCTTTCTGTTATTCAGACGGAAAACTATGAGAACGGATGGATGAGAGCAGGGTCCACTGACCCTCTTTACCCCCCTGCCCTCCCCCATGCAGCAACAGCAACACCGGAACATGTATGAACATGTATAATAGTCTTAGTCAGTTCACTGAGTTATAATCTTATATAAGTGGTTTCTTTTGGTTTTAGTCAAGCGTTCGCATGCTTCTCTAACTTATGAAATTCAGACACAGTATAGTTATTCTGAGTTCAGTTCTAATTTGTGTTTTTGCTAGTTATATACATGTACATATGTATATACACTGTGTCCCAATAAATTGGGGCCCCTTTTTATAATGTGAATAAAACTGGCAAATATTCATCGATTGTCAAAATTTCAAAACTGTTTTTATCCTGAGATAATTATCTACAAATTGGTAATTTATGAACGGCCCTCACTAAAAAATTACGTCATAATGACGTCATTAATTTACATATCGAAACCAAATGTAAAAAAAAATTGTTAGAGAATGGCGTTCAGCCAAGAAGACAAAATTGTAATAAGATTCTTACGGATAAACAAACATTACGGCGCAAAAAGTTTATTCGAAAATTTCCGGACAAGGGACGGACAGTGAGCGGTCTAAAAAAGCTTCTAAGAAAAATTGATTTGACCGGTCCGTCGGAACGTCGCGCTGGTACCGTAGTGGTACTTGACATTTGAATTATCTGATGCAAATGACGTAATTGTGACGTCAATATTCATGCCAGAAACTTCATATTTAAATCAGTGGAAGATAATTATCTCAGGATAAAAACAGTTTTGAAATTTTGAAAATCGATTAAGATTTGCCTGTTTTATTCACATTATAAAAAGGGGCCCCGATTTATTGGGACACAGTGTATATACTTATGTACATATATATATATATACTTGTATAAATGTATATGTATATATATACTTATATACATGTATATATATGGCTGACCAGCCTTTTATGCATTTCTTTGTTTGTCAATTGAAATCGCCGATGAATTTATGAAGTTGATGAAGCTGGTGTTGAAGATGAAGGCATTCCTCTCCTCCTCCTCCTCCTCCTCCTCCTCCTCCTCCTCCTCCTCCTCCTTCTCCTCCTTCTCCTCCTCCTCCTTCTCCTCCTCCTCCTCCTTCTCCTCCTCCTCCTCCTCCTCCTCCTCCTCCTTCTCCTCCTCCTCCTCCTTCTCCTCCTCCTCCTTCTCCTCCTCCTCCTCCTTCTCCTCCTCCTCCTTCTCCTCCTCCTCCTCCTTCTCCTCCTCCTCCTCCTCCTTCTCCTCCTCCTCCTCCTTCTCCTCCTCCTTCTCCTCATCCAAGTCACAATGCGCATTTTAATTTGCTTCCAAATAAGTAATTTATCGTAATTGCATTTTGCAAAATAAATTTATTTAACGGCTGATAAATAAATTTAGTTGCAAGACGTTCGCTAAGAATGAAAGTCGATGAAAAGCAGAGCAGACAAGTTTAGACCGATAGGCATCGAACTCGTTTATGAGATAACCCATTAGGACCAAACTTTTTACATTTTTATTTATATAGATATATAGTTTTTTTTGTATATCGTACATATATATATATATAAAAATTTTAATAGCTTTACTGATTTTCGTTGCATGGTTTCTGTAGTCTGATATACATATAGCGGTTTTCACACTTTGTGCCATATACTCACAAGCCTGCAATCGTCTAGTCTAGGTCTATAGGCTTAGGCTAATTGACATTTGGTGTAATGCCCGTTCATGCAATGTACATCACCTATTATTTCAAGCTGATGATCATGATTGAATTTGAGTAAACTGCCAACTATTATCCATAGGCGGAGACCTGGGCCGAGAATTGGGGGGGGACGGAAAGACGCGAGATTTTCCGAAAAATTTCTGACGACCGGCGAAACCTCGAAAAAAAAGTTATTTTCGCCGCCAAAAAAAGTTGATGACCTTTTTTTTTTAGTCATCCGGCCATAATCTCGACGAAATTTTCTATTTTCGCCGCCAAAAAAGTTGATGACCTTTTTTTTTTTTTTTTTTAGTCATCCGGCCAAAATCTCGACGAAATTTTCTATTTTCGCTGCCAAAAAAAGTCTTGACGCTCAAACATTGGGGGGGACAAATGCATGGGCCGTCCCCCCCAACACTTTGATTGGGGGGGACCGTCCCCCCTGTCCCCCCTAGGTCTCCGCCCATGCTATTATCTACCATGCAGGCATTTGATAATTTGATAGCAGAGCAACAACGTATAGCGGTCTACTAAACTAACTAAAGAACACGTCTATAATTATGTAGGCCTAATGTACGCATATATACGGATATAAATATATATATAGACTAACTGTTCGGTTGCAGTCTTAATGAATCGGTTTATTGAATATATCCTACACGAAGAAACATTATTTAGAATTTGACGAAATGCTTTAAGTTTTGAGGTTAACGTGCGTTTCATATATATATATAATATATATATATATACATATATATAATTATATATATATATATAATATATATAGACCCAACACGAAGCCAGACAGAAGAACATCATTGCCATCAATGGCGACTTGTTCAAAGACAAAACTGCGACTTCCAGATAATTGCCATGAATTGAATGATCAACTGATCGTAATCGAAATCGTAATCTCCTGACTTCGAAAGCGATATTCGAAGTCTAGCGCTGGGCGCTAGTGTAATCACGAGCGCTGCGTTGAGTCAAAGGATTGCCAGTAAGAGTAGTCGGGCTCAAACGTGATCTGATGATGGCATTATATTCGACCTAGTTCGGCTTAAGTATACCTACAGTGTTTAATCTACACGTCTCTGGGGGAGTGTACAATTCTACCCCTCCTCTGCGAGCGCGCCTGGTCTGGCACCACTGGGAGGGATCCCCATGCGTCCGTCGCCCGTCTCTCCCCAGTCTGCCATTCCATCGCCCGACCCGAAAAAGGGGTTGGCCCCAGTCGAATTGTTGTTGTAGTCCCCGAGAGGGCCAACTGGGACGCTACCCCCGGTTGTTTGGGATACCCCCTCGGTTCTTACCATCGAGGCCCTCTCTCTACTTCTCTTGACAAGGTCCAGCCGAGCATGGCGCGGAAGAGCATATTGCCCTACGACTGTTTTCTTTCACAGCTTGGGTCCGTTTAACCTCCTCCTCCTTTGTCCTCGTCCTCCTAAATGTCCTCGCCTTCGTCCCCTAACTTCCGCTACAGTCACTCTCATCTCAGCCCGTATATAGTCTATATATATATATAGTCACACACTGCATGGTCTCTTCCGTCTCTCCAGTCGTTCTCCAGTCATTTCCGTTGTTAACTAGCTCAGTCACTAAATACAGAATTATCCAGACACAGTATTTGAATAGCGTTTCCGCTATGTATCTTAAACACAATTTCACAATAATAACACGAATCATAATACGGCGCTAGAACAATAGCAAAGAATAAAACACACACTCACTCATTCATTCATACAGCTCAACTAAGGCAACCGCTGATAAAGGGGGAGAATTTCATGTACGGGTTTTTCCCCAATATATAAACATTGACTTGCTATAGCCCACGTACGTAACATACACTCGCCTCGTTCGGTTTCAGTTCCTTCGCAATCCAGTTCCTTTCGTCCTCTTTGTCGAGTCCAGCCATTCGTCCTATCCTCCGAATAGACGCGTGCTTACTCGATCCTCCAACAGTTCCAGTTAGGCCTGAGCAATCCTCATCCTCGTAGCTCGTCCGATGCCTTCGTCGTAAAGAAGAGCACAGTCTTACGTAACTCGCTCCATCACCATCGCAGACGATTCCGATCCGTTTGATCCCAAAATAATCTGCTTCACTTCACTCGTGGAATGTCGCCTCACGGAAATCCTCTAATCTCTAAATACACAAATCACAATCCTCGTGGCATATCTCCTCACGGCAATCCTCTAAATTCTCGTCCTCACTGGACCTCTAAATCCTCTGTTTCCAGTAACGCTTCCGATCCTGATCCGTTTTGATCCAAGGTCGACGTCGTCACTGCTTCTTTAACTTCGCGGCAACTTCCTCTCACGAAATCCACGAAATCCTCAGCTCCTCATCGTATCTTTAACGTCGTCTCTGCCACCGAGCGCAACGTAAAAGGCCTCTTTAACTTCTCGGAATAGTCCTCTCACGACATCCCGAAATCCTCATCGTCGTGGAACGCTCATCCACGAAATCCTCAGCTCCTCATCGTATCTTTAACGCCTCCCTGGTCCATCGATCGCCAGGGGCACGGCGGGCCGCAATTCACACCATCTCTTCCAACGAGCACAACGTAAAAGGCTCCGTCGACTCTCCTGATCGAACACAACGTGAAAGGCCTCGATTGTTCGTCTTCACTCCCTTTTATACACTTCCAGATTCGCATCAGCAGAAACGGCTATTTCTGCCTGTTCGCTCTCTTTGTCCGTCTGCCTCCTTCCAAAATGAGTGCCGCGGTCCCTGTCTGTATGCCACGCCATCCACTGGCAAAGACACGGAAAGAAGTAGGACAAAGTTTTCCCTCCGTCAGCGTGGGCTACATTATCAGACTTAATTTCTGCAACTGTCAGCGTGGTCTAGATAATCAGGTCCACATTCTCCCACATATAATCATACGCACCCACACTCATCCACAATTACACACACACATTGTTGACTACAATTACTATTAAAAGGCGCTACATCAAGTGCAATCTTATAGAATCGCACAGGAGGTCACCCAGAATGAATTTTCCTCAGGAAAAATCGAGAAGTGTTGGTTGCACGGGTCTTCGTGTAAATACGTATCATTCCCCAGAAAAATTAAATGCGAAACAATTTCCACCCATCCCCAAATCCGAAAGGTCTTGTGTACGTGCATTTCTGGTAAAAGAGAAGGAAAGACTAAAAAAGTCATCATTTTATTTAGCGAAATGTTACAATTTTCTTACATTTTGAGCGAATGACTAAAAAAAAGTTTGTCAGAAAGAATGGTCGATCATATGATGCAATTGATGCATGACGTCATCGGTGAGTCACAGACCGGTTACCGTCTGTCCAAAACTGACGCTTTTCCGCCCCCTCTCCCGGAAACAAGATTTTCCCCCTCATGTACTCAAAGCAGAGTGACTAGATTAAGCACTGACCTAATTGGATCCCAGACCACAACAATTGGTTCTCAAGTTCCACCGAAAACAGCAAAACTGTTGAATGAGAAATCTATCGTCTCTGTGGCAGTCTATGCAGGACGCGACTACAGATTCGTTGATGGATGATAAGAAGGCAAACGAACGTCTTTAGATAAGCTGTTTGTTTTAGATAAAGAGTTGAGGACATACTAGCCAAACTGCTGCTGCTTCTGCTGCTGCTGCTGCTGCTGCTGCTGCTGCTGCTGCTGTCAGTCCATTCTATAGTGAAGGGGTGGAGAGAATTCGTCGTTTGTTGTCTCTGTCAATGTTTATCTGTGATCTGCTGATCGGCATCACTGCCGTACAGTACAGCAGTTCGTTGTTCAGTGGTCTGCGTTGGCAAGCATCTTAATTATTGAAAGTGAAGAGTGTACACGTGTCACGTGTGCATTCTTCAATCATGCAGAATGGAAGGAACGCATACACTCTTTGTTTTTGCAAACTGCAAATAGTATCATCATCATCATCATCATCATCATCATCATCATCATCATCATCATCATCATCATCACCACCACCACCACCACCATCATCATCATCATCATCATCATCATCATCATCATCATCATCATCATCATCATCATCATCATCATCACCACCACCACCACCACCACCATCATCATCATCATCATCATCATCATCATCATCATCATCATCATCACCACCATCACCATCATCATCATCATCATCATCATCATCATCATCATCATCATCATCATCATCATCATCATCATCATCATCATCATCATCATCATCATCATCAAAATCTGG
>CATKHU010000025.1:0-16718 GCA_949752735.1 Lumbricus terrestris
CCATTACCCCGTAGGACATTAAGCGGGTGTAGGACATTAACCCCCGGACAAAAGCCCCGGACCACATCCCCCGGACAAAAGCCCCCACTTTGCGCAAATCATAGAATAGTGCCGTAACTGATTACTTGTCACTGCCATGGCATTCACATGCAAACGAAAATTCTTATAAGTGTCATTTAGGTCGTAATTGTGTCGGAAGGCCTTAGCTTACAGACTACGATGTGAAATGAACGAATGGGAATCGTATAGGGCCTATACAGTCTATTTGTTTAGTGTCCTACGATAAAGGTTTGTTAACGTCAGTTAGGCTACGTCTCAGCATCGTAGACATATTAGCGTCGTTTGAATTCAAAATTAGATTCAATACATTAGATAAATGAACGAATGAGAATCGTATTCAGTAGGTCGGCCTACTTGTTAGTGTAAGTTTTGGCTACAACGAAGGTTTGTTAAAGTCAGTTAGGCTGCTAGGCATTAAACTTTTATATAGAGCTCACAAACTTTGGACTTATATTTTTTACAATTATGAAAGACTTTACGCAATGAGATGTTCGAGTCGTTCTACAAATATAATGCCTTTAAATGTTTTATAATAATGCACAATAAACCCTCAATTAACTGCATGTTCTTACAAGGTTAAACTAAATGTGCAATGTAGGCATAGCCTATACCTTAACTTAGACCTATTGTTACATGTGTGCATCATTTATAGGTAAAGATATCATAGACTGAGGGGGGCTAATGTCCTACCTAGGAGGGGCTTTTGTCGGGGGCTAATAATTATCCGGGGGGCTTTTGTCCAGGGGGTTAATGTCCGTTCTCCGTGTCAAACAGATCGACTGATAGGTTCTCACCGTTTCCATTGCCTGAATTATAGCATGTAGCATGCATTGCACCCATTTTACCTATTGACACCGCCTATGCCTTGATTGTATAGGACCTACCAGTCCTTTACACCTGGCTGCTATGGGTTCAATGCAAATTGATGTGCCAGTTTGCTCGGTTGTGCCAAAATTCATTTCAGAAATGCAAAAGTCTAAATGATTCATGTCAAAATAGTTAGTCGCTAGTCTGAGTAAATATTACGCTGATGCCTACTTCATATTCAAAGTAATTAAATTACTGAGGCAATATTATTGTTGGAACAATGACGCTTGGAAACTTCCTGTAGAAAACGTCATATCTGGGCCAGTGCCCGACGTCCGTTATAACGGACGCTTCAATTGCAATCGAGAGTTTCTTAGGAAAAATAGCCATAATATTATTGGGATTATACTCTCGGGGGGGGGGGGCGTTTTGTACTGGGGAGTTTTGATCCGGTGTGTTTGTCCAGGTGGGAAATGTCCGTGTCGCAAATGCGGATACATCCAAATTTAAACTCAGATAACAAATCTTGCACAGCAAAGAAACTAAATCGGAAGATTGCCGATCTCAAGGGTTATAGGAAATGGATTGTCTGACTTGCGCAAACAATAAACAAAAGTCATCAAAGTGTAATAATTTTCGTTGTGAAAATCACTCATATTTGTATTAATATTTCAGTTTTATGAGGCGCATCTCAGTTCTAATTATTTACTCGTTCTCCAAATACTTCATTATTTTCGTTCTTATTCTCGTTAAAGAAAATTGAAAATGTTACATGTACTTCGAAATCCTATTTCCATTACCGAAAATTAAACCATTAATTTTGTATAAATGTATGGGGAACGCACATTAGCCCCGCACAAAATCCCCTCCGGATAAAAGCCTCCAGAAATTAGCCCCCCCCCCAGTCTATTATATCAATGCCTAAAAATGATGCACAAAATGTAACAATAGGCCTAAGTGAAGCGAATGTCTATTAAAACTACATTGCACACTAGTGCAACATACAAAGTTAATTGAAGTTTTATTACGCATATTATAAAACATTTAAAGGCATTAGGCTAATTGTAGAACGACGCGAACAACTCATTTTGTAAAGTCTCTCAGAAATGTAAAGAAATATAAGTCCAAAGTTTGTGAAATATAGATAAAAGTTTAATTATTCATAACTTACTTTAACAAGCCTTCGTTGTAGCCAAAACTGACACTAACAAGTAGGCCAACCTACTGTTTGCGATTCCCATTCGTTCATTTCTCTAGTGTATTGAATCTAATTTTGAATTGAAACGACGGTAGGCCTACTATAATTTTAATTCACCCGATTTAATTTCAAAATTATTTCAGTCACGCGCATACCCGCTTTTATCAATCCGACTTCTATTTAGATAATAAATATTTTTCATCTGCCATTTAGACAAAAATTAGTTGCATCAGTCCAGCTTCTATTTAAGTAGCAACAATTGCTTGTATCCGTCCAACTTCCATTTAAAATAGCAATTATGTTTCTTCAATCTAGCTTCAATTTAGGCAAGAATATTTTCAACGATCCAGCTTCCATTTCAGTAAAATTATTTGTGTCAATCCAAATTGAAGTCTCAAGCCTACTGTACACGATACGCATACATTACCGCTGAAATAAACTCGAAATTAATTCGGGTGACTTAAAATTATAGCACTGAAACGACGCTAATAAGTCGACGAAACTGACGTTAACAAACCTTTATTGTAGGACACTAAACAAATAGACCTTATACGATTCCCATTCGTTCATTTCAAATCTAAGTCTATAAGCTTAGGTCTACTGACACAATTAGTACGTAAACGACACTAAGAATTTTTGTTTGCATGTCAATGCCAGTGACAATTAATCAGTTAAGGCACTATTCTATGATTTGAAGAAAGGGGGGGCTTTTGTCAGGGGGGCTAATGTCCTAGGCAATATCGAGGAGGGCTTTTGTCCGGAGGCTAATGTCCGGGGGGCATTTGTCCGGGGGCTAATGTCTTACACCCATATGTATGCATGCATGTATGTATGTATGTATGTATGTATGTATGTGTGTGTATGTATGTATTTATGTATGTATGTATGTATGTTTGTTTGTATGTATGTATGTATGTATGTATGTATGTACGTATGTATGTATGTATGTATGTATGTATGTATGTATGTATGTATGTATGTATGTATGTATGTATGTATGTATGTATGTATGTATGTATGTATGTATGTTTGTTTGTATGTATGTATGTATGTATGTATGTATGTATGTATGTTTGTATGTTTGTATGTATGTATGTATGTATGTATGTATGTATGTATGTGTGTATGTATGTATGTATGTATGCTAGGTATGCATATAAGATTTTATGTAACTAAGTATGCATGTATGAATTTATCCATTTTCTTAGTTGGTATGTATAGGGGGAATATGTCCTACTTGCGGGAACGTCTGGGGGGTAACTGTGCGGTGGTTTGTCCAGGGAGTTTAATGTCCTTACAACCCTTGACAATGTTTAATATTCGGAATGGACATTAATGTTGGCGCGGTCATATACCATGACGCTTTACTAAGCGTGATACATTACAATATGTTAATCATATTAATTTTAGTCGTGCATGTTGAGCAAGATAACTTCAGAATCTGTATCACTTTACGCAGACAAGAGTAAAGTGTTAAAATAAGACAGTACTTTAATACCACAACAGTCCATAATCTGGTTTTCCTATATAGAGAATTTATAAGCGGCTTATATTATACATCAGTCTGTGATTTTGGATTGCGAATTAACTTGTAGTGACAATGGACTGATGTATTAAACAATCTAATGCATAAGGTGCTATAGAATGCATGACAGTAGAACAGATTTCAAAGCTGACTTGGAGTGGATTTCTTATGATTAGACATGAGCATTACCGGGTATCGGTGTAATCAGATGAGACCGATGATAAGAGACAAACTAGCCTTAGGCACATTAGCATTATGACATTAGCATTATGAAGCGTTTCAGTGATTGCTTCAAACAATAGGCCACTGAGAATGTGCATGTGTCGCTCATTTCCATATCACATCCTCAAATATGAGGTGACGCTAACGACGTATAATTATGGCATTCGAAGTTAGTGGAATTAGTCATATACATTAGCAATTCGCCTGTGTAAGCTGTCTATGTCCAAGATATCCCAATAAATAGAGCAGACATGGGTTCACTTGTTCAACTGGCTCGCTTGGCTACACCGGTAAGGTCGAATGCCGCGCGTATGTACGCAATTCACTCTGTGAAAGAGCGTGCGGGCCGCGGTTCGATTCCCGAAGGTGGCTATTTCAGAGATTCAAAAATCTCGGGCTAGCACGGTCCGTCCACGGGGACCTAAATGGCGTTACGACACTAATCATCTTTGATATGGCAGTGTCGTTAAACATGTAGGCTAACAATAATTCACTTGTTCACTCGGAGAGAAACGCACAACTTGTGAAGATTTCGACTGTGAATACTTCTTACTGATACAGTTTCATAAAAAGCCGAAGCAGCGAAGATGGCAGTAAGTTTCACTACTATTTTTTCCCACAAATTAAAATAGAAACGGGCCTATGCAGTCTATGCAGTATATGCAAAAGATTATGTATTATGCAATTACAGGCTACTACTTAATCATTATAAGAATATTGATATAGGGCCTCTTCAGCAGAAGTAGGCTAATTGGAGTGGACTATGCAGTGTCATATAATTATAATGCTATTTATGCATAATAACGAATGAAAGGCTTTCTCTTACGTATAAAATTATAGTTCATTATGCCTCGCTATGTCTTTTTATGATTATATCTGTCTATATGTCTCTCGGTCTCTTTATGTCCAGCTTTCTCTGTCCATAGGCCTGTGTATGAATATGTATATAATCTTAAATTCAAAGAGCGCCTCAATAATGCCCTCGCCCTCTTACTGTTTGTAATAGAGAAAGCATAATTATAATGTACATACATTTGTATACATTTGTAGTTGCCTTGAAGCCGGAAGGTTCGAGGTTCGAATACACCTCGCCGCGTAAGGACCTTGGGCAAGTTTTTCACTGACAATTGCTCAGCGCTTCGGCGTGAAATTCCGATGCAGTGTGCGCTATGCATTCGGGAGCGCCTCTGAGTAGAAAGTACTTGAAGGGACGCTATAACAAGTGCACATACCAACAAACAAACAAACGAACGAAATACATACATTTGCATAGCGTCATTATTATGCTAGGTTGCTGTTCATGTCTTTTATGTAATGGGTTACCGAGAATGGGTCCGCAAATGATTGGTAATTGCTGTCAGTGGGGTGATGTATATTATCAATTTCTCATGCAACTGGCATGACCTGATTGCGGATTGATTTTGGTCATTTTGTATAGGCCTATGTTTGACTCTTTATATACGTTTCTTTGCATCATTGTACATTATGCATGTGTGTATGCCTCTCTCTGTCTGTTTCTCTGTCTCTTTTGATCTCTGTCTGTCTGTTTGTCTGTCTATCTGTCTGTCTATCTGTCTATATATCTCTCTTTATTCCTATCTCTCTATTTCTCTCTCTATTACAGCGCGGACACTAAATCGCAGTTTCATGAAGTGCATGAACAAAAATTGCGAGTGAAGAACTTGCCCAATTAAGGTCCTTACGCGGCGACTTGAGGTGGATATGAACCTGCAATCGTTCGGTTACAAGGCGACGAACATACCCACTACACAACGGCGCACCACGATAAACACTGTAGATATCCACAATAGGAAAGGCTCAACGCTTATAATAGAGGTGTGAACTCGCAGAACCGACAGCTCCACCAGGGTCATTGCAGAAGAGAAAGCGTAGGCTATGCTGATCGTTGTCTCTTTCACCGTCCATGTAACAGAGACAGGTAACAAAGATCAGACACGTATACGATGGGGCGTAAATAAGAACTCAAAAACAAGCGCAGCTATTTTTGTATTATGCACTGAGAAGCAGGAAGCCATTGAAGAAAGTAACTCATAATAGGCAGAGGCATTTTTATAAAAAAAAGTGGGAGATATGGTCCATTATCACTGCAAACAGTGTGTACAAGAGTGCTAATGGCGTACAGAATTTTATAACTTTCTGTTATCAGACTCCTTTATGGTGGCTTAGGACAAGGCGACAGGCACAGGCCACTCCAAGATGTATTTTGTGTCATGTGTCATTTGACCAAAAGACTAAAATTCTGTCACATCATCTCATCATTATAAATATCATCGTCGTTATCGTCCTAATGAGCATTGCTACAATAATAATGCTGACAATACTATTCGTCACTAACGTGGTCCTAATAGTCATAACTCTAAAGTCCTTTTATTATTTATGTTGCTCGCCTATTGTTTATAACTTTTTCTAAATGTTTTGCTAAGTAACGCTAAGCCAATGCGTAGGCCTATAGACCTTCGGATAGTGGCTCATATAGAGTAATGCTGTCTATATATGAGGATGGCACTGGAAGCAATGACTCATTTCATACCTCAGTCGCATAAAGCAGAATGGACATGCCTTAACTTGCACTAGCGTATGGAAATATATATAATATATATAATATATAATATATATATATACTATATAGCCTATATATATATATCACTCTTTTGTCGGTGTCCATTGGTGGGCGTTCAGATGTCGGTGTCCCTTACAACATAGTTAGATAATAATTTATGAAGATTTGGCATGAAAAATATTGCATGTGGCAGTATAAATGTCAACTGAGTTGCTTTTAACCTAACATGGCTTTAATCTTTGTTCATTTACAGTTTCAAAGAAGGCTCTTCAAAAGACGAAAAGAGTTCAGCGACAATGGGGTCAACATGAGAAGGAGGCTGTGGAGAGACATCTGCTTCAGCACATTCTGAGGAAAAAAGGTTCCTCGTAAAGAAGACATTGTTAAATGTGCGACGAACGGTGTTTGCTTAAACGTACATGGAAAACATTCGGGACTATTCTAGAAATCGCATTGTATTGTGTGGTCACGCATAAACATTATGAATCATTATATAGTCTACAGATTGCAAGGCAATTCGTCGCTTGAGAACAATATTATCTTTACGTGTAGCCTATACATTTTTTAACATTGAGTATAGAGTTGATTTTTAGCAAACATTTGTTTATCTTTCTTCACTATTAATAGTTAGCAGATAGAAATTGACGTTTTAAGGAGATTAAACGAAAACTATTTGTAGCGCGTTCATTTCCGAAATTTTTGTTATAACAATTATACGGTCAAATGTTTCTTTTATACACGCGTGTCCTCAGTTTGCATGACACAGGATGGCTTAGTAGTACGGTTGCCCCGATTGCCGTCTTAGGGTTTGATTCCCCGATTGCTCTATCTTCGGACATCGGTTGTAGTCACGTACGTTGTAGGTCTACAGTACAAGCGAGCACGATTTCCGCCCTGCGGCAACCCTAATAAAAAATTTAATTTGCGCTAAAAGCTTAACAAAAAGCGATGTCCAAATAAGTAAAAATATTGACCGTTGGGTCCATATGAAAAGTAATGTTAAAATTAGATCATTAGCCTCTTGATAAAGCGTTGTGTAGAAACAATTGCATATTATGCGGTCATCTTATGCTATAGGCCTATTGCTTTCTAACAAAAGGCGACAGTTTTTGTGGCCTTAGGCCTGATGAGTTACAAAAGGAGATTAAAATGGAAAAAAATAGTGAAAAGGAGACAAAAATGATTGAATCACGAAATTTACCAGGCCCCTGGGACTTCTCAAACACAATTGATGTTTCTTAGATATATTTTGCATATCTGCACAAGGTGGCAGTGGAGTTAACTAGTTAAGGACTTTTAGTTATACTTTTTCATTCATTCATTATGGAGATTTATTTAAGGCACATTCAACGTTACTAGGCCTATTCAAGAGCGCTGGCGAACCAACCTCGGTAGAAAAGTATAATTTTAAGAATAAGATAGATGAATAGAGCAAAAGCAAGGAATAAGGTGTAAGATAGGGGAAGCTCATTTAACACTAAGGGTCCAATAACAAAGAGAGCAGGTTGTTGTCTAGAAGAAGTTCGTCTTCGGGGGAATGAGGAGATCACACTGATTTCAGCACCAAGTCCAAGCACACTCAGAACACAGTGACTGAGCTTGTGCATATTATAATAGGACTTATAGGAGCAGCATCTAAGAGGCACTGCCAAACAAGCGCATAGACCCGGTATTTGTATTATTCGCAGTGCGATAGGGAGCCAATTCAGAATATAGGCTACCGCATGTATAATAGGTGACATAATAAAATTTTAGTTTATCATGAATAAGGCGAACGGCAGCGCACAGGACAGCTCTAAGTACGTGAAAGGCAAGAATGAGAAACAATATTAGAGGGCGCAGCAGTACTGTAGTATATGTGGTCTATAACATTGGAGTGGATAAGAATAGTTATAACTTATAACATTAGAAGTAATTCAGCGAGAGACAGTTTTCAGCTGGCGAAAGTAGCCTAATTGTAGCAGTTGCAACACAGCTGCTGGCGAATGTTTTGTGGAAAACGTAGGCTCCTGCGTCAAGCTGTTGAAGCGCGTAAACTTATAGCCTACTATAAAACTGCGCAAATCAAAAGGGCGCAATCAACAGGGCGAAAATCAATGGAGCGCATGGTCATTACAGCGCATGGTCGAAAGAGCGAAAATCAAAACGGCCCGTGTTAAAAAGTGCGAAACTCAAAAGGGTGCAGGTCTGCCTAAGTAGAAGAAAATTTTATAGGGAAATATTAAGGAGTAAACATGGTTAAAATAGCGGTAGGCCTATATGCTATGGTCAGTTAAATATTTTCAAATCCATAAAACCTATTTTAAAAGGGCGACTGATTGAGGCATTATTTGATTATAAAAAAACTACTTAGATTCCAAAATGCTATTTATAGCTACTAAAATAGGACTACTTACACTGATCGTCATATTGGAAAGAGAAAGTTGGCGATAAAGCAAATCTATTTAATTTCATCAGTTCATTTGAAAATACGGTCATTTAGATGGCTCTTCGTCTTTATAAAAACGCTTTTCATTTACATTTACTGTTTTTGCATGTTAAAACTTGCGCCCTTTTAGGCTTGGCTAATTATAGACGTGCCAAATTTGCGGTTCATTTCATTTTCGTTCTGTTCATGTTCATCCCTTTCCAACCATATTTTCATTGCGCCTTTTTTTATTTCTATTATGCTATTTGTCATTTGGCCCTTTCGACCATGCGCTCCAATGACCATGCGCTCTATTGATTTTCGCCTTTTCCATGCAACCTTTTCATTACGCCCTTTTCGTTTGCCCCATATCGATAATACACGGTTGGCGCGTGCCTAGTCAGATGAATAATTCATGTACCGAGCGTTTGAATGACATATTATACTGACAAAGGATAATCCACCTTTGGTCATAATCAGTATAAGACTGGTTTTAAAAAGCCTAAGCTGTACAAATAAATAAAATAAATATGCACATGACACAAAACATTACGGCCTACTATAAGTAATCAATCAATCAATCAATCAATCACATAAATTTATATAGCGCCCCTTCAAGATTTATACTCAGAAGCGCTCCCAACCCAGGCCTGGTCAAAGAGAAAAGTCTTGAGGAGACGATAGAAAGAGCCAGCAGAGTCACGGGGAAGCGGACGGAGAACGGGAGGAAGGCCATTACTGTTAGCCATGCACAGGAAGCGGAGAAACTGCGAGAAGACCAAGGCAGAATGCATTATATAGTGATAAGACTAGCTTATGTTTATTCATTTGGCTAAATCCTCAGTCATGAATATGAGAGAAGAGATTCAAAGAGCTTTCATAATTTTGAAAATGCATAAAACTTATATGCCTATGGTACTATTTGTAGGGACATTGGACAAGTTCTTCAATCGCAATTGTTCAGTGCGTCGGCGTGAAACACCGATTCAGGTTAGGCGCTGTGGTCGGGAGCACTTCTGAGTAGCTATTTTGAAGGGCCCTATAAAAAAGGTATTTAGAGTTAGGCTAAATTCTAGTGCCTTTATAAGTCGCTCAAATAATAATTTTTGCTGTAGCTGGGCTATGAACGCCTTTGAGTAGTTTTTTAAAGAGGCGCTATATAAATACTATAAATGAATGAGTGAATACATTTATATATGAATGCATACATATATAAATACATACATGCATACAAACTGTATGAAAGTGTATAGCGTATGTTAGGCATCGACTATATTGATTTCGACTTGCTCACGCTTCAGTGAACACCCATGCATGAAACAATATCCTGGCTATTGCCATAGCCTTAGGGTTCATTTCCCAACTTTCTATATCGACTATCGAAGATAGTAGTTTAGGTTGTAGTGCGTACAGCTGGCACCCTATTTACTACGTAAGCTAACCCCATTAGAATATGCAAATTGCTCTAAAAGCTTAACCAAATTGCGCGGTTCATTATGTAAGAATAGGGTATATGTTAAAAAAATTATAAAGTCTTAATAAATGGCAAATTTACCAAACCTACACCGATGGAGGGTACTCGGTATTGTTGTGTGCACCAGTATAGTAGTAGTAGTAGTAGTAGTAGTAGTAGTAGTAGTAGTAGTAGTTGCAGCAGTAGCAGTAGCAATAGCAATAGTAGCAGTAGCAATAGCATTATCAATAATAGTAGTAGTAATCATAAGAGTCGTGAAGTCCCATTATAGTAGTCGTAAGGCAAATGACGTTAATCGACGACATTAATAACTATGATAAATGCGACGACGCTGACGATGATTGCGATAAAGGAAAAGATGATAACGACGACGACGACGATTATAATATTATGTTTTTCTGCACCACTGATGGAGACGAAGTATATTTATGTTCACGAAGAGTTAAAATGTTTTTAACGCAGACGTCAAAAGGGTTAATCACCGAAGAAGCACTGTCGTCGAACGACATTTGACCCGTGTCCTGATGAACCCGGATGTCCTTTGTCAATCCGATTCCTTCGCTGAGCAGGAAGTCACGTGACAGAGCCATCGACGATCGGAGGATGAACGACGCGAAGAGATTCAGATGGAGAGTGTTACGTGGACAGCGAAGCTTCCTACAAGACAAAGACATGTCTCGACGTCGCTGCCACATCAAAGGATTCCGCCGCCGACGCCACCGACCCTTAAAGGCGAACCGTGTTAAGATCAAAGGGGCACGCCGACTCTTCCTATAATGCAACGGCAGCCTCACGTGTAGTGTCACTTGATTGTATATTTATATGCAGCCACTTAAGGCGACCGTCGTTTGTCCATTAGACAATGCGAGTACTAAGCAGGTCGTCTGTACCAAGATTTTTCCATTCATATACTATATGTATGATGGGTGGATGGATGGATGTGTGGAACTGTGGATGCATACAAGCACGTGCACTGGGTATTTTGCAATAATTTATGTCTCATGGCATGCGTGTAGGCTGAGGTTAAGAAATATGTTTGTACACAGGCATGTATGAATGTATGTTTGTATGTATGCAAGTATGTATGAATGTATGCATGTATGTATGTATGTAAGTATGTATGTATGTATGTATGTATGTATGTATGTATGTATGTATGTATGTATGTATGTATGTATGTATGTATGCATGTATGTACATGCATACATGCACGTATTTATGTATGAATGTATGCCTGTAGCTAATTATGTATGTGTGCATGTATGCATGTATGCATAGCTGCATACTTTGTTCCATGCACATACAACGTATTATCCGCGCGTCTGTAAGCACGTTGGTAGGGGCAAGGTGGGGGCGATCAGCCGAAATTTTTCAGGTAGCACCTATTCACCTCAACACCTTCCAGCTGGACAGAGGGTCTCCAGGACCACCCAGCCCCAAGCCGGCGGGGGTAACAAACGCAATTTTCCGGGCAACGCCGGGTACCCCAACTAATGGAAATGGAAGCGGCGCGTATGGTGTTTGCACTTAGGTTGTTTTGCATGTAGAGCTTAAAGTGTGGGAAAATAAGTGCCTGGACGCCCCTTACCTTTCCAAAATAAATGCCTGAACGCCCCTTACCTTTCCAAAATAAGTGCCTGGACGCCCCTTACCTTTCCAAAATAAGTGCCTGGACGCCCCTTACCTTTCCAAAATAAGTGCCTGGACGCCCCTTACCTTTCCAAAATAAGTGCCTGGACGCCCCTTACCTTTCCAAAATAAGTGCCTGGACGCCCCTTACCTTTCCAAAATAAGTGCCTGGACGCCCTTTACCTTTCCAAAATAAGTGCCTGGACGCCCCTTACCTTTCCAAAATAAGTGCCTGGACGCCCCTTACCTTTCCAAAATAAGTGCCTGAACGCCCCTTACCTTTCCAAAATAAGTGCCTGGACGCCCCTTACCTTTCCAAAATAAGTGCCTGGACGCCCCTTACCTTTCCAAAATAAGTGCCTGGACGCCCCTTACCTTTCCAAAATAAGTGCCTGGACGCCCCTTACCTTTCCAAAATAAGTGCCTGGACGCCCCTTACCTTTCCAAAATAAGTGCCTGGACGCCCCTTACCTTTCCAAAATAAGTGCCTGAACGCCCCTTACCTTTCCAAAATAAGTGCCTGGACGCCTCTTACCTTTCCAAAATAAGTGCCTGGACGCCCCTTACCTTTCCAAAATAAGTGCCTGGACGCCCCTTACCTTTCCAAAATAAGTGCCTGGACGCCCTTTACCTTTCCAAAATAAGTGCCTGGACGCCCCTTACCTTTCAAAAATAAGTGCCTGAACGCCCCTTACCTTTCCAAAATAAGTGCCTGAACGCCCCTTACCTTTCCAAAATAAGTGCCTGGACGCCCCTTACCTTTCCAAAATAAGTGCCTGGACGCCCTTTACCTTTCCAAAAAAAGTGCCTGGACGCCCCTAACCTTTCCAAAATAAGTGCCTGAACGCCCCTTACCTTTCCAAAATGAGTGCCTGGACGCCCTTTACCTTTCCAAAATAAGTGCCTGGACGCCCCTTACCTTTCCAAAATAAGTGCCTGAACGCCCCTTACCTTTCCAAAATAAGTGCCTGAACGCCCCTTACCTTTCCAAAATAAGTGCCTGGACGCCCCTTACCTTTCCAAAATAAGTGCCTGGACGCCCCTTACCTTTCCAAAATAAGTGCCTGGACGCCCTTTACCTTTCCAAAATAAGTGCCTGAACGCCCCTTACCTTTCCAAAATAAGTGCCTGAACGCCCCTTACCTTTCCAAAATAAGTGCCTGGACGCCCCTTACCTTTCCAAAATAAGTGCCTGGACGCCCCTTACCTTTCCAAAATAAGTGCCTGGACGCCCCTTACCTTTCCAAAATAAGTGCCTGGACGCCCCTTACCTTTCCAAAATAAGTGCCTGGACGCCCCTTACCTTTCCAAAATAAGTGCCTGGACGCCCTTTACCTTTCCAAAATAAGTGCCTGGACGCCCCTTACCTTTCCAAAATAAGTGCCTGAACGCCCCTTACCTTTCCAAAATAAGTGCCTGAACGCCCCTTACCTTTCCAAAATAAGTGCCTGGACGCCCCTTACCTTTCCAAAATAAGTGCCTGGACGCCCTTTACCTTTCCAAAATAAGTGACTGGACGCCCCTTACCTTTCCAAAATAAGTGCCTGGACGCCCTTTACCTTTCCAAAATAAGTGCCTGGACGCCCCTTACTTTTCCAAAATAAGTGCCTGAACGCCCCTTACCTTTCCAAAATAAGTGCCTGGACGCCCCTTACCTTTCCAAAATGAGTGCCTGGACGCCCCTTACCTTTCCAAAATAAGTGCCTGGACGCCCCTTACCTTTCCAAAATAAGTGCCTGGACGCCCCTTACCTTTCCAAAATAAGTGCCTGGACGCCCCTTACCTTTCCAAAATAAATGCCTGAACGCCCCTTACCTTTCCAAAATAAGTGCCTGGACGCCCCTTACCTTTCCAAAATAAGTGCCTGGACGCCCCTTACCTTTCCAAAATAAGTGCCTGGACGCCCCTTACCTTTCCAAAATAAGTGACTGGACGCCCCTTACCTTTCCAAAATAAGTGCCTGGACGCCCCTTACCTTTCCAAAATAAGTGCCTGGACGCCCCTTACCTTTCCAAAATAAGTGCCTGGACGCCCCTTACCTTTCCAAAATAAGTGCCTGGACGCCCCTTACCTTTCCAAAATAAATGCCTGGACGCCCCTTACCTTTCCAAAATAAGTGCCTGGAAGCCCTTACCTTTTCAAAATAAGTGCCTGGACGCCCCTTACAGTTCTAGGCTGAGCTGGCCGATAAGTGGATGGACGGCGTTCAGATTTTAAAGTAAGTGCATGGACGCCGTCCATGACCGTCCAGGCACACTTTAAGCCATGTATAATGCATGTACGTTGATCTGGGATTGTGTTGCTATCTCATGACTTAAGTCTGATTAATTGATGTCTGTCTATGACTTAAGTCTTAATAATTAATGTCTGTCTCGTCTATACCATGACTTTAGCCTTTAATGCGCATCGACGACGCTAGATTGTCTCGCTTTTAGCGGAGTGGCAACCGCCGTCTGTTGCCAGGTTATACGGAATCATAGCGCTACATAAATATACCTCCAGACGAGAGGTTCAGCTGAGATAAGTGTGTGATCTGTTGTTGTATGCGTGCATCCGTCTGTCTGTCTGTCTGTCTTTGCCTATGCCTCTGCAGTCTGCAGTGTCGCTTAATTCCTCTGATGCACTTGGCTACTATGCACTTATATAGACTATGTATGTATGCAAGGTGAGAATTGACGGGTTTTGGGGTTTCAACCCACCAGTCTAACTTGGAACCCATAGCAAAGTCTGCATTTCCTCGATTCCAAGTGGATAATTGTAAAGCCCCTCAGTTGTATTTCCACAATTCTCACACTGTGTATAAATGCAGGTACATGTGTGCTATTGCTATGTAGGCCTATGTATGTATATATTATGTATTTTATTTATTTATTTATTTCAGAAATTTATATAGCGCCTCTTCAAGGTAGGCTACTCAGAAGCGCTCCCGGCCCAGCCACGGCTAAATAAAACAGTTTTTAGGTTCTTAAGGAACAGAGCGGAGTGACCCCTGGGAATTAAGCGCAGTGTAACAGGGAGACCATTCCAAGCTGTAGGACCTGCAACAGAGAATGAACAACGCTGTCGGATAGCAGTCCGTGAGCGGGGAACCAGAAGCTCAGCGTGGTTCGCCGATCGAAGGGTCGATCGACGCTGAACTCCCAAGGTGGAACAACAGAATTCTCGAAGGTAGGGTGGAGCTAGTCCTTCAATGCACCGCCTAACCAGCGCACAGACCCTGTATGCAATCCGCTGAGGAGAAGGGAGCCAGTGTAAGGTATCCCGCATATAGGATGAGACATGGCCATATTTTGGGATATGGCCAACAAGTCGCGCCGCAGAGCGGAGGACCCGTTCAAGGCAGCCAATCCGGTCAGCCGGAAGTCCATGATAGAGGGTGCTGCAGTAGTCAAGGCGGGAAACTACGAAAGAGTGAACAAGAGTAGAGGCGGCACTAAAAGACAGAGAACGGGAGACCACCTTAAGCTGACGTAACTGGTAGTAACAGCTTCGACATAGTAGGTTTATATGCCGAGTGAAAGTTAGCTCTTGGTCTAAAATAACACCAAGGTCCCGCACAAAAGGTGAGAAAGTAATCAGAGGAAACTCTAATGCTAAGGCTTTCATGTCAATTTTTGCAAGTTGTTGACGAGTCCCAAACCAGATATATTGCGTCTTGGTAGGGTTCAGTCGCAAACGGTTAGAAGACATCCAGGCTTCCAGGGTTTCCATAGCCCTACAAATTTCTCGAACCGCATCAGTAGCGGCAGATGCTGGGCAGTGAACATATGCCTGGAGGTCATCAGCATAGGATTGACTAAGGATTGAATTTGCCAGTAAGAGTGGTCCAAGGTCTGCAGTGTATATTATATATAATAGGGGGCCTAGGACAGAGCCTTGGGGCAGCCCAAACGGGGCAGGTGCCCAGGATGATCTAGTAGCCCCACAAGCGACAGTGTAAGAACGGTCCTGAAGGTAGGAAGTAAGCCAGTTGAGAAAATTTCCTGAGATGCCAAAAGAGATAGAAAGTCTAGTTAAAAGGATATCATGGTCAACCGTGTCGAAGGCTGCGCTCACATCGAACAATGCCAAAAGGGTGACCTGGGAGTTGTCTATGGCCGTATATATATCCGAAAGAAGGCGAAGAAGTAAAGTCTCTGTGGAGTGGTCTTTCCGGAAACCTGATTGAAAAAATGGAAGAAGATCATTTTTATTAAGGTAATGGGTGAGCTGGGCAGCTACAACTTTTTCAATTATTTTAGACAAAAAAGAAACATTTGCTATTGGCCTAAAGTTAGTTGGATCCGCCATATCCGAACTTTCACTCTTTGGCACTGGAACAACAATTGATCGTTTCTGTGACACGGGAAGCACACCATCACGGAGAGAACTATTGCAGAGGAGCGTTAGGAAAGGGAGTAGAGTGTCAACTAACTCCTGGAGGAGGAACGTAGGGAGAGGGTCTAGATCACAGGTCTTCGGTGCAGAGGTAAGAATGATTCGTCGCAGCTCTTGAGCTGAGACAGGATCGAAGGAAGACAGCTCACAGCTAACGGGAGGAAAAATCGGTGGTGAACAGTTAGCCGTAGCGTCTCTGACGGTGTTTACCTTCGTTGTGAAAACGTCTAAAAATGCATCAGGCGAGAAGAGAGGCGTGTTAGTGTTGCCTCCTGGTCGGGCACGTCCAAGGAGGTCATTGAACGTCGACCACAGCTTCCTGGGTTCTCTTGAATGGTAGGCTTTTCTTTTCCTCCCAATGCACTCGTTCCTTTTCTTTGTATTTTCGATGCATCTCACGGACGTATTTAACAAAGTTGGTGCAGTCGGTAGATGATT
>CATKHU010000026.1:0-50328 GCA_949752735.1 Lumbricus terrestris
CTACATAGCGCCGCCCGTATACGATTGAGTTAGGAGGATACAAAAAAGGAGAAGGAGAATACATACTTGGAGTCTCTTTGAAAGACAAGAGAAGAAACGAAAACATACGAAAAGCAGTTGGAGTAGACTGTACAGGGTTGGCCAAACAAGTAATCCCCTGCGATTTTTGCCAATATCTTGGCCAAACATACGAATTTTTAAACGAAACTTTACAGTCTTAAAGGCAATTCATATTTACGTACAATGGTCAAATTACAAAAAAATATTTCAAACAGAACAAAAGTTATATCACTTTTAGTGATGCCACTCACCGTTTTTTGACGATTCAAAAACGAAACGCAAAAAATAGGTTTTTTGCTAATATCATGGCCAAAATTAAGAATTTCAAAATGAATCTTTACAGGTTTAAAGACAATTCATATTTACACATGGTGGCCAGATTTCATCAAAATATTTCAAATACAACAAAAGTTATACCCCTTTCAGTGAGGCCACCCAACGTTTTTGACGATTAAAAAATGTAACGCAACAAAAGTAACAAAAACGTGATTTTATCAAGTCATATCTCAAATAACTGTTTGGAACTGAACTTGATAGTGATTCACAACTTGTGTTCAATGTGCCCACCACCCGTGCCAAAACTTCTTTTGAGTCTCTTTGCAAAGTTCTTGATGGACCTGTTGATTATTCTGACAAATTTCTTATGTACCAATTTGATTGTCATCTTGCTATGTGACTTCTCAGTGACGTGCAGCTACGCTGGCACCCTGTTCCTTTTTTAAATAGTAATAATAATGATCATCTGGCATTATCAAAGCCTATTTGATAACAATTATTTGAGATGAGACTTGATAAAATCGTGTTTTTGCTACTTTTTGCTGCGTTACGTCTTCGAATCGTCAAAAAACGGTGGGTGGCCTCCTTAAAAGTGCCATAACTTTTAATCTGTTTCAAATATTTTGCTGAAATCTGGTCATCATGTGTAGATATGAATTGTCTTGAAGCCTGTAAAATTTCATTTCGAAATTCTTACTTCCGGCGAAGATATTGGCCAGAATAATTAAATTGGTTTTTGGTTACTTTTTGTTGCGTCGCGTTTTTGAATCGTCAAAAAACGGTGGGTGGCCTCACTAAAAGGGGTATAACTTTTGTTGTATTTGAAATATTTTGATGAAATCTGGCCACCATGTGTAAATATGAATTGTCTTTAAACCTGTAAAGATTCATTTTGAAATTCTTAATTTTGGCCATGATATTAGCAAAAAACCTATTTTTTGCGTTTCGTTTTTGAATCGTCAAAAAACGGTGAGTGGCATCACTAAAAGTGATATAACTTTTGTTCTGTTTCACATATGGCGATGAAATTTGGCTATTGTACGTAGATATGAATTACCTTCAAGCCCGTAAAACTGGATTTGAAAAATTCCTATGTTTGGCTAAGATATTGACAAAAATCCGTAGGGGATTACTTGTTTTGGCCCACCCTGTATATCTGATAAAATACGAGAGTCCAGACTAAGGTGGTATATATGGTCATGTGGAGCGATCGGATGAGGGCAGTAGCATCAAAAGAATCTTGCGTGCAGGCCTACGTACAGGGACGCCGCGCAGCCGTGGGCGACAGAAGGAGAGATGGAGGGACATGATCCAGCAGGACATGGAATTTCTTGATCTGAAAAAGGAAGATGCTGGAGACAGAACAACATGGAAACAAAGGATCCGAGTGACTGACCCCTCCACAGCGAGGGATTAATCCTAGCCAGAAGGAAAAGAAGAAGAAAAAATTAAGGAGGACCAACGCCTTAATCTCCGTTGCATTTAAAGATAGCATATAATATCTCGATATAGGACACTGTATGTTTTGTCACTTTTGTTGTATTACGTTTTTGGATCGTTAAAAAACAGTGGGTAGGCTCACTAAATGTGGTGTAACTTTTGTTCAATTTAAAATATGTCGATACAATTTGACTATTGTACGTATAGATATGAATTACCTTTAAGGTCGTATACGAGCTTGGTTTGAAAAACTCTTCTTTCGGGCCAGGAATCCCAGGATAGCGGCAAAACGCCGTAGGGGATTACTTTTTATGGCCCACCCTGTAGTTATGCTCTCTGACAATGTCCGTTGAGTTTCCCTCCTCGTCAAGTGTACGGGATCTTGGTTGTACTCACTATAGCAAAGGTCTCAAACACGCGGCCCGCGGGCCGCATGCGGCCCGCGAACCCGTTTAATGCGGCCCGCGAACAGCCACCTGGTTTGTGGTTTTTTTAAAGAAACAAATTGGTTTAAAAGAATTTTGAAGTTCTTTTACGATTTGAACCAAGGATTAAACTGCTTTCTACTCCTTTTGCTGTGGACATTGAGTCCACAACAGCCGATATAATATAGGCTTAGGCCCTGTCCTATGCAGATGGAGTTGTATTATAATAGTGGACCTTCATTGCGATGCAACGCCGAAGCAGTAGTGTGCTACAGCGAAGTTTATATGCCTGTCGCAAAATAGTGTATCCCCGTAATAATCGTATCCAGAGTGAGAATTGCTGGGGGTTAGGGGTTTAAACCCTCCAGTCTTTCTTAGAGCCCCATGTTAAAGATTGTTTTTCACACCCTAGGCTAATTCGAAGTTGATCTTAGTCCAACCCCCAGTTATTTTTCCACAATTCTCACACTGAATCGTGTCTCCCCAGATGATGAGTAGGCTATAGTTGAAAAAGTCACTTCCGCGAGTGTTTATTTTTGCAAATTAACTTCCATTTGCTTGGTTTTGAACAATGTTTGAGCAGGCATGTTTATTCCTATATACTAGATAATTTTGCTGGCTTTTGTTTATAGCACTTATAAAATTTAGAACACTTAAGAAAACTCAGAGTCGATAACTAAATTTGAGTTGCTCGGTCCGAACATTGCTTAGGATACTTAAAACATTTAGACTCAATTAATTTTAGATTTCGATTACAGCATAAATTTTTCAATTATAGCGCCTACGCATTTTTCAATAATTGTGAAGGAATGATTTTCAAGTTCGTTTGTAGTATTATATTACCTGGTGCCGTCAGCTCTTGGAGTTCTGGCGACAGTCATGATGTATCCTCTCCAGTGTCTCCTCTCTCTTGTCGCCTCTCTTATAACTGTAGTATAGTTACACTTAAAATATAATATTATGTGAATTTTACAGGGTTATAATCACCATTATGGTACTGTATAGCCTATTACAATGACATAGAACTAATTCTATAGTTTCGCGTGCACGATTATATTTTTTTAAGTTGCGGCCCGCGAGTTATTAAAATTTCCAAATGCGGCCCACATGCTGAATTGAGTTTGAGACCCCTGCACTATAGCTTATCTTTACTGAGCACATTTCCAATCTGGCACGCTCCTCTTATTTTCATAAAGACGTTTCATAGTCATTCGTCGTCGTTCTTTCTTCAACTCCATCTTCAGTGTATACCATAGTTCATGCTTCTACATGTTCTCGAATTGACTACTGCAATGCTCTTCTCATTGGTCTTCCTATAAGGTTCGTCTATATATATCATCGCTTCAGTCTGTGCTCAACTCAGCTGCTAATCTGATTTCCCGCCTTCTCATGTACTCTCGCATCTGTATGCCTATGTTTGATGAATTTAAGTGGCTTCCTCCCGTGCTCGCATACAATTTAAGATCCTCACTCCTCACTCAGCGACGTCTTGCCCCAAATATCTGTCTGATGTTACACTTTGGCCTCACTCCGCAGCTTCGTCCAACCGTCCACTTCGTTCATCCAACAGACGAACGCTCTGCAGGAACTGCTATGGTTCATGACTCGATCAATTATTCGTCCTTCACTTTGGAATGCGCTTTCTCCTTCTATTCGCCATATACCACTTCTGTCATGGAAGTCTCTCTTCTGCATGAATGCCTTGTCTCTTCTTAAAACCTGATTCTTCTCGCGGACCTTGCACACTGGGAGCGCCTCTGAGCGGTTCAACGTATACACTAGGGGCGCGTTATATATGATTAAATACAATTATATAATACACATTGACAGCATTGATGCATACATCATTCAGATGTCAAAAAGACAGAGCTCATTAAAATGGTCTGAGCTGCAGAGCCCTCGGGTGTTTATCTCACGACTCCGCATTTACAGACCACATGCACCGCAGTCCCCGCAGGCCATGCATTGCGGGCCTATAAAAATAATAAGCATGTAAGTAAACAAGAAAGTAAGTAAGCTTATATAATTATCCTTTATTAAACCAATTGCGAATCCGCGCTCGCCGCTCATGTGTAGTCCAAACATGTGTCTTCAGCTGTCAATATTTTACATCATTCAAACGTATATTGCACTGCAGATAATCAGCAAGCAATGGGCAATTTACACTTTACAATATTGTAAAGTCGCGGATAGGTTTGACACACACGCTGCAAGGTAATCACACACACACATGCGCGCACGCACACACACACACACACGCACACACACACACACACGCACACATACACATACGCGCACACATACACATACGCGCACGCACACACGCATGCACGCGCGTGACCGGCAGCACACAGACGTGAAGAGAAGCAGAAGGAGGAGGAGAAGGAGGAGGAGGAGGAAGAGGAAGAGGAGAGGAGGAGGAGAAGGAGAAGGAGGAAGAGGAAGAGGAGAAAAGGAGGAAGTGGAAGAAGAAAATAGGAGGAGGGGACGACGACGTCGAGGAGGTCGAGAAGAAAGAGGAGGAAGAGGAGGAGGAGGGAGAAGGAGGAGGAGGAGGAGGAGGAGGAGGAGGAGGAGGAGGAGGAGGAGGAGGAGGAAGAAGAGTATAAAGAGAAGTACGAGGAGGAGAAGAAGAAAGAGAAGGAATGGAGAAGGAAAAGCACAAGGAGGAAGAGGAGGCGATGGGAGGAAGAGGAGGAGAAGGAGGTTGAGAGGAAAATAAGTTGGAGGTGGAAGAAATGAGGAAGAGAGTAGGAGGAGAAAGTGGAGAAGGAAAAGAGAAGGGGGACGACGAGGACGAGGACGAGGACGAGGAGGTCGAGAAGGACGAGGAGGAGGAGAAAGACGAAAAAGAGGAGGAGGAGAGGATAGACCTGGGAGTGACTTTGGTCAGCTAATCTGACCCCACTTGACCCTAAAGTAACGTGAGGTCGACTTGAAGTCGACTTCTCGGCGTCAAAACGACTTGACCCGACTTGGCAGAAAAACAACCGACTTCCGACCTGAAGTCGACTTCTGACATGGTACTACTACTAGCCATTAGCCCAGGTCTATGTACAGCTACTAATGCAAGAAGACAAGCCAATTTTCCTCCAAGCATTAATTTCGTTTAGACCTACAAATGAGTAATGAGGCCTCAACACTTAATTGATGCATGAACTTGTTAAAGTGTTATTAAGCCCATTTCAAGCTGTTTGTGTTTCAGTTTGAATAGGTCTGCGATGCCTCGGGCCATCTAGTAACCTATAGACAATGCGACGGCAAATTATTAGGCCTATGAATTTTAGCTTGTCCATTGTCTGTGATTATTCAGATTACACTCATTATTATTATTTTTTAGCATTTACAGTGGTGGCGCCAGGATTTCAGTTTTTTGGGAAAAATTTTCCATTCTCATACGGCTAAAATTTCTGACGACCTTTTTTAGTCATCCGGTCGAAAATCGTGGAAATATTTATGTTTCGCTTGTAAAAAAAACCCGGATGACCTTTTAAAGAGCGGTTAGCCTTTTATAGGAGGGCTTAGCCCCATACCTCCCCGTAGCGCCGCCACTGAGCATTTAGGGGTACTTTTATGCACAACACCGGTGGCGAAGGCCAAGAACCATAGTAGCGATAATTAATCTTCGGAACTTTTGTTAAAAGTAATAAATGATTGTATAAAATAATAATAATAATAATAATAATAATAATAATAATTAGTCTTATCAATAGCCAATCTCCTCTCGACTTTTTATCACGATTAGCTCATCATCTGCCTGAATTTTATTAAAACGCGATTTTTTCTAAATATACGCATCTTATTGTTTTGAAATTTTACCACATGTCTTGTAATAAACTAATCTACTAATATCCAGGTTTTCTTCAAAAAATATCTCTTAGCAGCAAATATAACTTTTTTATGAGAGCACTTAAGAAATCTAAAGTCCTCACGAGTGGCACAGTTAATAACCACTTTCGCTTTTATACTCATTGGCTGCTCTTCCTATACTTTCTGCCACACAAGGGCGACATATTAGCCATTTTACACGAACGCAACGCTTAAGAACTCACGAGTGTCGCCCTATTCGTGAAAATTGTATTATAATACATAACATCGTATCCATTATGAACTACGTCCGTCAGGCTCCATGTCCGTTGGTCAGTACGCCTGCCTTCGTGTCCTTTTGTGTGTCTGTCTGTATGTCTACCTGTCTGTATATCTGTCTCTATGTCTGTCTGTACGTACGTCCGTTGGTCAGTACGCCTGTCTACCTGTCCTTCTGTGTGTATCTGTCTGTCTCTACGTCCGTCTGTTGGTCAGTACGCCTGCCTACGTGTCCTTCTGTGTGTCTGTGTGTCTGTCTGTCTATCTGTCTGTCTGTCTGTACGTCCGTCCGTAGGTCAGTACGCTTGCCTACGTGTCCCTCTGTGAGTCGGTATGTCTGTGTGTCTGTCTGTCTGTCTGTCTATCTGTCTGTCTGTCTGTACGTACGTACGTACGTACGTTGGTCAGAACGCCTGCCTACATGTCCTTCTGTGTGTCTGTCTGTCTGTCTATCTGTCTGTCTGCCTGTCTGTCTGTCTGTACGTACGTACGTTGGTCAGTACGCCTGCCTACATGTCCTTCTTTGTGTCTGTGTGTCTGTCTGTCTATCTGTCTATCTGTCTGTCTGCCTGTATGTCTGTCTGTCTGTCTGTACGTACGTACGTTTGTCAGTACGCTTGCCTATGTGTCCATCTGTGTGTCTGTGTGTCTGTCTGTCTATCTGTCTGTCTGTTTGTACGTACGTACGTTGGTCAGTACGCCTGCCTACATGTCCTTCTGTGTGTCTGTGTGTCTGTCTGCCTGTCTATCTGTCTGTCTGTCTGTACGTCCGTCCGTAGGTCAGTACGCTTGCCTACGTGTCCCTCTGTGAGTCGGTATGTCTGTGTGTCTGTCTGTCTGTCTGTCTATCTGTCTGTCTGTCTGTACGTACGTACGTACGTACGTTGGTCAGAACGCCTGCCTACATGTCCTTCTGTGTGTCTGTCTGTCTGTCTATCTGTCTGTCTGCCTGTCTGTCTGTCTGTACGTACGTACGTTGGTCAGTACGCCTGCCTACATGTCCTTCTTTGTGTCTGTGTGTCTGTCTGTCTATCTGTCTATCTGTCTGTCTGCCTGTATGTCTGTCTGTCTGTCTGTCTGTACGTACGTACGTTTGTCAGTACGCTTGCCTATGTGTCCATCTGTGTGTCTGTGTGTCTGTCTGTCTATCTGTCTGTCTGTTTGTACGTACGTACGTTGGTCAGTACGCCTGCCTACATGTCCTTCTGTGTGTCTGTGTGTCTGTCTGCCTGTCTATCTGTCTGTCTGCCTGTCTGTTTGTCTGTCTGTACGTACGTACGTTTGTCAGTACGCTTGCCTATGTGTTCATCTGTGTGTATGTGTGTCTGTCTGTCTGTCTGTCTATCTACCTGCCTGTCTGTCTGTACATACGTACGTTGGTCAGAACGCCTGCCTACGTGTCCCTCTGTGAGTCGGTATGTCTGTGTGTCTGTCTGTCTATCTGTCTATCTGTCTGTCTGCCTGTATGTCTGTCTGTCTGTACGTACGTACGTTTGTCAGTACGCTTACCTATGTGTCCATCTGTGTGTCTGTCTGTCTATCTGTCTGTCTGTTTGTACGTACGTACGTTGGTCAGTACGCCTGCCTACATGTCCTTCTGTGTGTCTGTGTGTCTGTCTGTCTGTCTATCTGTCTGTCTGCCTGTCTGTCTGTACGTACGTACGTAGGTCAGAACGCCTGCCTACATGTCCTTCTGTGTGTCTGTGTGTCTGTCTGCCTGTCCATCTGTCTGTCTGCCTGTCTGTTTGTCTCTCTGTACGTACGTACGTTTGTCATTACGCTTGCCTATGTGTTCATCTGTGTGTCTGTGTGTCTGTCTGTCTGTCTATCTGTCTGTCTGCCTGTCTGTCTGTACATACGTACGTTGGTCAGAACGCCTGCCTACATGTCCTTCTGTGTGTCTGTGTGTCTGTCTGCCTGTCTATCTGTCTGTCTGCCTGTCTGTTTGTCTCTCTGTCTATACGTACGTACGTTTGTCAGTACGCTTGCCTATGTGTTCATCTGTGTGTCTGTGTGTCTGTCTGTCTGTCTGTCTGTCTGTCTGTCTATCTACCTGCCTGTCTGTCTGTACATACGTACGTTGGTCAGAACGCCTGCCTACGTGTCCCTCTGTGAGTCGGTATGTCTGTGTGTCTGTCTGTCTATCTGTCTATCTGTCTGTCTGCCTGTATGTCTGTCTGTCTATACGTACGTACGTTTGTCAGTACGCTTGCCTATGTGTCCATCTGTGTGTCTGTGTGTCTGTCTGTCTATCTGTCTGTCTGTTTGTACGTACGTACGTTGGTCAGTACGCCTGCCTACATGTCCTTCTGTGTGTCTGTGTGTCTGTCTGTCTGTCTATCTGTCTGTCTGCCTGTCTGTCTGTACGTACGTACGTTTGTCAGTACGCTTGCCTATGTGTCCATCTGTGTGTCTGTGTGTGTGTCTGTCTGTCTGTCTATCTGTCTGTCTGTACGTAAATACGTACGTTGGTCAGAACGCCTGCTCACGTGTCTTGCTGTGAGTCGGTGTGTCAGTGTGTCTGTCCGTCTGTCTATCTGTCTGTGTGTCTGTCTGTCTGTCTGTACGTACGTCCATTGGTCAGTGCGCCTGCCTTCGTGTCCTTTTGCGTGTCCGTGTGTCTGTCTGTCTGTCTATCTGTCTGTCTGTCTGTCTCTACGTCCGTCCGTTGGTCAGTACTCCTGCCTGCCTGTCCTTCTGTGTGTCTGTGTGTCTGTCTGTCTATCTATCTCTCTGTCTCTCTGTACGTACGTCCGTTGGCCAGTACGCCTGCTTACGTGTCCTTCTGTGTGTGTGTGTCTGTTTGTACGTACGTCCGTTCATCAGTACGGCAGCCTACGCGTCCTTCTGTGTGTCGACTTAACAGTAATTTCGGAACTCATAATAATAATATTGAAATCACCAAATCACGATAAAGTCTTCAAAGCATGTCGACTTAATAGTGATTTTGGAATTCATAATAATTGAAACCACCAAATCACGATAAAGTCTTCAAAGCATGTCGACTTAATAGTGATTTTGGAATTCATAATAATTGAAACCACCAGATCACGATAAAGTCTTCAAAGCATGTCGACTTAAGAGTGATTTCAGACACAGTTGCCTTGATTCTGCTTGAACTTCTTTGAACAGTTGAATGGCGCGAGATTACTTTTAAGGCTGTATGTTCGTGTCTATGTCTGTCCTTCCCGTTGTCTGTCTTTCTGTCCGTCCTTCGCTTTTTGTGGCCATCTTATCATCTGCATGTTAGTTCTTGTATCTGTCTATGCATCCATGAGATTCTAAGTATGCGTGTGTCTGTTTGCCTGTCTGCCTGGATGGCTGAGTGTCCGTCTGTATGTCTGTCGGTCTGAAAACCTTCATTAGGCGCCTAAATCTTCCATCTTATTCTGTCCATGTGTCCACCTATTACACACCACCCTTATGGAAGGCTCCTAAATCGGATAAACAAGTATGTTCTCAGTTAATGAGCGTTTTTTGTTTATATTATTATTAATATTCGAAAGACTCTCGTCGTCGTGTAGCATCCATGCAAGGTGCCGACGACCGTACAAAATTATATGCAATGCAGTTAAAAACAAAGAATTCCTTTGAGCACGATGCAGTTAAAAACAAAGAATTCACTGAGTAGGCCTGCAATGCTAAAAACAATGAACACCAATTAAAGGCGTCAAAATAATGGTCTTCAATGTTACTAATCTTTGTTATTTAACAGCATAATTATTATATTTCCGCTAATAATTTATATGATTTTTGTATTGTGATAAGATGGTCTTTAAGGCAAATAATAAAAATTTCCAGCCATTATGAAATACACAGAATAAAGAAATTTAAATGTAAAAGGTGAACTATTAATTAACCTGCCATCTGAATCTAGTTTTTAAACTATAAGCTTAGTACGGCATCGGCTTAAAGTTAACAACATTTGTACTTATGAAGTGAGATTTTATAAGAAATTTCTATGTAAAATCTCTGTCATTGAATGCAATCACCAATCATAATAGATATACATTGTACAAACAGAATTTGAAAATCGCCGTTCCTTGTCATATAGGTCCATTACAGACATGACTATGTCAGTCCTGTAATGCAACCTGATATACTTAATCTATAACTTTCCATTTCTAATACAGCATATTGTTGCTTATTATTGCAATGTTGACATGAGATTCTTATTCAAGTTATAAATGTTTACATTATAATAGTGAAAGCTAGGTATAAGGAAAGAATATTAACATTAGTAGGCCTATAGGCTAATACATTCAAACGCTTAAAACGAAAATAGTCAAAAACTTATAACACATTGATAGTGTTAGTAACATATAATAGTCAGACAACCTTAAAAGTCCACGCAAGGTCTTAGTTCATCCTAAGCTTCATTGCATAGGATTGACAAGAGAAAAACAATAAGGCCGTATACGCTTGTCCTTCTCCACATTTCTATAGGACCTGTTATGTCTGTCTCTTTGACCGTCTGTTTGTCCAGACCATTCGTCCGGTGCAGCATAATCATTTTTCATCAATCCGTCTTCTTATTTGCACAAATCTTTTTCATCAATAATCTACGCAAAAAATAGCTTCTGTCAGAGCAGCAACTTTTTTATCACTTCATCTTTTAATTAAAGAATTAGTGTCCATCCATATAGTTCCATATTTCATCGGCAAATCTTTTCATCGATTCAACTTAAATTTAAGTAGAAATTACCTTATCAATCCGGCATTTATATTGCAAAAATTCTTTTCACCAATCCAAGCGATTAGGGGCCGTCCATAAAGTACGTCACGCTATTTTTGACCATTTTAGACCACCCCTCCCTCTGTCACAAACTGTCACACATCTCGGACCCCCCCCTAAAGTACGTCACACTTTCGAACAATTTTTTTAATACATAACCATTTACCTAACCCTCTAAACCATAGGATACTATCCCTAATCCCTCTGATAGTGATGTGTGTCCCTAAACGCCTTGATAGTGACGGGAAATCAACTTTTATCCCGCCAGGCCGGGTTTTAGACACGCCTGGCCGGGCCGGGTCGGATTTTAGGTACTAAGAACAAAAAAATATAGAAGAATTTAAAAAATAAATGTGTGACGTCACACATGTCCTGACCCCCTCCCCCCTACCACAATCTGTCACACTTTCCTACACCCCCTCCCCCCTGGAGCGTGACATACTTTATGGACGGCCCCTTAGCGACCAACACTAAAACCCATGCGATGGCGATTAATTTAAAATGCTAAAGCGATAGATTGCCTAAAACCTGTAGCTCAACATAGGGCCTACTGTTTTAGAGCCCGAATGGCTAATAACAATCTTAGGGTCATAGCTGCCAAATAAAAGGTTTAATTTCCACCTTCAACTAAATCAATTTGACTTAGTTTCCTGCAGTGCAATGGACTTCAAGTAGGCCTAATAAACTTTTTGAAATGGCATCATTAAACATCGTCTTCTCTGCGGACCGATTTTGCTTGTCACTTGCAGCTTAAGTTATAAAGCAATGATGATAAACCAATAGCTATCCAGACTGATTTTAAAAATCCTTCTTTAAAAAATGAAATGTTAACATGCACATTTGAAAACATAAGACTTCTTGACAAAGTCAAGCTGCAAAACTCGAAAGTCAATAAAGTGTTGGCAGCCGATTGACTCATTGCAGCACTTTCTGCATTCTTCTATCAACTCGGCGCATTTAGTTGAACTTGTCATTGATAATTTTTGTGCGAATAGACTGCCAAGGCTGAGTGTATTGTGGATGAAGTTGCTTAAATTTCTCAATGACCATTTTTCCTGAAATAGAAAGCATACTGAAACATTTTGAATATTGATAATATGAAAAACAATTGTATACTTGAAACTGTAGCTTAAATAGGAATAGTGACATTAGGCTACATATCTAATTCTAACAAGCACCTAATCTCCTAACAGGCAGGGTGCGGTAAAAAAAGTAATCCCCTACGGTTTTCAGCCCATATCTTGGCCAAACATACGAATTTTTAAATGAAGCTTTACAGTCTTAAAGACAATTCATATTTACGTACAATGGTCAAATTACAAAAAAAATCAAATAGAACAAAAGTTATATCACTTTTAGTGAGGCCACCCACCGTTTTATGACGATTCAAAAACGAAACGTAATGTTTTTGTTTTTCGCTAAGATCATGGCCAGAAGTAGGAATTTCAAAATGAATCTCTACAGGCTTAAGGACAATTCATAATTACACATGATGGCCAGATTTCATCAAAATATTGCAAACACAACAAAAGTTACACCACTTTTAGTGAGGCCACCCACCGTTTTTGACGATTAAAAAACGTTACGCAACAAAAAGTAACAAAAACGTGATTTTATCAAGTCATAACTCAAATAACTGTTTGGAACTGAACTTGATAGTGATTCACAACTTGTGTTCAATGTGCCCACCACCAGTGCCAAAGCTTCTTTTGAGTCTGTTTTCAAAGTTCTTGATGGACCTGTTGATTAATCTGACGGATTTCTTATTTGCTAATTTGATTGTCATCTTGCTAAGTGACTTCTCGGTGACGTGCAGCTACGCTCGTACCCTGTTCCTTTTTTAAATAGTAATAATAATGATCATCTATCAATATCAAGGCTATCTGATACCAATTATTTGAGGTGAGACTAAATAAAATCGTGTCTTTGTTACTTTTGCTGCGTTACGTCTACGAATCGTCAAAAAACGGCAGGGGGCCTCCTTAAAAGTCCCATAACTTTTATTCTTTTTGAAATATTTTGCTGAAATCTGGCCATCATGTGCAGATATGAATTGTCTTTAAGACCGTAAATTTTGATGTCAAAATTCTTACTTCCAGCCAAGATATTGGTCAGAATAATTAAATTGGTTTTTGTTACTTTTTGTTGCGTCGCGTTTTTGAATCGTCAAAAAACGGTGAATAGCCTCACTAAAAGTAATATACCTTTTGTTCTATTTGAAATATTTTGTTTGTAATTTGACCATTGTACGTAAATATGAATTGCCTTTAAGACTGTAAGGTTTCATTTAAAACTTCGTATGTTTGGCCAAGATATGGGCTGAGAACCGTAGGGGATTACTTTTTGCCGCACCCTGTATGGACATATCATTTCCCTTTCCAAAAATTGTTATTTATTCCAATTTGGCAATGGCCAGCGCAAAATTCCACTGCATGCTATCATGATACTCATGATTCAGAGGAAGTAGGCTGTATAGCCAGCTTCTACACTAAGATTAAAAAGGTATACAGAGGTATAAATTATATGCTCAAGGATGGACATGAATGGTTGCACATGAGCAATATTCTGACAGCAATAACGTGTTTCATCAACACCCCGTACAGATTCTGTTGGTGGTTGGTTTTAATTCTTTACGAGAACAATAATTAGACTTGAGTAAAGCAACACT
Source organism: Lumbricus terrestris (assembly GCA_949752735.1). Taxonomy (NCBI): domain Eukaryota; kingdom Metazoa; phylum Annelida; class Clitellata; order Crassiclitellata; family Lumbricidae; genus Lumbricus; species Lumbricus terrestris. The sequence goes on from CATKHU010000026.1 coordinate 13,691, forward strand.
GCGCGATACAAAATGATCATTAGCGACGTCCTCTTCCTTCATCCAGGCCAATTACCCGGCAGACTGGTCCGCACCAAGGCACAGATTTCTATTGCTGTCGTCGCTGATATATTCGGCATTTCAAAACACATACTGGAATGTCTTGAAGCGGTCAATGGCAGTTTAAATTTATATTGAGTTACTTATGCTCTCGGACATCGCGCAATTTGACACATTCTATAGTTTGAAGTATCAAACTCAGATTTTACAGGTCACCTGCATAGAACTGAGTAATGGTAGTCTAACTCCTGCAAAAACTCTGTCACACACTTTCTCATGATCTCTTCTCATGGCGTGCAGACATTTGAACGGTGGCCATTTGAACGGACGACACTTGACCGGCGACACTTTAACGGGCGATATTAGAACGGTCCGGACAGTAGAACAGGCGACACTTAACCGGAACGCCATATTACCGGACCGACTTATGAACAATTTACAAGGAGAGGAGGTGTAGCCTATACACTATACACGTTTATATAGGCCTATTTTGAGCTTTGACTTAAAGTTGGATGCGACGTTTGGTGATACTGAATATTAGAGAAAGTTATAAAGTTTTACTGTTACTTTTACGTGTGAGACAAAGTTTTGTTTTTAAGTGTGAGACAGCGTTATTCCTTTATTCATTCATTCGTCCATTCATTCATTCATTCATTATATGAATTTATATAGCGCCCTTCAAGAAACAACCCAGACGCGCTCCCAGGCAAGCCACGGCGAAAGAAAAGAGACTTGAGAGAATGAAGGTGTGAACGGAGTTCATTCCAGATTGAAGGCCGTATACAACCGAGAAAGCTCGGCGTTGTCTGGCAGCTAGGTGAGCCCATGGAACTTAGAGTTGCCCCTTCATAGCAGAGTGAATAGCCTGATGTGTGCTTCGGGTGCTAGGACAAAATGTGCCCGGACAAAATGTCCCGGACAAAATGTCCCGGACAAAATGTCTCTGGACAAAAAGTCCCCGGATAAAAAGTCCCCGGACAAAAAGTCCCCGGATAAAATGTCCCCGGACAAAAAGTCCCCGGATAAAAAGTCCCCGGACAAAAAGTCCCCGGATAAAATGTCCCCGGACAAAAAGTCTCCGGATAAAATGTCCCTGGACAAAAAGTCCCCGGATAAAAAGTCCCCGGACAAAATGTGCCCGGACAAAATGTCCCTGACAGAAAGTCGCAGGGTGAAAGTGGTGTCCCTATAGTATACGTCGCATAAGGTCTTTGTTTATTGTATACACGCATCGTTTCATATGAATTTCAGTTATTAACGAATACTAAGTGATCGTTTACTTCAAAGCATTCGTTTTCAAACTTAACGTGCCATATGTACAGTTGTCCGTGCCATGGGGAAATATCCTAGTCAAAATGGGGGAGGGCGTCCGGGGAAAATTGTCGGGGAATAAGTCCGGAGGAATATGTCCAGGGAAAATGTCCGTTCACCATCACCTAAGCTACGCATCGCCGGCCTGTTGGGATTTTGTGCGGCTGTAGTATCACGCTAGACTGCGTCCGTGTGGGTGACTAAGCCTACGTCCAAGATGGATCGTCTTGTCTGACAATGCCCTCACCTGAAGACAGCCCAGCATTTGAAACAGCTGTGTAGAATGGCAGATGGAAACCTCTTAACTTCTATTTTAGCGGACCAGGGCCGTGTTCTGAAACCGCTCCTCTCAAGATCTTCTGCAAGACACCTCTAGGTTAGAACCCTATTTACTGCGTCCCAGGTCGCGCCACTGAATGGTCCAACTGCAATGGGCGGATAATTTCATGAGCAAAACGTCCTACTGCCAATTGAAGATATCTGAATCCACCATCTCAGAGGAAATGCTTGGTGGTCTTGCCCTTGTGAACAAAATCGAATGCATTGTTTCTGTTCATCGCTTTATGATAGCAGATAGGCCTGCTAGGGCCTTTCAGAAGCGCTGCCAGTGCATGCAATACCTAGAGAATAGGCAGGTTTTAAGACGAGAGAAAGATGACGAAAGACTACGAGAGAGGATGACAGAGCGAAGTGATGGAGGGTCCATTCCATTGGGAGGGACCTACGCATGCAGGCAAATGATAAGGATTGTGCCATGGCGGTCCTGACGCGGGGAACAAAGACGTCGAACCAATCAGAGACCCATAGATGTAAAAAACGATGGAAACGGAATAAAAAACGGTAAAAAACGTCTTTTTTTTCGAAAAAATAAAAAACGACAAAAAAACGATAAAAAACGGAAACGGTAAATAATTTGACTTTGCTACATCTAAAACCGCATTTTAATCTTGAAAACATTGATTAGGAACCTACTACACGCAGGCTATCTCTTAAATGATGATGTTAAACGATGAAATAATGACTATAGTTAGCTGAATCATTGAGAGTTGGCGAAAAACATAAGGAATATCAGAAAAAAATTAAAATTAAGGAGAATAATAACAGAAAGTTAATGAATAAATGAAGTTAAAGAAAAAATAAAAAACGATAAAAAACGATGGGAAAATTAAAAAAAAGAAAAAAACGACGATTTTTGGGAGAGAATAAAAAACCAAAAAAACGTTTTTTACAACTATGCAGAGACCTAAGAGGACGCAACGAAGTGGCAAAAATGGGGTGAGTACTGGATCGCAAAGATACTTCGAAGCAAGACTCAATTGGAGTTTGACGTTCAGGGGTTGTTGTCTCCAGAAATGGCATTTCCAGCCCCTCGCCATGACTGTGCAGAATCGTGTTTTGTTCGTCTTGGGCCCAGTCCATGGTCGGGATAGTGACGCTATGGCCCTCCGAAGTCCGAACCCTTCGGTCGGTCGGGCCTCAAGTTGAAGGGGTCTCCAAATTAATTTTAGCTGCTCATTATACCTATTGTGTCTGTTTATTTCTTAAACTCATGTATTTACAACTTACAAATTGAAGGACTCAAATCGGAGTCGGATCGCGTGCCTAAAAAGTCAGGTAGGCCTACAGCTTCAGCAAACCTAATACAAATATTATTGATTTTGCGCATAAGTAACGCCACTTAAACTGACTCAGGTTAGTTCATAGAGTTTCTAAGCCTACTTTCTTAAGCACAGCGTTTATAAATTGTAATTCCTAATAGGGTGGGCCCATAATAAGACATGCGTGGGGCATTCGAAACAATACCTCGGTAGGCACAGATGTCATTAAGACGTGCCTGGCCTCAAGTTTGTAGGGGGCCTCCACATTTATAAGTGTAGGCCTACTCCGAAACGCAACTGTAGAAATATAATAATTTTCTTATGTTAACCCCGTCATCACTTATGTAAATGTAGGTTAGGCCTAATTTTGTTGCTCAGCAGATATGCCACATTACATGCAAAAGGATGTAGCCTAACAAATGGACTGCAAAAGTATATTAGTGTATTCATTCATTCATTTCAGAGATTTATATAAAGCCTCTTCAAGCGTTTTTACTCAGAAGCGCTCCCGACCCAACCACGGCTAAAGAGAGCAGTCTTGCAACATTGTAGGCCTATGTGCAGTTAATGTCTAAGGGCCCCAAGCCTTTAAAGTGTCCAGGGCCCTAAGGTTATCATGCCACTGCATAGTTACAGATAACGATAGAAAAAGAATTTTTCGACTGATCGATTGTCTCACCCAAAAAACTTATTATTAGGATAATTTATAAACTATAAAAATAATGAGCGATCCGGACACACACCTTCAAGGCTGCCTTTATGTAAGACAAACGCAGATACTATGAAAAATAGCTGAACCCCTTGGCAAATTTGTACATTTCTGACGCTAGAATCGGAATTCTTCTAAAATAGTGAACCAAATGCAGCTTGCAATTGGTTGGTTTGCTAAATGACTCGTTTTCATGCGTTTAGAGAAGGTGGTTCTCTGACAGAAGGACTCTTTTTCTCAATGTAGGTGTGCCTACTGCCAGGCGCACATGCGCTTGGTTTAGGTAGTGTAGGGACATTACTTTTATCCTGGGACTTTTTGTCCGGGACATTTTGTCCGGGACATTTTGTCCGGAGACATTTTGTCCGGGGACATTTTGTCCGGGGACTTTTTGTCCGGGGACATTTTGTCCAGGGACATTTTGTCCGGGACATTTTGTCCGGGGACATTTTGTCCGTCCACGGCATCCGAGATTGGGCGACAGAGGTCACGTAGGTATAAAATGGAGCGCAACCAATGATACAGCGTGAAATCAGAGCAGCAATTCGATAAGAGATACGTTGGGCTATAGGCAACCAGTGCAACACATCACGCATGTTATGACCACCCTGCCACAATTATGGCCATTTTTGACGGATCTCAAGAATGACATTCAATTGCAAGACTACTTTCATGCAAGGATCGAACAGGTTACACGTGCATGTCGCCAGCTACGGCAAAGGAGAAATTTTGATACATTTAAGCTCAGTTGCTCATTTTGTCACACAACTATACATTGAACTTGGTAGGCCAACATGTCCAAGACAGTAAATGTTTGATTGCTTTAAATTTTACTAACTTTACCGATCAATACTCCACCGGTCATCTGTCGCCCGTTCAGCTGTCCGGCCGTTCAATAGTCTCAGCGGTCATTTATACACCGTTCTACTGTCGCCGTTCTACTGTCGCACGTTCTTTTGTCGTCCGTTCAAATGTCATGTAACCCTTCTCATACACAGCGCAATTCACGCGACGTTCGACAGCGCTATACAACATCGCTCAGTTGCTGTGATGCAATAGAGCAGTGCTGTTCAACGTTTTTGGCCCCACGGGCAGAAGCAATGATTTTTAAGCCTCACCAGTAAACTCAAAAGCAACGGCTAGCATTTATTATAATTTTCGCCTATAGCTGGGGTACACGGCGTTGCCCGGGAAATTTAGGATTCGACCCGCTCCGGGCCACAACCATACTCCACCACACCACACCACACCCATTCCACCACATTCCTACCTCCACCGGTACGCCACCCATGAAATTGGGTATTGGGGAAATTTCCACACCATCCCACCCCCAAATTTCTTGCTGTCCTGCGGCAGAACAACGGTCAAGGCAAAGGAATTTTATCAGGGCAAGCTGCTTGGCCGCCACCGTTTTACAAACTAATATATATTTTCGCGGTTACGCCAGTTGCAGACCTTAGCTCAAACTCCATCCTTCCTATGTGAGCTTTTCACCCGGGCTTCTGTCTCTCTGGGCAGCCGTTCACTGCGCTCAGCTACCCGTTCAGGCCTACTTGTTCTTTTTTCGTGCTCTGTGAGCATGCAACGAACAGGATCCTTGGTAGAGGGTCGCAGTATGGACAGCACTGCATTAGAAAGAGCAACAAACTAAGATGCATGACAGCACTGCATTTGAGATAGCAGAAAACTAAGATACAGCAACCTGAAACACATACCAGGATTTTTCTCTGCATTGAGCCAAGATTTGAAGTAATCTCGGGTAGTGTCAGTTTCTCCTTTAGACCATCGTAAATAAGCCCATCTCTTCCTTTTCCGCATTTTTCGACTGACATCTGGTTCTTCTGAAGAAGGATCAGACTCCATATCACTTAGGAAATGTCTCGTCTAAAACGAAATTGAAAGAATATCCTGCAATAATTTGTACACAAAAAGATTTTTGCACAAAAAGATTACAAGAACGGTTATATTTAAACTGAATTTGCACTTTCATTCTGCAGTAAACGCCTGCAGCGGCAAAAACCGCTGTCATGGTGAACTCCCTTCAAGTAGAATAGTAGATTACAACGGCTGTAGCTGTAAAGCCGTAAAAGAGTTGAGAGCTTCAAGTCTCTGATCAAACTGTTCTGAGCTTAATTACAATTTCATTTGAAATAATTTATTAATCCAATTATCATCTTATAAAATGCAATACAATACAATTGATATCTGATATCACCTTCCTTACAAAGCTCAGAAGTGCACACACAACTAATAGAATGCATTTGCGATAACATGAGGTAAAAACCATGAAAACACCAACAAAATGGAAAAATGTGAAAAAAACCCGGATTATTTGGTAAGGGGAATTGGTGACTTTTTTGAAGATTTCGGCCGGATGACTAAAAAAGTCGTTAGTATTTTTAGGAAGGAAAATTGGTGAAACTTCCCCGAAATCAAATCCTGGCCACGGCCTTGCGGGAGGCTCTTCGCTGCCCTCCTACTTAATCAAGGAAATGTGTTGAACCCACTCCCCCATCATTGAGGCCCCAGCCTTATTCCATGAAGCCAAGACTATATGACAGAATTTTCCATAATTATAGGGCGAACAACCTAATGAGGAAATCGTTTTTAACGAGAATGCTTAATTGTATTTAAATGTCATACCATATAAACCAAAATTCAGCATAAATTGTTGGTTATTAAAAAACATAATATTTTAAAAATTATTTTAGATTTTGTACATAGGATTTGTGCTAATTTAAAACACTTGATATTAGTTGGATATAGAAATGATGTAGGCTACGCTTGTTTATTATACCATGTCTGTACACACAAATGAGGTTAGCAATTGGTCTATTAAAGAATATTCTCATTTTATCTTATCTTCGCCAGTGCCGGTGTCGCGTGACAGTTCGTGACACCGGCGTTAGCACCCCTCAAACCCCCCGGCCGGAGGGGGCCTCGAGTTTGAAGGGGGCTCCCAAATTTAGCTGGTCAATATGCCTAGTTGGGACTGTACAGATTCGGCCTGGTGCATGCCTCAACTAATCATATGGCACTGCCATAGCAGACCTAAAGCAAATGTCATACTGATTTGGGCGTAAGCATAAAACCATTAGAGTTTTAAAGGGGCCCCCATATTTAGCTGGTCATTATGCCTATAATATGTAACTGTACAGATCCGGTCTGGTGCACGCCTCAATTAACCATATGGCACTGCCATAGCAGACCTAAAGCAAGTATCATACTGATTTTGGGCTTAAGTATAAAGCCATTCTAACCAATTCGATCAGGCAATTTCGTCCACATTCTCAAACACAACTTTTGTAAATTTTAACTTATTCTAATTGCTAATTGGATGAGGCCTCAAAATAAAACCTGCGTAAGGTCCAAACATTAAAGCTTGTGTAGGCTCCCAGATGTCCTTGGTATGTGTCTGATCTCAAATTTGCAAGGGGCCTCAAATGTAGCTGGTAATTATACCTTTCATGACTGTTCATTCCTGAAACCACGCACCAAATTATGTTTTAACGCGAATCATACAAAATAATATTACGCAAACCAATAGAACATTGTCCTTCAACCAAAGAGGAGACTTGGGGGTGGGGGTGGACAGAGGCATGGCCCCACAATTTGTGGTTGGGAGTTGGGACGGAATCCCTGTATCCTCAATATTTCAGAAATACTTCATAAGTATCATCCACTGCCCATCAATAATTTAATAGATCTAATCATTTTGTTAAGATAACAGCCTATAAATGCTACCATTACAGTCGGCAAATCAGACAAATTTAAACAATGGAGAGGGGACAGTCTGAAGTCCTAAACCACGACTATAACAGCATTGAAAAATGAGCAATTTTTGTAAAGCCGACAGCTTAAAATTCTACCATTACAGCATGGAAATGCGAAAAAAATTAACAATTGGGAGGGGACATTTATTGAAGTCTTTCAGCCCTTATATTATGAGAAATTTTGCTGAGGTGACAGCTCAAGGTATGGGGCCCCAAGTGTTTTTTTTGGGGGGGGCTCCGGTACCCTAGCGCCGGCACTGATCTTCGCTTATGTAGTTCGAAAATAAGTTGGTTCCAGAGGAGCTGCACATCACTGTGACACCATTTTACAAAATTGCTATCAATTCGTAAATTACGAATTTTTTCACATCAATAATTGTTTATTATTTTAAGCAATAAAATGGAAAATTGCAAACATTAAAATGGCAAAGGTATCAAGTAAAAAATTTTTTTTCAGAAACTTCATGAGCAAGGTAGGACCATGCTGGGGAAACATCACGTAGATAGATAGATAGATAGATAGATAGATAGATAGATAGATAGATAGATAGATAGGTAGGTAGGTAGGTAGGTAGGTAGGTAGGTAGGTAGGTAGGTAGGTAGGTAGGTAGGTAGGTAGGTAGGTAGGTAGGTAGGTAGGTAGGTAGGTAGGTAGGTAGGTAGGTAGGTAGGTAGGCAGGCATGCAGGCAGGCAGGCAGGCTGGTTGGTACGTAGGTAGGTAGGCAGGCAGGCAGGCAGGCAGGCAGGCAGGCAGACAGGCAGGCAGGCAGACAGACAGACAGATAGGCAGTCAGGCAGGCAGGCAGGCTGGCAGGCAGGCAGGCTGGCTGGCAGGCAGGCAGGCATGCAGGCATGCAGGCAGACAGGCAGGATGGATGGATGGATGGATGGATGGATGGATGGATGGATGGATGGATGGATGGATGGATGGATGGATGGATGGATGGATGGATGGATGGATGGATGGATGGGTGGGTGGGTGGGTGGGTTGGTGGATGGATGGATGGATGGATGGATGGATGGGTGGGTGGGTGGGTTGGTGGATGGATGGATGGATGGATGGATGGATGGATGGATGGATGGATGGATGGATGGATGGATGGATGGATGGATGGATGGATGGATGGATGGATGGATGGATGGATGGATGGATGGATGGATGGATGGATGGATGGATGGATGGATGGATGGATGGATGGATGGATAGATAGATGGATACATCAACTCGTTTATTGAACCCAGCAAAATCTTTTTTACAGTTGAGTATAAAAGGAATAGATCAAATGAAACAAAGAAACGATTAAAACATCAGATTTAAATGAGTTTAAGTGGGAGGTACAGGTCCCGTAATGGGCGCAGACTTGGGCGGAGAATTGAGGGGGACGAAAAGGCGGCTGAAGAGTTTGGGCTGACGAATGGCTGAGACGCCGACGAAAATTTTCCATCTTGTTGACGGCAAAAATTTCTGACGACCTTTTTTTAGTCATCCGTACGAAATGGGGAGAAAATTCTGATTTTCGCTGCCAAAAAAGTTAACTACGTTTTTTAGTCATACATGACGACTTGACTTACCAATTACAGATTATTGGGGAGGGGACAAATGCATGGGCCGCCCCCTACCATATCCATTGAGGAGGACCGGCTCCCATGTCCACCTCTAAGTCTCTGCCCATGGGCCCATTGAGCAAGTGAATGACTTAGAGAGGATAGACATACTGTCGGGAACTGGATCGGGTGATTATAGGTTATGTGTGTTAAGTGTATGGATTCGGATAAGTCCTTTGAATTGTGGTAAAGTGGGAGATTTTTTTATGTCACTGGATAGTTTATTCTACACAAAGGGCCCTGGTAATGAATGGAAAATTTACGGGTCTTGGTTTTAGCATGCTGGTAGATGAAGACACGGTTACTTCTAGCTAATCTAGTAGTAATAGCTGATGAGACTGGAGTGAAGAATGACAGGAAAGCGGGTTCCACGACAATTGGTCTACAGACAATTCGTCTAACGACAACTCGTCTACAGACAATTGGTCTAACGACAACCGGTCTACAGACGACTCATATTGATGAAATAGAAGCTGGATTTATGATAAAAAAGTTAAATGGCTTCATGGGCGCCCGCAGAAATGTTTGCAGGGTGCCAAATTTTTACGACAGTCACGGTTAAATTTTTCAGTAGCATGAGCTTGAAAAATGCAAAGCTGGAAATTAAGAATACGGGTATTTTTTCAAAGAGGTTTCTTATGCAAATTTCTCAGTTTCATTTTGTGTATAATTTTTAATAAGAATAGTTTTCTTATAAATTTGTTAAAAATCAAAAATATATGTTAAAAAGTAGCTTCCTAAAGGTGTGCTATGTAAGTCTATTGAATGAACGAATGAATAAATGAACGAAAAATAGGTGTCAGTTTTCAAGGGGCAAGTGCTCCTCTAGCTGCTTCTAAAGCGCCACTCGAAAGTCAATCGCAGGGCACCAGCTTTTTCATATGTGCTGCATAGAGTCAGAAGCCTAATCCAAAAAGCAGTCAGAAAGAGGTCCGAGTATCATGGTAGCAAGAGGGCCAGAGTATCTGTTAATGAGGCTGTCTTTTAGGAAGGTGAATGATCCGAGGATCAGATGAGTGTGGTATCAATTCTTTTTAATAGATCTCTTTGTCTGTTTTGGGTGTAAATCTCGAGGAGCATGGGCGGAGTTTGGTTTCCGTTTTTTGGGAGGCTTAAAACTTGGTTCAGAAGGCGCGGCGCTGAAAAAAATTGTTGTTTCGGCCGGAAAAAAAGTTGTTGACCCTTTTTAGTCGTCAAGTTATTCTTATGATAATTACTATGTATTTCCCGGCCGAAAAGTTGGTGACCTTTTTTAGTCATCAGTTGGAAGTGCTTCGGGGGGAGCTAAACCCGAAAAAATAGACAATTTACACGGTAAAAAACATGGCTATGGGGCTTCTTGGGGGGCTTAGCCCATTAGCCCCTGATAAACTCCGCCCATGTCAAGGCGTGATAACCAGAGCCCCTTATCAAGTTTATCTACAGTTTGACCTCCCTGGATTATGTAGCCTACTGGCAGCTTGCGAAATGTAAAAATGGAGTCTGACTATAATAGCAGACTTGGTTTATAATTACAATGCTGGTGAATAAGCAGTTCTTTCTGATGTAGGCCTTATGTCAGTGTACCTTGAGAAATTTTCAAATCTTTGCATTAGTATTTAATTTTTGGCAGTTGTGATTATTTTCTCTACAGCTAGATTCCACTCAAGCAGGCCATAGTCGATAGCTCAGCTGTTTGCATGGGCGCCCGTAGGAGGGTTGAAAGCCAATGGTCATTGTTGCAGTTTTTACAATGTAGAAAGAGCTTGAACATGCAAGGCAGAAAGTTATAAGAGCATGTTTATTTCTATATAATATAGATCTCTAAACGTACATTTCTGACTTTCACTGCCTGTATCATTCGTATCATTGGTGCATTAATGCAAAGAAATGGTTTAAAACACAAAAGTAGTAGTTAAAAACATTGGTGTCAATTTTCCATGGGGCAGGTTCCCCCTTGCCCCTTGGTGCGGGCGCCCATGAATGGCTTCGATTTCTCAAGCGCTGGACCAGTTGTCTATAGACCAGTTGTCGTTAGACGAATTGTCTGGAGACCACTTGTTGTTAGACGAGTTGTCTGTAGACCAGTTGTCATGACACCGAAAGGGAAAGCGGCAGGCAACATAATATTGGCGTATTATTACATGAACTCACAAGTTTGGATAATCTACTTTGATCAGCATTAGAAATCTCAAGGTCATCAAAAGGTGGTTTAGTGTGTGAGTTGTAAGTTGACTTAGCTATAATACGGATTGCTTTTTTGAAGAAGTTTTAGTTTTAAGAGGTGGGCAGGGTAGATCGAAGACCAGATCAAGCCAGGATACACTAGGTTAAGTATGTTTGTAATAAAGCATGATATAAGTTCTTAAGTATAAAGGTAGGAAGTGAGTGGGAGATTCTAATTAGAATTCCAATATTTTTCGTAACTTTTTTGAGATATTTCGTAAGTATGGACATTCCATTTTAATCGCTGATCAATGTAGACCCCCAAGAAACATGCACGATTCAACCTGGGTCTCAGCTTACCATCGATTGAGAATCTTTTATCAGTATTTGGAATGAGTTTTTAAAAATTTGTTCTAAGGATGATGTAATTAGTTTTACTCAGGTTCAGAGAGAGTTTGTCAGCTTGGAACCAGTCACTAGCCAGGGTTAGCTCCTTGTTTATAAAGAAATAATCTAGTCATAGGGAGAATTAGATTTTAAAATGCGTTATAGTCATCTGCAAATGAGATATATCGGAGTAAGGTTTATGCATTAGGCAATAGGCAGGTCATTAGTGTAAATTAGGAATAAGAGAGGTTCTAATATTGATTCCCAATACAGATTTAGGTCAGGTCTTAATAGCACGAAAGCATAGTATATAGATTAATAGAATCTAGGCAAAGCGTAGCATATATATGTCAACTGATGACAGCAAAAGAACACAACCAGAAATCCCATAGGTGATTACTAGTAGGTAGGTAGTTAGGTAGGTATACAGACAGAGAGACGTACATAGACGCAGGCAGACAGACAAGCAGATAGATAGAGAGATAGGTCAATTATAGAGGACAGTAAGATCAGTGACCATTTAAATTTAGGAACTTAATCAGCGCGCATGTCGTAGTCCAGGTAATTGCATCAGATACAGGGACCGAGACAAAGACAGACAGACAGACAGAGTCATAGATAAAGTGAGAGAGGGAGGGAGGGAAGGAGAGAGGGAGGCTGGGAGGGGAGAGGAGAGAGAAAGAAATTGAGACATAGATATAGACGGAGAGACAGAGAGAGAGATAGATTGACAGGAAGACAGATTGAAAGGCAGAGAGACAAATGCAACATATTATTGCCATCAACTACAAACAGACAGAAAGACAAGCATGCAATATGACATTGTATGTATGTATGTATTTATGCATGTATGTATGCATGTATGTATGTGTGTATGTATATATGTGTGTGTATGTATGCATGTATGCATGAATGGATGGATGGATGGATGGGTGGATGGATGGATGGACGGTTGGAAGGATGGACGGTTGGAAGGATGGATGAACGGATGGATGGAGAGATGGACGGACGGTAGGAAGGATGGATGGATGAATGGATGGATGGATGGATGGAAGGATAGATGGATGGATGGACGGACGAATGGATGGACAGACGGACGGTTGGAAGGATGGATAAACGGATGGATGGATGGACGGACGGATGGATGGATGGACGGATGGACGGTTGGAAGAATGGATGAACGGATGGATGGATGGATGGAGAGATGGACGGACGGTTGGAAGGATGGATAGGTGGATGGATGGATGGATAGATGGACGGACGGATGGAAGGATGGATGAACGGATGGATGAACGGATGGAGAGATGGACGGACGGTTGGAAGGAAGGAAGGAAGGATGGATGGATGGATGAATGGATAGATGGATGAACGGATGGAGAGATGGACGGACGGTTGGAAGGATGGATGGACGAACGGACGGACCAATTGACGGATGGATGGATCAATAGATAGACAGACAATCGCACAGACAGATAGATAGAAGCATGGTAGGATATATTGATGGATTGATAGATAGATAGATATATGGATGGATGGATGGTTGGATGGATGGTTGGATGGATGGATGGATGGATGGATGGACAAACAAACTGACGGATGGATAGTTGGATGGACAGACAGCCACACAGACAGATAGATGGATGGAATGATATATTGATAGATTGATAGATAGATGGATGGATGGATGTATGGACGGGTGGGTGGTTGGGTGGGTGGATGGATTAGTGGATGGATGGATGATAGATAGATAGATAGACAGCCAGACAGACAGACAGACAGTAAGACAGACAGACGGACAGACAGATAGATATATGGATTTATGGATGGATGGATGAATGGATGGATGGATGGATGGATGGATGGATGGATGGATGGATGGATGGATGGATGGATGGATGGATGGATGGATGGATGGATGGATGGATGGACGGCCAAACAAACTGACGGATAAATGGTTGGATGGATCTATAGACAGACAGACAGCCACACAGACAGATAGATGGATGGAATGATATATTGATGGATTGATAGACTGATAGATAGATAGATGGATGGATGGATGGATGGATGGATGGATGGATGGACGGGTGGGTTGTTGCGTGGGTGGATGGATTAATGGATGGATGGACGGACAGACAGACAGACAGACAGATATAGATAGATAGATGGATGGATGGATGGATGATAGACAGACGGACAGACGGACAGACGGACAGACAGACAGACTGACAGACAGACAGACAGACAGATAGATAGATAGATAGAATCATAACCGGCTTCATTATGTAAATTCCTGGTAATTGAATAAAACCAGACAAGTACTAACCTGTATTCGATTATGCAGGTGTCTTGACACCGATGCTGCTTATGCTGCTTTGTGATGGCACAAGACACTGGCACTGTAAGGTACCACACAGAACAGAAAGAGTATTATCACATGGTTCAAGTAGATTCCACACCATGTAGCAATAAAATATAGCAATTAAAAAACTAAGCAGCTACCCGGTTATAGTGTCCTCTCCCACGCCAATGCTTCTGCCACTGACAGTAAACGGTCAGTGCACTCATTTTAGCCAAGTTTATGCTGGCTAGCGATAGCAATCATAGCATGCATTGTGAAATTAAATATAGGCCTTACATTCGACTTCATACTGACTTCAAATCCAGAAACCTCTGCATCGTCAAACGAACACTATTTGTTTAAGAGCCTTGTAGCATTTGGTTGCCGATAATTATAGCCTAATTTAATTTTTTACCTGTTGGTGAATGAAAATCGCTGCAAAAATTAGCAAAAATCTGTTTAGCCTTTCCAAAGGCATTGTAGAAACCCATGCAACAAAGCTTCTGAAGTATCACAGTCATTGCAATAACTATGCACATTATAAATTATAATACCAGACAGATGGGTTCTTTTAATACGGTCCTTAGCACCGCGATGGCTGCCAAGGAGAGCTAGTGGCGTCTCATTTGAACCTTAATAATCTCATTCTCTAGATCCACTTATTAAAACGTAGGAAATCACCACGTGAAAGTTGTTTGACTTTTAAAATGCAAATTTGCATGAAAAAGGAACAATATAAGATCAACGAAAATTCAAAATTTTTCAATCGTAATCTTCAGATTTCTACAACGCCAATAAAAAGAAGTCGCAGGATCCAGCTTATTCACAAGCGCAACGCAAAGTCTAGTGGTGAAATTTTTTACACATGTAAGGCAGTGTATAGGCCCTATAGGCGCTATTTGAGAAGTAGAAAATTGTAATACTTAAAAATGATGGTAACTCACCGAGATCTTTCCTGTTGCAACCTGCAGGTAGTCGAAATAAATCGCCTTCTCGGGAGAAACAAGTCTCTCAGACTGGTGGATCTATTGCAACTAGCAACCACATTTAGGATCGACACTTCTGCGTGTCTTGCTTTGAGAGGAACCGTTTTATATCGTGTATCCTTTGCATGTGCTCCATTGAAGTCTAGGCCTAATCACCCTCGCAGCAGGAGTACCTTACACCTAATACCAACAGCCGCTATTCTATCGTCCTCACAGTAGCACAAAGGGATCAGTTGAAAGATCCAAGCCTTCGTAAGTTCTCGCCTTCATCACTAGTCTTGACGTAGTCTTCGTCGTTAGGCGCAACCCGAAATGAGCAGAGAAGGGGCTGGATTTCAACCTCCAGGGTGCATGCTTAATTCATGTTTGTTCATTGGAGCAGGCATCAAACGCATCCGATAATTGTCCCACAAAGACCTGTGATTAGGGAAGTCTTCTGTGATGCCACGCAGATAGCCATGTAGACTTATAAACGCATAACTAGAACCAACAATTCACGTTTCTAAATAAATGTTAAGATGAATACGGCAAAAATTAAAAATGTTTTCTTAATGGTTTAAAAATTGGGAAGTCTGTATTTTTCGTCTGTCCATGGACAGACAGACAATCAGACAGACAGACACTCAGACAGACAGACACTCTGACAGTCTGTTACAGTAGGCCCTATGCCTTTAGCTATAACCTTTGCAAGTCTGCCTATTGGGCCTCCATTCCGTCATAAAGAAAATGGCTCGTATAACTTCGGTCTACTTTTAATCGGTCTACTTTTAAAAGTACGCTTGGCGATTGTTCTGATCAAATTTTCAAGCTTTTTACAGCGCGGGCTGTATGAATATTGGACTGGGGAAGATAACGATTAAACTCACATATCCATCTGCATGCCCTATAGGCCATAAATTATGTCTGCACAATGCACTTGGGTCTGCTGTTGCTTCTGTATGATTCTAGAGTGAAGAGATTTAAGTTTTCAGCTGGCACAGACAGTCCACGGGCAGAGCCGTTTGAACGCCTAGGCAAGCGAGGCACATGCCTAGAGCCCCGCGCAACAGAGGGCCCCGCGGCGACCCAACCATAGGCCTACCATATCGCATAACAACTTAGCAACATGTTATACGAAAATTTGACGTACCGTATGTTAAACTTACATTTATTTTACACTGCTTAGTACAAGGATTGTTATGCTAGCTGTGTCAACAGCATACTAGCCTATTGCCTATTATTAACAAATGTAAACAATTACACACACGCACATAGGCTATATATAGTAATATAATTATAATTACAATAAAAAAAATCTTTGTTCATCGAGTTCAGCAGCTCAGTTCTGCTGTTGCTGGGTTATTCTAATGAATAACAGCAGATGTGAATATAAAAGTATATAAGCTCTTACTTTTCATCACTATCATCAGCTTATTCCTGTGTCAAAAATGGTCCTGAATTGCTGACCAAGATACACTTTCCGAAATCATATTTAATGGTACACAAATCAACCAAGGACTAATGAACTACCGGTTCCAAAATCGGGAAGCCACATGTAGTAGGTCTGATGATGTTGCTTTACTAGGTGTTCAGATAATACGACCAAAACATTTTGAAATTTGACAGTTTAAAATTCGAAGGATAGCAATGGAGAGAAGCAATTCAGTTGTACAAAAATAGTATAAATTGTACAAATATTAACAGTAAGTCATACTCATTTTAGCAGGATAGTGTCATATATTATAATAGTAAATAATTACTATAACCATGTAATAGTAAATAATATTAGAAATACGGTATACATGTAGTATATTATAACAGTTCATGTAATGCGATGATGTGAACAGTAACTAAAAACTTATCCTTTTGTCAAATATTTCGGGAGGGATGTCACCGAGAGGTGATAGGATCAATTGCCGAGATGATTGGGGGTTTCAACCCCCAGTCATTCCTAGAGCCAAACAGTAAAATTTGTCTTTTACACCCAGATTCCAAGTGGGTAATGGTCCAACCACCCAGTCATTTTTCCACAATTCTTGCACTGGTCATCTCTGTTTTAGTCAGGCAAAAATAGTGTTTATACAAATATATACAGTAATTTCTACTCATTGCAACATGATAGTATCATATATTATAGTAGTAAATAGTGTCATTATAGAATCATATCATAGTAATTAATATCGCGGTAATATTATTACACTTCATGTAAAACAATGATGAAAACAGTAACTAAAAACCAATATCATTTTGTCAAATTTTTCTGGGGGGGGGGTAAATGTCAATCCTGGGAGAGGAACTTTCCCCCCAGAGACGTCTAGATTAAAACTGCCCCGGACATTATCCCCCCGGGGTAGGAAATTATCCCCCCAGTCTATGATTTCATTAGCTAAACATGATGCACAAAATGTAACAATGGGCCTATGTTAAGTGAATATCTATACATTACACATTAGTTTAACATCCTGCAAGAATATGTTAAGTTAATTGAAGGCTTAACATATATATTATATAACATTTTAAAGGTCTGAAACGACGCTAAGAAGTCTACGAAGCTCATACTCAAATGTCGTTAAGATGACACCTTAAAACGCTGTCACTGCAATGTGGAAATTCAATTACAAGCCTTCGTTGTAGCCAAATCTGACACTAACAATTAAGCTGGCATGCTTACTGTATACGATTCCCATTCATTTCTATAATTTATTTAATCTCATTTTGAATAGAAACGACTCTAATAGCCTTAAGTCTACGAAGCTCGGACGTAGCCTAACTGACGTTAACAAACCTTTGTTGTAAGACACTAAACAAATAGACTATAAAGGCCCTACATATAATTCCCATTCGTTAATTTCAAATCTACGTTTAGGCCTAGGCTTACTGATACAATTAGGACTTAAATGACACTAAGAACTTTCGTTTGCATGCGAATGCCAGTGACAAGTCTTATCGGTTACGGCATTAATCTACGATTTGCACATAGGAGGGGGGGACTTTGTCCGGGAGCGCTAATGTTTTATGCAAAATCGGGCGGGATATGTCGGGGGTCTTTTGTCCGGGAGATAATGTCCGAGCGATAGTGTCCAGGGGGGCTAATGTCCTACACCCGCTTGAACCGTTGCATGTCATTGTATATTACAGGACGCCAAATATTATTTCGTACTAGGCGGGCAACGTGTTAATGAACTTAAAACTGTTATTTTTGGGCGCGCTGAAGCTGGGGGGGACTCTGAGTAGTTTTTTCCTGAAAGGGCGATATATAAATTTCCGAATGTATGAATGAATGAATGAATGAATGAATGCATGCATACATATATACATACATACATACATACATACATACATACATACATACACACATACATACATACATGCATGCATGCATACATACATACATACATACATACATACATACATACATACATACATACATACATACATACATACGTATACATACATGTGGGGCGCGGTGGTCTAGTGGTGGCGTCGTTGCCTTGAAGCCGGAAGGTTCGAGGTTCGAATCCACCTCCCCGCGTAGGGACCTTGGGCAAGTTCTTTACTCACAATTGCTCAGCGCTTCGGCGTGAAACTCCGATGCAGTGTCCGCTCTGCATTCGGGAGCGCCTCTGAGTAGAAGGAGCTTGAAGGGGCGCTATAACAAGTACGCATACAAACAAACAAACATACATATATACACACATACATACATACATACATACATACATACATACATACATACATACATACATACATACATACATACATACATACATACATACATACATACATACATACATACATACATTAGAGTGTTCAGCTTTCCTATGGTGAAAAAATAATTTCAAATAATCACCTCGCATACCCTCTGGATTTGTGACATTTGGTGTCCTGAACTACTCAGTGAAATATTCTGGCTTTGGGATCATGTTAAGTGACCTCTCAAAGCTAGTGAAGTTTTCAAAAAGTGCGATTTTTCTTAAAAATTAAAAAATCACAAATTTAATTCATTGTATCATATACTGCCACACAATAGGCTACAGACTACAGTAAACAAACAAGACATTGTATTGTATCATGTCTATACATTTTTATAGCGCCTCTCACAGTGCACACCAATCAGAGGCGCTCCCAGTGCATTAGACCAAGAGAGTAACAAGTGGTTTTAAGACAATGAATAGAGACACTTGGGTCGCCAGTTTATAAGGAGAAATGCATTGAAGGAGGAAACTGGTTCCACAGTGCGGCCAATGAGAGCAAAGGTCCAAGTGGTGTAGGACATTAGCCCCCCTGGACATTATCCCCCCCGGACATTAGCCCCGGACATTAGCCCCCGGACATATTCCCCCCCGATTTTGCGTAGGACATTAGCCCCTTCGGACAAAGTCCCCCCCCCCTATGTGCAAATTGTAGAATAATGTCGTAACCGACAAGACTTGTCACTGGCATTCACATGCAAACAAAAGTACTTAGTGTCATTTAGGTCCTACTTGTATCAATAGGCCTAGGACTAGACTTAGATCTGAAATGAACGAATGGGAATCGTATATACATTATTATACATTATTATACAGTAAGTAGGCCTACTTGTTAGTGTCAGTTATGCTAAAACGAAAGTTTATAAACGACATTATATTACGCATGAGCTTCGTAGACTTCTTAGTGTCGTTTCAGACCTTTAAAATGTTTTATAATATACATATTAAACCTTTCATTGACTTTACATATTCCTACAGGATGTTAAACTAATGTGTAATGTATAGATATTCATTTAACATAGGCCCATTGTTACATTTTGTGCAACATTTTTAGGTAATGATATCATAGACTGAGGGGGGTGATAATGTCCTACCCCGGGGGATCATGTCCGGGGACTAATGTCCGGAAGGGATAATGTCCGGGGGGAATAATGTCATGGGGGGCTAATGTTCGTACCCCATACATACATACGTGCATAAATAAATACATACATACATACATGCATACATACATACATACATACATACATACATACATACATACATACATACATACATACATACATACGTACATACATACATACAGGCACACAAACCAACATACATACACACATACATACCACCATACACGTATGCACATACATGCATGCATACATGCATGCACATATACATGGATACTGTATTCATGCATATAGTCATGCAAGAATTCTGACCATCGTCAGCAACTACAATGAGCATATTGTACTTGCAGAGTTCTTTATTACTATTGTAGGCTATGTGTAATAATTAATGCAGAAACTGAATGAATATTATGCATTATTATCGAAATTATGTTATTAATATATGATACAGACGTTGTTTGGTCTTTCGTTCAGCATGGGGGCGGGGGGGTAATTGTCCGGGGCAATTGTCTGGGGGGTAATTGGTACGGTGTAATTCTCCGGGGTAATTGTCCGGGGGGGGGTAGTTGTCCGGGGTATAATTGTCCTTAAAATGTTGCCATTAAAGTTTGCAAATTGAACATATTTTAAACAGTAGGAGAAGACATTTATTGCAGTTTTAAACCATGTCTCTAAGCACTGAAATCATGAATAATTTTGTGTAGATTACAGTTTTAAAAGCTACGGCTACAGCTTGGAAATCCAGAAAATTGTAAGTAGGGCCTAATTTGGATGTGATGCTCTGAAGTCTTAAATATTTAAACCATGAGTATAAGCATTGAAAACTGAGCCATTGTATTAAGATGACGGTCTGAATTCTCACAATTGTGATATGGAAATTGAAAAAAACTTATAGGCCTAGTGTTGTTGGGCCACTTATTGAAGTCTTAAGCCATGTTTTTCAGCAAATGAAATTGTGAGAATGTCTTAGAACAGGACTCTAAATTGTTAGCACTGCTACATGTATTATGAGAAATTTCATCGAAATGAGAGCCCAAAATGCTTCCCCCTACATGTTGGTGCAAGATAAACACTGCATCTACTTCATTACACACGTACATCCTGCGCACACATACACAGCTCAGGAGCATAATGGGTTGCATAGCATTGCTTATCTCTCTCTCTGGCGCGACGCTTCTATCGGATAGCCAGGCAGCGGGGGTCAAACGAAACCCTACAAGCCTAATTATCAACCGTGGACGGAACGACAATGCACCTAAATAAACCAGATGCCCGGTCAACTCATCAACACGTGTAATCGGCACAGTTGTCTGGAATGGGTTCCCACAGGGCTACGTCTACTTCTTGGGGTTCTTACAGAAACACTTTTTTTTATTAAACTCAAAACTGTCCGTTTTGCCGTGCTAAAGTCAGGAGCGCTTCTGAGCAGTCCCCATGAAGAAGTGCTATGTCAATTCTTGAAGAAATGAATGAATGAATGAATGATGGGTCTATTAAAAGATAGGCCTTAATTGTACTTTTAAATTAACCCAACAGTCAGTGCTATGATCCAGTTTGCTTTTAGAAATGATTTGATCCTTCTCTGCTTTCCGTCCACCACTTTAAATTTCTTCCAAGCGTAATTCGCTTAGTTCTCTTTAGAATTTCGTTTCTTCAGCTTTTCCCAGCTAATTGCTAGCCACGTCTGTAGTTGCTTCGACAATGCCGTATACAGTCCTCACCACCATCCTAAATACACTGGAATGCAGTGATGACGACGATGACAGCGACAAAATGATGATGATGATGACGACAACACCGAGTGTGATTATGAAGACGTTGAATATGACGATGAATATGAATGTGATGATGATGATGATGATGATGATGATGATGATGATGATGATGATGAATATGAATATGATGATGATGATGATGATGATGATGATGATGATGATGATGATGATGATGATGATGATGATGATGATGATGATGATGATGATGATGATGATGAATATGATGATGATGATGATGATGATGATGATGATGATGATGATGATGATGAATATGAATATGAATATGAATATGAATATGATGATGATGATGATGATGATGAATATGATGATGATGATGATGATGATGATGATGATGATGATGATGATGATGATGATGATGATGATGATGATGATGATGATGATGATGATGATGACGATGACGATGACGATGACGATGACGATGACGATGACGATGATGACGATGACGACGATGATGATGATGATGATGATATGATGATGATGATGATGATGTTGATGATGATGATGATGATGATGATATGATGACAGGACCGGATAAAAAATGTAGGCCCTGTTCAGTAAAACTGCGGGGCCCCAACGAAAGCATGGTCTACTAAAAAGTACAAAAGAGCATACCAAAAAGGTCGCATTATGATTAAGGCTATATTGCGATCCCAGGTGCCAGTGGCGTAGCCAGGAATTTACGATGGTTTTTTTGCCTGGCCGGATGCCCTTTCTGACACCAACCCAACAGTAGCCTATTACAGTAAATAAAAGGGAATAAAGTAACAAAGGGAATAAAGTAAGAAAAACAATTGTTACTACAAGTATTTGTTTTGTTTTTCTTATTTAAGCGGATAAATAACCTTTTAAAAAAAATTTATGGGCCAATAGGGGGTTTAAACCCGAAATCCCCTTGTCTACGCCACTGCCAGGTGGCGTAGACAAGTTGCCATGACTACCTTCTAATGGCCCCTTGTCAGAACAATTTTTCAACGGCATGTTCAATATGTCATGTCCAAAATTTGTCTTAAAAATTAACAGAGTCCATGTATCCAAAACTATCGTCCTTACAGCAAGTCAGCACCATGTTTACGAACAACGCTAATGACGTAGCTATAGTGCTAGTAGAACAAAGAGGGTCGTCATAATATATGCGTAGGCCTATTTGCCATTATTCTATCCTAAGACATTATGACCATAGGCAGTGGGGCACGGTGGTGTAGTGGGTATGTTCGTTGCCTTGCAGCCGGAGGGTTGCAGGTTCGAATCCACCTCAAGTCGCTGCGTTAGAGACCTTGGACAAGTTCTTCACTCACAATTGCTCAGCGCTTAGGCGTGAAACTCCGATGCAGTGTCCACGCTGTAGTCGGGAGCGCCTCTGAGGAGTGAGCTTGAAGTGGCGCTATAGCAAGTGCACATACAAACAATCAAACAAACATAGCTAATTTTGTCACAAAAGTGATGTAGATCAAGAGGATGTCGTCATAATGGGACAGAGCCATTGTCGTAGCAGCAGCGTAGTTAGTGAATAAAAAATTGCAAAACGAGAGAAATCGTCACAATATGAATTCAATAGCACAAGTTGGCAATAATGCAGCATCGTGGTGCTGGGTCCCGCATTTTCTGAACAGGAACTGGATCACCACATGTGTCAATTGAGCTGTGCGGGCCCCCGAAAACTGCAGACCCGGGAGCTGGAGCACCATTAGCATCCACCTTAATGCGGGTATGCACACAAAACGTGTTAAAATCGACGAATCAACATTGAATTTCGTCTATTAGCAATTCGTTCCTTATATTTTTCAGTATAAACTATAAACAGGTCTTTTAATATTCCAGCCTTGCATATAAGTATACAGTATTATGCATCTTTCACGGTCTAAGAATATTAGAGAAATTAATGGTCAGAAATGTTTATAAGTTTGTAACCATGGTTATACTTAAGGAACTGGGACAAGTAAACAGCACAGAATTAATTTATGCCCTAATTATATTCTTGGGACGAAAATTCTGACAATCTTGTGGCAGGACAACGACCTGGGCAAAAACAATTTACGATAGCATTTACCCTGATTTGCCCCCCACTGCAGTGCCACCTTCACTTATTACAAAATAAATGTCATAGACCTATTTTCGCGGTGGCGTTGGTAGTGGGTAGACCTAATTTGCGGTAACTAAGCCATGCCGTTACAAGAACGCCTGGGAATGATAATGACGACGACGATGATGATGATGATGACCATGGGCGGAGTTTATCAGGGGCTAGGGGGAGCTAAGCCCCCCTAAGAAGACCCAGATTCATCTTTTTCACCGTGTAAATTGTATCTTTTCCCGAGCTTAGCCCCCCTAAGAAGGCTTTAGCCCCTCCAAGAGCGGAAACCAAACTCCGCCCATGATGATGACGATGATGATGATGATGATGATGATGATAATATCAATGACGATTTCTCTGAGGCCGTAAAGCAACCATGCCGGTTCAAGGCGCTGACGACGACGACGACGACGATGATGATGATGATGATTATGATGATAGTGTTGATGAAGATGATGATGATGATGTTGTTGTTGATGATGATAATGCCGATGATCTATTGTATTGTTGATGCTGTTGGTCATTTTGTTGTTGTAGTTGTTATTGTTGTTGCTGTTGTTGCCTGGGGGAGGTGTTGGTGTCAGTTTTGGTGGTGGTATTTGTGGTGGAGGTGACGATAAAGATGTCGATTATGATGATGACGATGATGATGACGACGACGACTGACGACGACGGCGGTGATGATGGTTTTGATAACAATGACGTTTATGCCGTAACAAGGGCGCCTGATAATGTTGATGAAGATGATGATGATGATGATGATGATAATGGTGATGGTGATGGTGATGATGATGATGATGATGATAACGATGATGACGACGACGACGACGGCGATGATGATGATGATGATGATGATGATGATGATGATGATGATGATGATGATGATGATGATGATGATGATGATGATGATGATGATAATGATAACGATAATGACGACGATGATGATATCGATGATGATGACGACGACGACGGCGATTATGATGATGGTGATAACAATTATGATTTTTATGGCGCCCTAACACAGCCATGCCGTTACTAGGCGCCTGATGACGATGATGATGACGACGACGACGATGATGGCTACGAAGATTATGATAGGCCTACTGATTAACTTATTATTCTGTATTTTTGAGGCGATATCTATATAAACAATGAGACGATTCTGGTTTTTTGCCGGGATGCATTTTAACAGTTTTTGGGATTTTCACTCCAAACTTTCACTACTGTGTCAGTCTGGGCACCCAATGGAGTGGTTGGCAAATCTCTCCCACCATAGGGGTCATAACCAAATTTAAACTTAGTCGTTAAACACCGCACGTACCCGTAAACCCCGCACATGTCCAAAACAGCGAACCCATACATCAATGGGGTCTACTGCATAAGGTAGAAAATCAAATTCAGAAAATCAAAAGGCAGAAAATCAAAAGGCAGAAAATCAAAAGGCAGAAAAATAATAAGGCAGAAAAATCAAAAGGCAGAAAAATCAAAAGGCAGAAAATCAGAAGGCAGAAAATCAAAAGGCAGAAAAATCAAAAGGCAGACTATTAGGCCTATAGGCCTGCTGTGGTTTAGATCCTTTAGTATACAGGGTGTCACATCTGGAACCAAGTGCAAAACAGAGGAAATTAAAAAAGGGTCAAAGCCTACGTCGGGAGAGGATGGTCGGCCTGGGAGAGGAAGGACAGGGATTGAATCTGGTCCCCTAGCGGGGGAGGGTAGAAGTTTCTTACAACACAGCAGTCACTAGAGCATATAACCAGTATAGTGAGGCATGATACTTAGTCTAGTTCTTTGCACCTGGCTGCTATGGATTTTACGGTAGGCCAAAATTGACCTGTGTACAGGTTCCTCAAGTACAGGTTCCTCACTCAAGTAATGCACCGGCGTACCCAAACTCATGTCAGGAGTACAAAGTCTACAATATTCATGTCAAAATAGTGAGTCGCCAGTCTGAATAAATTGCAGGCTGATGCTTACTTTATATTATAAGTAATGCAATGACGGAGGCAATTTATGGGACAATGACGCTTGGGGACTCTCTGTAGAAAACGGCAACTCTGGGCTAGTGCCCGACGTCCGGTATAACGGACGCTTACATTGCAATCGAAATTTCCTTAGGAAAACTTACGGCAATTGTGATAACATTTCGTCAGCATATTGACCCATATGGCTACTATAAACAACATTTACACTTTCTCTCAATTCCTCCCCGTTCAATACCAAGCAGAAATATAAAAACTAGTTGTAGCGATGATTTTCGATATGTTGCAGTAGACACATTAGCACAAGCAATAAAATATTTCCAATTCACATAATCCGGCAATCGCAATAGTGGAATATAAAGTCAATTGACGCACTAATTTAAAAATTGTGATGACCATATTAAACAGTTGCCTCTTATTTTTGCCAACGTGTTTTCTAAGCGTCCGTTATGACGGACGCTGGGCACTAATGGGTTAATCAGTTTCAGCACGTTTTAATGAATTGTGCATTTGTGTTTAGGCGGCAAAGTGCAGCTTACATATGTCACGATAGACAATGTGACACCCTGTATACTAGGCCCTATAGGATCTAAACCACAGTAGGCCTATAATAGTCTGCCTTTTGATTTCCGGCCTTTTGATTTTCTGCCTTTTGATTTCCTGCCTTTTGATTTTCTGCCTTCTGATTTTCTGCCTTTTGATTTTTCTGCCTTTTGATTTTTCTGCCTCATTATTTTTCTGCCTTTTGATTTTCTGCCTTTTGATTTTCTGCCTTTTGATTTTCTGCCTTTTGATTTTCTGCCTTATGTAGTGCTCCCCATAAATGACGTCATCACTTTATGACCTAATTTTTTACGCTGGCGGTTAGGAAAATAATGATAAAAGCACTGTTGATGGCAAGTTTGGACAAGAGAGGGACGAAGTGAAAGTGGGATGGAGGGAGGAAGGAAGGAAGGAGGGGTGGAAGAGAAAGAGTGGAAGTGAGAGAGGGAGTGAAGGAGGGAGGTAGGAAGAGAGGTAGTGAGAGGGACGGACGGAGTAATGGAGGGAGGGATGGAGGGAGGGAGAGAGAGTGAGGTAGGAGCAGACGTAGGGAGAGAGGGACGGATGGAGGGACGGAATGACCGAAGGAAGGATGAAATATAGAGGAATGGCCGGGAACCGGGCAAATCTTAAAATTTCTGGGCAACGCCGGGTACCCCATCTAGTTAAAAATAAGCATGATGATGAAAGATTAATATGATGATGATTGTGACAATGACGATGATGATGACGATAATGATGATGATAACAAGTCATTGTTATTGATTGTATGGCGCCGTAACACAGTTATGCAATTAAAGGGCGTCTGATGGTGATGACGACTACCACCACGCTGATGATGATAGTGATAATGACGATTTCTATGCTACCGTGGCACAACCAGGTCCTTACAAGCCCGCCTGATAATGATGTCGATGATGATGATGATGATGATGATGATGATGATGATGATGTCGATGATGGTATTCCTGGTGGTGGTGGTGGTGATGAAAAGGATGATTTTACGACGACAATAACGACGATGACGTCGATGATGATGATGATTTCAACAGCGATGGCGACTACAATGATGATGGTGGTGACGACGATGATGACAATGATGATGACGACGACGACGACGATGATGATGATGATGATGATGGTGATGGTGATGGTGATGATGATGATTTCAACGACATCCATACAGGCACTCTACTTTGCTCGGCACTACCTGCCTTGACGATAGTCGTTACACGCTCTTTAGTTCTCTCGAGAAAACTTGGTTTCCTAGAGGACGGGGCAACTAGATTAGACAATTTGACAGGGAGATTAACTACGGAAAGATTTTTACAAAATTGATTGTAAAACGATTGGCAGCTCGTTTTAGTAATATGTGCGAATGACTAAGTCAGAAAGAAACCTCTAGTCTGCTTGCCCTCTAGTCTTTTTGCCCAGCAGCCCAGTGGTCAACGTAAACGTTGATTTGAGCATTTTAATCGTGGAATTTTACTATCGTTCATCGGATTAAAGCATAGGCCTTTGGGAGTGAGACACTATAAACTACAATCATTGCCATTCTCTAAAGAGGTTAACCTCCGACAGTCGCCATGCTGGCGAGCAAATTGTTTAGATTAGACAATTCGTTGAAGAAGGGGTTCTGTGAAGTGCTTGTCATCGTCCCCAGCAGGGCTTCTCTCCTCTGTTTATGCCGGTCAACGAGTCCAGTGTTGCCATTATTACCTGGAGGGTCAAGCAGCCGAAACGTCATTAACGTCATAGCAAGAAGCCGACAACCGATCTAGACTATATATAATTACGAGCTTCATTATGTCTTTGGACTGCCTCTTGGTTTGTGCCATTGTGCACCTGAATACCTTTCTATCCGCTTCGATGACAGCCCGTTTTTACGACTGTACGTACACTGTAGGCCCCTATACATACCTAAATGTATGTTCGTACATCTGACCGTGGGCGTCTATGCATGTGTGTGCTTCTGGCTATCTGCTTCTCCGTCTATCCGTCTGAATATCTGTCTACCTGTGGCTATCGGTGTCATCCTCTGTACGCATGTCTCTCTGTCCATCGCACACTGTCCGTCTAAATGTCTTTCCGTCGTCCTTATGTGTGTCTATATATAATGCGCCTGTATGTTTGTTCGTCCGCCTGCATGCGTGCATGCCTGTATGTCTCAAGCATAGAGTGTATAGAGAGGAGAGGAGGACG
This sequence comes from Lumbricus terrestris, assembly GCA_949752735.1. Taxonomy (NCBI): domain Eukaryota; kingdom Metazoa; phylum Annelida; class Clitellata; order Crassiclitellata; family Lumbricidae; genus Lumbricus; species Lumbricus terrestris. The sequence goes on from CATKHU010000026.1 coordinate 42,032, forward strand.
AGGAGCAGAGACCTATAGTTTAACCCTCGAATGCCCAAGGGAGGTCCGACCGGACCACAGGCCCGTTTTTTCCGGATAACTTTTTAACGGCTATAGATCTGCACAAATGCTTTTAGGTATTCCTAGAACAACCATTTGGGCATCGAATGGTATATTTTGCGTGAGTATTGTCCAACCCTGTACCCCACCACCACAGCATATACTAAGGGTACCCTACGATATTCGGTTATTTGTCATACATGCGTATGGTTACTGGCCAATAAATAAATGGCCAGCGCACGTTATATGAACGAAAGATTCATATAAATTGTTGAACTTAGAATTACTGACATTGTAGCACTATGTTTGGTCAATGTTTGCAACACAGAATTTGAAAGTCTGCAAGTCTGCGTAGGCCTACACAGCAATAATTGCATGCAACAGGCGTGCGTCAAAACGGAACGCTTAGGACAGTTCATACAAACGGTGGCAACCGTTCTGTCAAGGTTAGGCTACGCAAATAAATGGCTCAGCTTTTCTTCTTAGCCGGTGGTGTTGTAGACGGTAGTGGCCTACCCTTCTTTCTCAACACACAAGTAGGCCTAACACCACACAGTGACACAGCCGTTCATATATACTTCCATTCCTCCGCAATTGTTTGAAATTACCCCTTTCAATCGTGGCATGGTGTTATCAGGTCAGGAACCCGTCTGAGGAGTTTCTCTTGAAGCGGCGCTATACAAATTTACAATTGCGATTAGGATTTAGTCTACCATAATGCAACTGGTCCGTCGATAGCTGGAAGTGAGAGAAGCACTGCTGACTGGCATGCGGACGCACCGGACGTATAGGCTTCCTTCGGTAAATGATGCAAGCAAGCATAACACGTGTATCACGAGATTTTTACACTATTATTTTGCACCAGGTGGTGATATTGTGATATACGATACCTCAATCGATTGCAAATTCATTTGGGATTTCATAGAACTAAATTCGGTTACGATATTCCAATCCCTTCTCAATATATTAACATGAAAACAATAGGCTTCCTTCAGTAAAAGCCGCAAGCAAGCATAAAATGTATATCACGAGCTTATTACACTGTTATTTAACACCAGGTGGTGCTATTGTGACATAAGATACATCAATCGATCGCAAATTCATTTGCGATTACATGGAACTAAATTCTGTAACGATATTCCAATCCATTCTCAAGATATTCACAAAAAACGTTGGGGTCCGCGCGGACCCCCTTGGGCCTTAGTGTACCTAAAAATACCTTGGGCACTCGAGTGTTAAAACCTCGAGGGGTTATCAATGGGATGAGACGACTATTAGACAGAAAGGCATCAGTGCAAGAGTCGCGGAAAGACTTGGTTTTGTTTGTACTATAATCTTATTGGACTCAGTCACTGCTTTTAATTGGGAAGAGCTTTTGGTAAGTTTTCCAGTTATGTGCTCTGATCATCTCCAATGCCCTTGAATTGACAAGCTTTCACCACGACCCACACAACGCTGTTGATGATTATGTAGAAAAAGAGAAAGAAGAACATTACGATGATGAGGATGATGATGATGATGATGGTGGTGATGGTGATGGTGATGGTGGTGATGATGATGATGATGATGATGATGACGGCTACGGCGACGACGGCTACGACGATAGTGGTGACGACGACGAGATGTCGATGAAGCTGGTGATGTCGATGATGACAATGATAGTGAAGGTGATGACAAAGATGACGATTACGACGATGATGATGATGATGATTGTGATGATGATGTTGAGGACGATGATGATGATGATGACGACGACGATGACGATGACGATGATGATGATGATGACGACGACGGCTACGGCGACGACGGCTACGATGATGGTGGCGACGACGACGGCGACGGCGACGACGACGACGACGATGACGATGACGACGACGACGACGACGACGATGACGACGACGACGACGACGACGATGACGATGACGATGACGATGACGATGATGATGACGATGATGATGATGATGATGATGATGATGATGATGATGATGATGATGATGATGATGATGATGATGCAGGGATATTCACGCCAGCGATAAGCATTGTTCCCGGAATTGTTCCTTAATCTGGAACTCTCTGCCTCCTTATGTTCGTAACTCTTCTAGCGAGACTGTCTTTCGCTCTAAACTGAAAACTTTCCTCTTTGAGTCTGATGATGATGATGATGGTGGTGATGGTGATGGTGATGGTGGTGATGATGATGATGATGATGATGATGACGGCTACGGCGACGACGGCTACGACGATAGTGGTGACGACGACGAGATGTCGATGAAGCTGGTGATGTCGATGATGACAATGATAGTGAAGGTGATGACAAAGATGACGATTACGACGATGATGATGATGATGATTGTGATGATGATGTTGAGGACGATGATGATGATGATGACGACGACGATGACGATGACGATGATGATGATGATGACGACGACGGCTACGGCGACGACGGCTACGATGATGGTGGCGACGACGACGGCGACGGCGACGACGACGACGACGATGACGATGACGACGACGACGACGACGACGATGACGACGACGACGACGACGACGATGACGATGACGATGACGATGACGATGATGATGACGATGATGATGATGATGATGATGATGATGATGATGATGATGATGATGATGATGATGATGATGATGCAGGGATATTCACGCCAGCGATAAGCATTGTTCCCGGAATTGTTCCTTAATCTGGAACTCTCTGCCTCCTTATGTTCGTAACTCTTCTAGCGAGACTGTCTTTCGCTCTAAACTGAAAACTTTCCTCTTTGAGTCTGCCTATAATTCATTCAATTACCCCTACACATGTGCAGAAGTTGTCGGTCTATTATAGGGCCTATATTGAAATCAGAAGTTTTTTCAATAATTGACAATTTGTTCCGAGATTTCCCCCTCATTTTTGCTATAATAATAAATGACGATGAAAAATAATTGTATTGCATGCGTGGGGCCACCTAACGCGTAGAGGATCCGGTTCGGCCAAGCATGTTGAACATAATATTATCTACAATGCCCTCCACTCGCAACCATCGAGGCCCCCGCAACATGCAACGAGCAATGGGGGTCCTCACAGATTGGATGTCCTCAAATTGACTCCGACTCAACGCCCAAAAATCCCAATTCATTTGATTGGGCACTAGGCAACAGGCTAAGCTCAAACCGATGATGATGAGGGCTCGACCTTCACAGTTCCCATCTATGACTTTTTTTGCCGCGACCTTGGGGTGCTCCTGGTCTCTGAACTCACCCTTGCATCTCATATAGATCTGGTGTGACGTAGCTGCCACCATACCAACTGCGGCAGCTCAGGGTCATTGCTCGCTCTCTGACTTCTAAAGTTGCAGCTTCTCTTGTCCATGCATTTGTGTTGAGCAGCCTCGACTACTGCGCCTCCATATTTGCTGGTCTACCGCGGGTTCGGATTGAGAGGTTGGAGAGGGTCCACCAGGCTGCCGCACGACTTATTGGGGGGTTCACCAAGTACGACCGTGTATACCAAATATATGCGTGAGGTCTTGCACTGGCTTCCTTTCCCGCAGCGCATCTCATTTAGGATATCATCTTTGGTGTGGCGATGCTTATCAGACTGGGCACCCTATTTTCTGTGTGAGCTTTGCCTCCCTCTTTCCACTTGCATAGGCCGCCGCGCACTGCGCTCTGCTGTCCATAGTGACCTAATGGTTCCTTCCACTCGCTCTGCAACAATGCAGAGGCGGTTTTATTCTCTGTGGGTGGTTCAACAACCTGCAGAAATGGACGTCTTTAACTACGCGACACCTCCCAAGCTGTTCTCAACTTCAGAAACTGTTGAAGACTGTTTTTCGCTTGATCTCGACCGGGAGCGCCTTTGAGTAGGTACCTTGAAGTGGTGCTATATAAATTATGATTGATTGATTTATGGATGCCTTAATCCGGCCCCTGTATGATGATTTTGACGATGATGATGATCGTGATGGTGACGACGATGGTTATGATAATGATGATGACACTGATCATATTGGCTATACTCACGATCATGACGATACTGAAGTCGATGATGGTGATGATGATGAAAATAAATACGATGATGGTTCTGACAAAGAATTCCACAATGGGAATGATTGTGGAGCCTATGATGATGACCGTGATGATTATTATGATAATGATGATTATGACGAAGATAATGACGACGACGACGATGATGATGATGATCATGACGATGATAACAGTGACAATTTTAATGGCACCTTGACAGAGCCATGCCGTTACAAGGGCGCCTGACAACAACGACGACGATGATGATGATGATGATAAAGATGACGATGATAAAGACCCTGATTATGACACTGATTTTACCTATACACTATATTTTGACGGCCACGACAACGACGATGATAATAATGCTGATAACAATGACGACTTATATGGCTTTTGATAATGATGATGACGACGAAGATGAGATGATGATCATGATACTGATTTTAGTTATTTTTTAACATTTTTACGACGATATTGAAGATAAAGATGACGAAGATAAATATGATGATGATTGTGATAATGACGATGATGATGGTGATTATGATGATGACAACGACGATGATGATGGTGATGACATTGATTGTGATACTAATTTTACATATTATTCAAAATGTTAACGACGATATTGAAAATAAAGATTATAAGGAAGATAAATAATGATGATGATTGTGATAACGATGATGCTGACGAACACGATGATCTATGATCTATTGTATTGTTGTTCCTGTTGTTCGTATTGTTGTTGCTGTTGTTGTTGTTGCTGGTGGTGGTGATGATAATATTGGTGGTGGTGGTGGTGGTATTGGTGGTGCTGGAGTGGTGGTAGTGTTGTTGGTGGTAGATGTGGTGGTGGTGACAATAATGATGACGATGATGACGATGATGATGATGATGATGATGATGATGATGATGATGATGATGATGATGATGGTGATGATGATGGTGATGATGGTGATGATGATTAAAATGAGGATTATGATATTGATGACAATGTTGTTGTTTTTGGTGTGGTGGTGGTGGCGGTAGAGTGAGGGTAGTAGTGGTAATGCTAACGATAGCGATGACGACGACGATGACGATGATGAAGATGATGTTGACGATGACGATGACTATGACGATGATGATGATGATGATGATGATGATGATTATGATGATGATGATGATGATGATGATGATGATGATGATGATGATGATGATGATGATGATGATGATGATGATGATGATGATGATGATGATGATGATGATGATGATGCTTATGATGATTATGATGATTATGATGATGATGATGAATATGATAATGATGATGATGATGATGATGATGATGATGATGGTGATGATGACAACGACATCCATACCCAAACCCTTCCCTGGTCGATGTAGCGTGCTTTGGCGATTGTTGCCAGAAGGTCGTTGGTTATCTAACGAAATCTTGGTTTCAAGAGGTGAGGGGGTGTAAATTAGACAATATTATTGGGAGATGCTCCACGAGAAGATATATGAAAAATATTTGATTGTAAAAGGATTGGCAAACCGTTTTAGTAAGTATGTGCGATTGGTAAACCGTTTTAGTAAGCATGTGCGGATAAGTAAGTCAGAAAGAAACCTCTTGTCTATCGTTGCATCTGAAATTGCATAATTATGCATGTCACTGCATACGACTGAATAGGAGCCTCTAGCCGAATCAGTTTATAATGACACGGATGCACAAAATCAAAATGTCGCAGCAGACGATAGTCTAATTATAATTAATTAGTATAATAACATTTCGTATAAACAGGATGAATATGCCGTGGTGGGTAACATACATCGAATAAATAACATCGTATTAAAACAAGGCTTATGAGAACGACACTTTATGTCTCCATGAACTACAAGCATTGCAATTCTCCAAAGTGATTAGCCTACGACAGGATTTCAGTTTCGGGGGGGGCTGAAGCCTCGACCGAAATCTCATGAAAAATTTTCATTTTCGCCGCCAAAATTTCTGACGACCTTTTTTTTTTAGTCATCGACCGAAATCTCATGAAAAATTTCCATTTTCGCCGCCAAAATTTCTGACGACCTTTTTTTTTAGTCGTCAGCCCAAAATCATGTTGTATGTCACTGTAAAAAATTTCAAATGGCCCTTTTTAGGGGGGGGCTGAGCCTCTTGTAGGGGGGCTTAGCCCCCCCAACCCCCTTTAGCGCCGCCACTGACTACGGTGCCGGTTTTGTGGTGAAAGGGGTGTTTGCCCAGAAGTTCTGTGAGGCACCTCTCAGCGCCAAACCCCCTCCCACAACAGTGCTCCTATCCTCTGTCTTGGCCGGTAGAACAGTCCAGTGTCGCCAATCAGCTGGAGGCCAGCTGTGCATTAGCGTCATACTGTGATAACGCGCTGTTAGCCAAGCTAAGAAGCCCGCACACGGCGCACAGCCGATCTGAACTATCTGTATAATATTATCTGAGCGTCATTATGTCTTGCACTGCCTATTGGTTTGTGGCTTTGTACTTCTGAATGTCTTTCTCCCCGTATCGATGACAGTCCGCTTCTGCGACTGTACGTAAGCCATAAGTATGTTTGTGCATCTATCCCTGCGTATATATGTGCGTTTGGCTATCTGCTTGTCCGTCCACCCGTCTGTTCTCACCGTCTGTATGCATGTCTATCTGTCCGTCTAAATGTCTTCCCGTCTGGCCGTCGTTATGTGTGTCTATCTTAGACTATTTAGACATCTTGGCTATATGTTTGTATGTCTGCATGCCTGTATGTTAGGAGGTGGAGGTGAAGGAAGAGGACCGGAGGAGAAGGAGGAGGAGAATAAGGTGGGAGAGAAGAGGAAGTAGGAGGAGAAAGGCAAGGAGGAGGAGGAGCATAGACCCAGTTGAAAGCCACAAGGGGGCTAACTCAGGAATGAGATGACCAATAAGCAGAAATGCTTCAGTGCAGAGTTAAACACTTGTGGATGGTTTGGCTGTTTGCACAATCTCACTGGACTCTATTATAACTGATTTTAATTTCGAAGAGCTTTTGGTAAGTTTCGAAATCATTATGTCCTGATCAACTCCAATGCCTTTGACTTGACGAGTTTTCACAACGACAGTTGCACATAACACTGTTGCTACTGCTACTGCTGCTGCTGCTGCTGATGATGATGATGAAGGTGATGATGATGATGATGATGATGATGATGATGATGACGACGATGCTGATGCTGATGATGATCGTCCGTGGTGACGATGATAAAGAATTTCACGAAGAAGCAGATGACGATAACGACTACAACGATGATGATAATGATGATGACGGCGATGATAGTGAAGTTAAAGATGCAGATGATGATGATGACGATAATGTGGATAGTGAAGATGACGATGATGACGATGATGTTGACGACGACGACGATGATGATGATGATGATGAAGACGACGACGACGACGACGACGATGATGATGATAATGATGATGATGATGATGATGATGATGATGATGATGATGATGATGATGATGATGATGATGATGATGATGATCATGATGATGATGATGATGATATCGGAACACGCTCGCCAGCGATCTGCATTTACCGGGGATTGTCTGCCATTCAATTACCCTACAGAATGCACGAACAACATTATCATGCACGCATCTATGATGCGACCTAGAGCCCATCGGCCAGTAGGCGTCTCCGCTTATTAAACTGTAACCTGCGCTGCCGCGCATGCGCACGGTTTGGACATTGCTTTAGAAGAGACGAATAATAACTTACGTAAAACAATTTTAAATTTCCCTCTGTCGTTCCGGCGAGTTGTGAACAAAAACTGATATATCTAGATAGGGATTAAATCAATTAATCGCAATCGGGGTGTCCCGCACATATGATAATTCCCAGTTTTTCATATATTGGTGATTTCATGTGGTGAGGATTTTATGATGAAAAAGTAAAAGACACGTAATAACAGGTCTGATTTTCATCATAAAATTCCAAAAGATGGAAAGCCCAAATATGAAACTATTATGAAAACAAACTTACTTTACTGGACTTAACGAAAACCAAATATTACTTTTTCGTTTAATGGTCGGATAAAAAAGAAATTTGAAGACAACTTTAAAGAGCTCACGTCGAAGAGCTCTTTAAGTACATGACGTCCTTAGCTGGAGGGTTTGCCATCAATTGATGAGTTTCGTATAGGATAATAATAATAATAATAATAATAATAATAATAATAATAATAATAATAATAATAATAATAAT
>CATKHU010000027.1:0-18705 GCA_949752735.1 Lumbricus terrestris
ATAATGTAAATTAACTGCTCATTGTAGAAGTAATTCTGAACCAGTGAAGAGTGTCCCGGATGAATTCAGATATGTGTGAGAATTTTGGAAGACCAGCGATTAGGCGGGCAGCAGCATTAAGTATTGACTGAAGTTTAGAGAGGTTGAGAGAGGAGAGACCAGTATAGGCAGAATTTCCAAAGTCAACTCTAGAGCAAATCAAAGCATGGACAAGCGCCTTGATCGCTTGAGGAGAGAGTGAGTGGCGGATAGTACGCAGTTGTTGCAGATGATAGAAACATGTTCGAGAGATTCGGTTAACATGGCCAGAGAGAGAAATGGCTGGGTTCAAAGTAAATACCAGGTTCCGAACAGATGAAGCAAATTAGATGTCAGGGAATAAGACGCTGATGAGCTCTATGTCGATTTTGGTAAGCTGGGCTCTCCCGCCAAGCCAAATGAATTGGGTTTTATCAGAATTAAGGCGGAGACGGTTAGAAGACGCCCATTGGTTCAATGCCGTAGTGGCGTCAAGGATAGTTGCAACTAGTGAGGAGGATGCACTGGGTGTCACTCAGTGTCACTCAGAGGTACGGGTCGCCTCCAGCGATCCCACCAACAATGTATGACCATTTTTGGCGACTTCCTTCTCATGCGGAGGACTGGCTATCAGTTATCCCTGTGACCGTCTAAGCAACGAGGCAATCCGGTGGCCGCTATAGACTGCATCTGCATGGGATTGGATGAGTGGCCTCCGCACCAGTGTCGGTGTAGAGAGACCGCTGACTGAAGAGGACACCGCGGGCTGGTCTCCAGACGAGCAGAACAGACGGCAAAAGACCAGACGGAGATACCTCGTCCCATTTGCCAGAGGCGAATACATCGCCTGCATGGGACGTCACAGTCATCCACCACGAGCGGTCTCCTGTGATCATCTGTCATCAACAAAACCCGGAGAAGCTGAGGAAGACGCGGCGGATCGGAATTGCAACAAGTAGGCCCTAACCTACGCTCCCTGTCTCCCATCAATTCGTGTCAGTTGCAGTTGAAGCATTGGTCCCATCAATCGTACAGGCAACGAGCTTCTATTGGAGTTTGGCCGCCATCCCGTGGAGCCGATGTGTCCGGCGATCCAAGAAAGATAGCCTACCTCTTCGATAGACTTTCAATTTGCAAACAGCGTTTTTAGATCCGTTGCTTTTAGGGGCACCTTTACACCACTTCCCGAGGACGACAGTGTGCTCCAAGTTTGAGCACATCTGCTTTTAGTTAAGTTTTTATCCGGAGGAATTTTTCTTACCGCGGGCGACAAAATAACCATTAATAATAATAATAATAATAATAATAATAATAATAATAATAATAATAATAATAATAATAATAATAATAATAATAATAATAATAATAATAGTCCTCCATGCTAAGATGTCTGCAAAATTAATACCAGCGGATCCAGAATACCAGGCATTGCTTGATCACTGGCAGAGAGAAACCACGATCATGATCCCTGATAACATCCACCTGCAAAAGCAAGCATTCTGGGACAAGCCGCTTCGTGACAGGACTGTGAATGAGGTGCATGCTTCAGCCAACGATGCCTACAATCAGGCACGTTTGAAGGCGGTTTCTGCCCCACATTCTGGTGACTGGTTATTTGCACTGCCAATAACAGCTTGTGGCTTGAGACTGGACAATGAGGCTATCAGAATTGCAGTTGGCCTCCGCCTTGAAGCCATATTATGTGAGCCACATACTTGTGCATGCGGCACTCTGGTTGCTGCCGATGGCTCACATGGACTCTCATGCACCCTTGGCCCCGGTCGCATAGCTCGACATGGCGTCTTAAATGATCTCATATGGCGCAGTCTTACTCGTGCTGGTTATCCTGCTGTAAAGGAACCACCTGGTCTTTCTCGAATTGATGACAAGTCTCACTCTAATTCCCTGGCGTTCTGGACGTAGCCTAATATGGGATGCCACAGTGACCGATACTCTGGCTGCTTCATACTTGCCAGCAACTTCAGCTACGGCAGGTGCTGCTGCAGAGCTGGCAGCTGCAAGAAAAGAAGCAAAATACAGAACACTCCTTGCAACTCATGAGTTTGTTCCTTTAGCCCTTGAAACTCTTGGGCCCATCAATAGCACTGGTCTTTCTTTCATTTCTGATCTCGGTCGCAATCTTACTCGGACTTCCGGAGACCCGAGAGAAACTAGCCGCCTATTCCAACGGCTCTCAATTATCATTCAGCGATTCAACGCCGTTGCCTACCACAGCACTTTTGACTTGCCAGAATTGGATGAAGCGTAGCCGTTCCAGAACCCACCAACTAACAGTCTCCGGGCAATTTTTTGCTTCCTGAGGGATTAGAACTACCTCGGGTAAAAAAAATAATAATAATAGTCACAACAATAGTGGGCTAATAATAGCAACAATATTGGCAATAAATAATTTACTCCAAACCAAATTTATTTGTTCTTGAGGGTCTATTACGACATGTACCTTGGGTAAGCAAATTGTTTTTAGAGAAACAAAGAAGACCTAATACCTCTCTCAAGGTTTTCTTCAGCCATTCGATGCTTTATCACGATTTGTGAGCAACATTTGCTATAAAGTTCGTGAAGAATGAATTTTACCTGATGCAACAAGTAATTAAAACATAATATTTTCAGAGTCTTCAATTGGCCTACAATACAACAGTACTATCACAGTATAAATAATCAACAGTAGGTCTACTCGCATTGCTGCCTGTTGCCAACTTTGATTATTTATACTGTGGTACTATATTAATAGTAATATCAATACTAGGCCTACTGTATATTCATCTGATACTTAGCAGTTATGACATCATCCAGGTAAAATAATTAATTAAATGACAAAATAGTAGCCTGCATGATATAATTATAGTAAGGATGATAGGCCTAGATAATCGTAATTCATAAACAAGATAATTAATTACCCGATACGAAATAAATCTGTTTAAAATATAGCGCTATAGAACACGAGGCTCTTGAAATTTAAGCTCATTGTATGACGTCACAACATTGTTTCGAGACGCACACAGGCTACTATTAAAAAAGCAGTTGGTAAAGTTGACGTCATGTCGTCGATAACCTCTTATAAGAATATTATTGACAATTGTTGGTATTTTTCCCAATACTGATGTTGATTGTGGTAGGAGACGGCGTATTTTCCTTCTAGAGATCCCACGGTTTCCCTACAGCCATGTCCACGAAACGAACAGACGCGGAATCCAACAATGACGAGCAAGCAACTGACGGCTCAGATCGTCGGTTCATGCATGGAAACTCTAGCGGAATCCAGCTAAGAACCAGGCTATACAATACAGTCGATACACTAGTGCATGTAATGTAACTTCTTGTTTTACAAGGTTGCAATGAGTGTAAAATAATGAACATTTTGTAACGTTGTGTCATTTCTTAGTTTAGACGATCAGCTTTTTTATGCGTCAGCAGTAAGACTTTATAACACCAGATTCAACACAATAGCGTTCATATACTCAAGGAACCGTTGAAATTTATAATTTATATCTCTGGAAGTTTTCCGCGTCCCCACTTTGAGAAACCCTGCTATAAACGAACTAATTGCATATCAAGATCGATCATTGCTGAAAGAAATGGTCTAAAAGTTCAACAAATATCCCTCACCCCATTGATCAGATTTGATGAATATTGCAGTAGTAGCAGTGTAGGTTGTCATTTTAACGAAACGACTCATCATTTCAGGGCCGAAAGTCACGGTTTATGACTTCAAAAGTGAACCTTTGTATTGCTTAAATTTTTACATATCCACGCACACTCCAATGGTAACATTTTAAGCTGTCATCTCAGCAAATTTCTCATAATTATTTAATTGCTGAAACAAAATTTAATGGTTTAAGAGTTCAATGAATGAGACATTAAAAAACGATCACGTATTAAAAAATTTTGAATTTTCGCTGTCATCGTAGCAAAATTGCTCATTATGGATAAACAGTGAATAACACTCTAAAAATATTTCTGAAAATATTGGGGATATCAGCATCTCCGTCCCCAACCACAAACTTCGGGGTCCGTCCCCTGTCCCGTAAGTCTCCGCCTATGAATGCTGCTGTTAATAATTATAATTGAACACCCGATTTCCTAATGTAGTTGTAAAGGACTACCGGTGTAACCCCTCAGGAAGACGGTGACACGAACTAGAGTATCCCCCTGAAAGCTATCCGGGGTGAACAATTAATCTATCCTCCGGATGGAATTAACCGGTCTAGACTATCCGGGGGGATAAACCATTCTATAACCTTTTTTGAAAAACGCGTGTAATCGAAAACTTTATGCTACATAATCAAAATTCAAAGTGACTTTAATTGTTCCAGGTGTCCTATGCAGCGTTCAGAGAAAGGCAACTCGAATTTATTTAGTGACTCTAAGTGCTCTTAAGTGTTTTAAATGTTCTAAGTGCTCCAAAAACCAAGGCAGAAATGCATCTAGTAGGAATAAACATACTCGTTAGTGTCATTGTTGAAAACAAAGCAGATGAAAATTAATTTGCAAAAATAGATACACGCGGAAGTGGCTCTTTTCGACTTTTCTTCATTTGGAGGGATACCTGCGGGCCGCACAGAGAGGTTATTAGTGCACATAACCTCATCACGGCTCGGCGGCATGTTTGACATAATCTGCGATGTATTCATTGGCATAAGCATCTACGCTATGATGACATCATAGATGATTTCGTTGCCGTTTTCCATTGTCTGGCTTCCTTGTTAAGAAATAATCCACTACAGACATTTTCCGTGTTTTGCCTGGGGTGAGGGAGGGCCACATTTGAAACTTAGCCCCCTATTCCCTCTGGCGCAGTCACTGGCACAAGCATATGCGCTATGATAATAATTATAGCCTATAGTTGAAATCGTTGCAATTGGTCATTGTCTAGTTTCCTTATTACGAAGTAAGCCGTTATAGACACTTATCGCTGTTTGCTTGGTGGGCTGAGCCACATTTTGGGCATAGTCCCTGGATCCCCTGGCGCTGCCACTGGCAGAAGCATCTACGCTATGATAATAGGCTATAGTTGATTTTGTTGCCGTTGGTCATTGTCTAATTTCCTTATTACGAACTAAGCCGTTATGGACATTTCCGCTTTTTGCTTTGGGGGCTGAGTCTCATTTAAGGGAGGCTTAGCCCCTTTGGCGCCGCCACTGAATTCAACACAACTTTTGGGCTTATAAGCAATTGGTATATTACAGAATATTCTTATCTTATCTTATAAACTGACTACTTATTGATTAAATGATGATGATGATGATGATGATGATGATGATGATGATGATGATGATGATGATGATGATGATGATGATGGTGCTCTGCCCGAAGGCAGGTTCATTGGCTTACGCCCCTGGGCTAGTATGCATAGGACAAGGCATAAGGTAATCAATGTGACTTAGCAATTCCCGACTTAGCCATTGGAATTTATCCGTATGCACGAGATAAAATAGCACAGAGCATAACTAATCTACACATTCCTTGCACCCGACGATGCTAAGATGCAAGTCAGAAATTTATTCAAATCAAAGCTCTGTGAATTGTTTGAGTAACGTAGTTTGTAGACATTTTTCTGACTTTTGCTCTATTAAAGAGACAAAGAAGGAAGCTGACAGTCAGCAGCATGTAGGTCTATTTAGAACGGTGAATAAAATACACATTAAACATCGTCAGCCATATCCTATAATTATTCATTGCTTCCCCCAATTCAATAGGTTAAAGCTGAGCGCACATGCGTGAAAGATATTTATATGCGGTCTTTGCCAGCGTGGGGTAAACAGATTCAGACCTAAAGACGGGCCCCAGGGAAATATCGACGGCTGCCTATTGTTCACGCTGTCCAGCTAACGTCGGCCGTCTATTGTTCACAATGGGAATAGCCGGTCTACTCTTACCTCGGAATTGGAATAACGTTATACCTAGTTTAGTTCGCTAATCTCAAGCCATGCATACGGAAATAACCCAGTATTCCCGATTAGGCCAAATTTAAGCCATATTTAAGAGTTATGCCCTTATGTGCATACGGGCCCTGGGGATGAGATGAGTGTGGTGGTTTCCCGTTGCCTTCCCCACAGACAATGATGGGTAAGCAACTTGCCCAAGGTCGCTCCGCAGGAGTTTGCGCCCCTGTGTCCCACACGTGCTAGCCCGAGATATCTAAATCTCTGAATGTCAACTCCCAGCCCGGGGCTTGAACCGCAGTCCATTGCAACCAACAGACGAATGCCGCTCTCACTTACCGGTGTAGCTAACTAGATTAATTATTAATTATTAATTGCACTTATTTCTCTTGCAGCAGTGTCCCAACAGCAAAGCGATGCTAAACGTGCTAAACTCGCCTCACTAAGTGACACAACGGTAAGCTACACGATGCTAAGATGCAAGTCAGAAATTTCTTCGAATCAAAGCTCTGTGAATTGTTTGAGTAACGTAGTTTGTAGACATTTTTCTGACTTTTGCTCTATTAAAAGAGACAAAGAAGGAAGCTGACCGCCAGCAGCATGTAGGTCTATTTATTACGGTGAATAAAATACACATAAAACATCGTCAGCCATATCCTATAATTATTCATTGCTTACTTGGATTGCAACAAAAAGAAAACATTTGTGATAAGAGAAAAACGATTGACAGATAAAGAGTGTGATTTCAGGCGGTTTTTTTTATATTGCCAACCAAGACAAAGTGGGACAAGGATTGCATTTTTGTTCATGTTCTGGAAACACAAATAAACCTGCATCAACAGTTGACTGAGAAGAAAGCCCTGCGATGATGTTTCTATTTTATTTTTGTTTATTAACTGGACTTTTAGCCTTCTAGGCCTACAGCTGGCAATGCTAATTGAATTTCAACATGATCCTTATTTGAACTGTCGTGGTGTAAAAGAGTTGGCTGTTGGATCTTTCGACTTTAATAATCTTGCATCTTATGGGACGCGGTGGTGTAGTGTGGTGTGTTCGTTTGTTTGCAGCCGGAGGGTTGCAGGTTCAAATCCACTCCAAAGCGCCGCGTAGACTAAAGCAAGTCTTCACTCGCAATTGCTTTGGCGCTTCGGCGTGAAAGATGCAGTGTCCGCGCTATAGTCGAGAGCCCCTCTGAGTGGAGAGCTTGAAGGGACGCTATAGAAATGGAGAAATAACAAAATAAAAAATCTTATGCGTAAGATTTCCAAATAAGTGTGTAATGCATTCCACTCTGATAATAACAGATTGTGTGTATTTTACATGTCACCTATAACAGCTGGAAGATCTACCGATGGAGCTACTTGAATGTATCCTCGCTAAAGTCGTAGCAATGGAAGTGAAGGATATGAAATTTGCTAAATGTGCGTGGATCGCAAAATCTGACCTCGTGATAAACCGACTTCGAACTGTATGCTCGCGATGGGGAAGCGTTTGTGCAACCAACTTCTTCCGAAATGAAGTTCATAGAACTATGGACAGCACTGGTTAGTTCAGCAAAATATGAAAATAAACCTTTAGGCTATAATTTTATTACCCGTGCAGTGAACGAAAGTCTGAAAATGGACTTGCATTCAGTGCTTACGTAGACTATAGCACTAAAGCTCCTGCCGAATACAGTTTGTAACCCTTGGCTTACTCAGCCTAGGCATATTAAGCTAAACAATGATAGGCCTACTATTAATAGGCATACGCAAAGGGAACCTGAGAAATTACATTTGGAAACCTCTATGAATAGCCTAACTCATGCTCTTAATATCCTGCTTTGCTTCTTTCAAGTTCTTGCTGAAAAATTGAGATGTCTGCGAACTTTGTAGGGACGTACGAAAGTTTTGAAATGTTGAAAAAATAAGTTTAGTAATTGACCCGAAAATAGTAAATAGTATTAATTACCTTCAAGTTTGTACTGAAATAGTTTATTTATTTATTTCAGAAATTTATATAGCGCCTCTTCAAGGTAGGCTACTCAGAAGCGCTCTCGTCCCAGCCACGGCTAAATAAAACAGTTTAAGCTGAGTTCTGCTACACTGTTTTTACTTTGCGGCTCATTAGCAAAACCATATAAAAAGATTAATGTCATATCCCACACTAAGTCGTTTTCAATTGTAGGCTGAGTTGTTGTTTCATCGTCGACCTCAGATAATTTTTTATATGTTTGAGTTTCTAAAAAGTGTCTTCATCTTCAGAATTTGTGCCAGAGATGGAAAGATAGCTTTAATAAGTGTTATTTTCATTTCGGAAACTTGTTACCAGTTTATCCTTTATCTATGACTTAATCATTTCAGCCACAGTTTTTTCCCCAGCAAACATTCTTGAAAACGCGAGAAACTCATCTCTAAATGCCTCTTTTGGATCTGATGGGCATAGGCTAGGTTGTAAATCGGAAAATGTTGTATATATCACTGCGGTGAATAATCAATACTATAAAGTAGGCTACATTTTGATTTAATCAAAACTGCGTTCATAAACAACTTTATTTCTGACAATAACCATGATTAGCATACATCAATCAATCAATCAATCGTAATTTATATAGCGCCCCTTCAAGGTATCTACTCAGAGGCGCTCAAATAATAGTTACATAGTTACATAGGCTATATTATGAGGTGCATGACTTTAAGAAAATAAGGTCAATGTCCCAATCGCCTCTAATGCAGTTGGGGCCTTCGAATGTGAGAGTACCTGTAGGACTAAGACGACCGTTTAACGTTACTGATTGTGTTTTGCCTCTCCTGCAAAACTTCTGCGTGTGCCCATTACATATTTTTCTGTTTACAATTAATGTATTAGATCGTCAAATTTGTGAAGCAGTCCAATTTAGCATTGGGTCTATATTTATGGTGTGTAGTGCAATGCAATTAATGATTTACTTAGGGCCATTCAGTAGTGCACCCAGTGCAAGAAGTGCGAGAGAAAATTTTAGGCCCATGTAAAATGCCATATGCACTGTTAACCCGATTGCTAACCTGATATTCTTTCTAGTCCATTCACGTCCCAGCTACTCATTTCCTTAGAATGTTATACTGTTATATGGGTTGTGCTACACGGAAATCTGTTATCTGTTATTTAATATTTAGTGAATTTATATTCATGTACGAATTTGACTGTATTCATGAGTCGTGTCTAGTTCGTACATTTTACGCTCTGTGCTCAAGTGAATTCCACCTCCAATGCTCAACGCCGAGGCTCCCTTCGTTCATTTTGACAGGCTGAGCTCCTTGTCCATCGTTCTCGGTCGTCCACAAGGCAGCCCCGAGCTTTCTCGGCTGCTGACCTTGCAGCTTGGAATGGGCTTCCAGTGGCACTTCGTTTTGAGCCAAGGGGTCACTGCATCTCGTTCTATTCTACTCTGAAAACCGCGCCATTTAGCCGCGGTTGATCCAGAAGCGCGTATTAGTGGATACACTGAAAGAGGGCGCCATAAAAACACTAATAGGCCTAATAAATAAACGCATAATTTCACATTTAAAATGGCGTAGGCCTATATAATAAATTGTAATCAATTGTGATGTTACGTTTCGTGTGCTTCGAAACGTCTATCATAATTTGAAAACATTTGTTTAATTATTTTTTGCGCAATTTAGGCTATAGACTATTAACAGTTTGAACTTCTTTCAGCTCAGCAGATTATTCGTTTCGAGATTTTGCATCAGTATCACTTCGAGTATATAGTCCTGGATATAACTTCAGTGAAAGATGAAATACTTATGCTCTGCAAGCCGAACGATGAAGACTACGTTATTAACGTTCTCGATCGCAACAATATGCCAGAAGTGAAGGATGTCATCTCGCTACCGGGAATAAACCCCAAGACCATTATGGGATGCAACGTTTCAAACTGTGTGTATGTACATAACAAGGAAGAGGACCAGTCAATACCAGATTCAGTATTACGCATTACGAAAACCGATGAACATCAGTTTGCACTATCACCATGGATAGCAACTGATCAAAAGCTGTCATTGCTTACCGTATCCGCCAATGGTAACCTAATAACCATATCTGAAGAGGTGACACCGACTCCTGCTGTATTAAGCATTTATGCTGCAAATGGTTTTTTACAGAATAAAGTGATCTTGTACCCAGATATCTATGGGCTCAAACGGGTTGAAAACGTGATTCAAAAATCAAACGGAAATCTTGTTTTGGTCTCGGAGGGCTACAGGGATAGAGCTCAATTGCAGGAAATCGATTCTTTTGGGAGCATTTTACGACAATATCAATCATTACTTCGAGCAGAGTTTGGTGTTAATTTTGCAGATATTTACGACAGGATCCTGATAACTAACGGTCAGGCAAAGTTTGAGCTTTTAGACTCGGAATTTAATTTCCTCGATGTTTGTGATGTGCAGTCGAATGAGGCACAGGTCTTTCGTCCACGCAACCTGCACTTCAATAGCGAGACGAATGAGATCATGTCTAGATATAATTCCATGGAGGATAATACACGCGGAATAGCCATTTTCCGTTTTTCCGCAGCTTAAATGACTTTACGGGTAGATCAATCTATCGGTGACGTGGACAAACTTTTTTTCATTCGTCTTTAATAATTTCAGTATATATCCTGCAACGGTCGAATGTCACCCGCTTCTGTTTTATTCATGTTTGATTATTAACATAGAGTCTTAGGCAAGTCCATTATGGTAGGCTATTCTAAAAAAAATAATGCGTTGACAATGAGCAAAGACATGTTTAAGAGTTGAGTTTGGCTATCTTGAAATATTTAATTTAAAATATATCGACTAACTTTATTCATTACTTGAAACTCTTTTTGTGTATTAATAAAAACTCCTTCTTCATTTTGCTTTATTTTACTTTAAAAAAGCTGTCGTCTGATGTGATGTCATGATTGTGTTACAAAACGGGTCACCCTGCATTTGTTTTGGTGCAATATCAGCTCATGACAATGCAAAACTTGTGAAGTCTAGAACTCTAGATGTCTGCAGAAAGCTACGAATTTAAATTATGGCTGTCAACTGATCGAGGACGACGCGAAGTACTCACGTAGACGTTGTTTATTTCTATGAGACAGAGGACCTTGTTAATGAGCGCTCTGAAGGGTCTAACAACAAGGGCACAGTTAATAAATGTTTTCCGTTTAAAAATTGTTTACATAACGGTTTTCTTATAAGTAGTTGTTTAAGAGATTATATCAGAGCTACATTTTTAATCTTGTGATAGTCTGGAAGCCACATTAACATAGTGATTGTTTGAAAGCAATGTTTACCTACTTTTTGCCCCACTTACTGACCTACCTATTTACCTACTTCCTTAAGAACCAAAGTCAAAGACTAAGGCTAAGGTTATTGTTATGGGGTAGTATGTTATGGGCTATGGTATTAGAGGTAAGGGGTTAAGATTTGGGGAAGTATTAGGAGCTAGGCTTAGGAGCTACGGTTACAGCTAAAGTTAGGAACTAACCTTAGTCCGTAACTTTTGCTGCTAACCCTAGCCCCTAACCATATCGCCTAGCCTTAGCTTCTAAGACTGACCCTGCTCCATAACCCTAGTGTCTGACCCTATAGGCGATAACCTAGCTCCTAGCCCCGTAATCCATCGCCTTACCATAGAGCATAAACAATCATAGAGCCTAACCTTAGTTCCGAACCCTAACCCTTTTGATATGAAATTCACTGTGATCAAATCTATCATAATTTTTAAAGGCATAGTTTATAAGCTCAGCAGAAAGTCAGAGTGCACTAAAATACTAAAAATCCATTGTAGGCTATAGATGTTAAACCACCTTAAATCTTATGTAGTCCATTTACCTAGCAATACACCAATTTAAGAGGAAATGTATTAGTCTATAAGAAAATTTAAAAAGCACCAGCTCACCAGCTTAGGCATGTAGCCTAGTCTACCCGGGAGATGCGACAGATGTAACTCGGTTTATTCAGATGACGAAACAGGTAGACCTATACAAGCAGCCTCCGTCTTTAATTTCGCCGTGAAGTCCTAGATAGAGAATTCTGAAGCGCGTAGTTCAACATGCAGCGATTTCCAGTCTGTTCTTCCACTCATTGCATCTTGGCCAGTGGCGTAGCAATAGGGCGTGCAACCTGTGCAGTGCACGAGGGCCCCGGCTGTTAGGGGCCCCCCGGAGTCAGAGTCAATTTTTTGCTTGAGGGATATTCAGAATGTATTCAAACCTACATCGTACACACCCAGTAATGTGTTTGGTTTTAGCCGGAATGTCCATGATTAGGCCACCTTATTACAAACATCTTTATTCTTTGCAGTGTTTGGCCGGAAGTAGTTGTATTGAATATAAGCATAATTGCGTCATGATCTACGCAGACGCGTTTAAGATTTAGGCTATTTACTTTGTAGTAAAATGTGAAATTTATAAAAGATAACTGCATAGCCTATTTACTTGGAAATTGTAAATTTTTTAACTCTCGTACGGCACTCTTTCTGTCCCCCCAAGTTATGCCTAAGTCTAATTTAAGTGTCGCTACTAAGCGACAAGCACGAGAAGAACGGGTAAAGAAGACCGTCAAAATGCAAAAAAAATTCCGCATTTATGATGCCTGCGGAGAGCAAGCTTGCACCGATGACTACATCAGACATGGGGTCAGAATCAATTTCCGGTTTGATCAGTGCAGAGATGGTGGTTGACATGGATATTGACACTAGCCGAGTAGGCCTTGAACTTCAGAGGCTACGGTAGCTGTTACATCACCAGTGGATTCAGGCTTGACACCTCAAAGTGGTGGATATTTTTGCACAAGAGAAGGCGCGCAAACGAGCATTTTAGCATTTCGGATTTAGACCCCCGTAGTAGGTTAGCTTTAGACTTGATTGAGTCATTTCACATTTGCCAAATTTGTTACATTTTCCCGCTCTTTTAATCAACAAGTCCAAAAGCTTGGACAATTTAAGTAGGGCCTATGGTTGATTGATGATTAATGCTTCAGGAGATAGCCTAAAGCAATTTTTGTGATTACTTAATTTAGTATGGCATTTTAGTTCAATTTTTCTCTGCTGATACGGAGAAGAATATTTAGATAAATTTGTTAAATTAATAAAATTGTGGCTAGTTTATTTTCATTTAGCTATGGTGTTAAATATGCAAATTTCATAAAGGAACCAGGCTTTTGGCACAGCTTTGTTGTTTGAAATCGAATGGAGTTTCAAGCATTTAAGGGCCCACCGCCTAAGCTCTGCACAGGGGCCCCCCAAGACCTTGCTACGCCACTGATCTTGGCCTTCAAGGACTACAGAAAGTCGCAACGTTTTCCAGAATGCAATATTCACCGGCCAGGAGATGATGACAGTGATAGCCTACACAATGTCTTTTGGTTAAGTACGTGGCGGTCATTCTGCGAAGACACTATAGTCTTGTAACAAGTGCTGATACTTTGAAGACGATTCTCTTTCGAATTCGCAGCCAGTGAGATCTTGAAGTATAGGGAGGACTGGTGATGATTATGGTCTGACATTCTGCTTCCGATCAATCAAAACGGAAACCTTTCATTCAAATTCCAATCATATTGAATTCTAATCACCGCTTAGGTCAACGCAGCAGAATGTCGTCTTCTGTTCAACCGAGTCGAAAGCAGCGCTGAATAGTTGTAAAAAACGGTTTTTTCGTTTTTTGTTCTCTCCCAAAAAACGTCGTTTTTTTCGATTTTATTTTTCCCATCGTTTTTTATCGTTTTTTTATTTTTTCTTTAACTTTATTTATTCATTTACTTTCTGTTATTATTCTCCTTAATTTTAATTTTTTCTGATATTTCTTATGTTTTCCGCCAACTCTCAAGGATTCAGCTAACTAAAGTCATTATTTCATGAATTTTCATCGTTTAACATCATCATTTAAGAGATAGCCTGCGTGTAGTAGGTTCCTAATCAATGTTTTCAATGTTAAAATGCGGTTTCATATGTAACAAAGGCAAATTATTTTCCGTTTCCGTTTTTTATCGTTTTTTGTCGTTTTTTATTTATTGGGAAAAAACGAGGTTTTTCCGTTTTTTATTTTATTTTCATCGTTTTTTACATCTATGCAGCGCTGAGATCAAGAAAGTCTATAGAGTGATACATCGACCATTCACTGCGTCGAGCAAGTCGGACAAGACGAGTAGAGTAGAACTGATAACGTCTGTATGTGAATTGAAGATGCCGTGCTAATGGCACCCCGTCAAAAGGGCACCCGACAAAAGAGCGCCGACAAAATGGCGCCGACAAAAGGGCGCCCAACATAATGGCTCTGACATAAGAGTGGCGCTCTTAAAAGAAATATTATCGATGAAGAGTCTGAGTAAATAAGCAGCTCAACGACGACGCGAAAACGAGCAAAATAATACCTAAATATTTCACACAAGGTGTTTGTTGATAGACTACATGCTCCGAGCACATGGAAGAGGTGTCAAAATAAACAAGTCGAGTGTAGAAAGTGGTAACATGAGAGGTTGCAATGGTCCTAATCCCGTGGTGTAAGTTTTATATACAGGGTGCGCCAAAAAAATACTTCCTAGGTTTTTGCCAATGTTTTGATCAAAAGTCAGAATTTCCAGATGAAATTTTACAGGCTTATAGACAATTCATATTCACACATGATTGTGGCCAGATTCCATCAAAATATCTCAAACAGAACAAAAGTTATATCACTTTTAGTGAGGCCACCCACCGTGTTTTGGCGATTCAAAAACAAAACGCAAAAAATTAAGGTTTTTTGCCAGCATCATGGCCAGAAGTAGCCTAAGAATTTCGAAATGAAATTTAAGAGGCTCAAAGACAATTCATATTTACACATGAAAGTAAGATTTCATAAAAATATTTTAAGCAAAACAAAAGTTATACCACTTTTAGTGAGGCCACCTACCGTTTTTTGACGATTCAAAAACGAAACACAACAAAAAGTAACAAAAACACGATTTTATTAAGTCCCATCTCAAATAACTGTTGTCAAATGAACTTGGTAGGCCTAGTGCTTCACAACTTGTGTTCAATGTGCTCACCACCAGTGCCAAAACTTCTTTTGAGTCACTTTGCAAAGTTCTTGATTGACCTGTTGATTAATCTGACAGATTCCTTATTTACCAATTTGATTGTCATCTTGCTAAGTGACTTCTAAGTGACCCGCAGCTACGCTGGTACGCTGTTTCTTTTTGAATAGTAACAATAATGATCATCTTACAATGTCAAGGCTAATTGATACCAATTATTTGAGATGAGAGAAAAAATCGTGTTTTTGTTACTTTTTTGCGTTTCGTTTTTGAATCGTCAAAAAACGGTGGGTGACCTCTCTAAAAGTTGTATAACTTTTATTCTGTTTCAAATATTTTGATGTAATCTGACCACCATGTGCAGATATGAATTGTCTTTAAGCTTGTAAAATATCATTTCGAAATTCGTACTTTTGGTCAAGATATTGGCAAAAAAACTAGTTTTTTGCGCACCCAGTATAAGCAAAGGAAGCATGTCATGGAGGTGTGTAACAGTGTAATGGTTAAATTTGTTTCAAATAGCTCCGTACTGGCAAGCGTAACGTAGCCTGACGTTTCTGGTTCCCGTCATTTAACGAATCTGCGAAAGTAGGCCTATATGTTTGAAATTTTCGGCTTTAAGTTTTTAACTTTTAGTCATATTTCTAGTTTAAACAACTTTTATAGAGTTTGAACTTCTCATTTGAACTCTTAGCCTATTTGTATTTCTGAAATAATTTCTTAGCTTCTACATCTCGTTAAACATTAAAGTCATGTAGGCTATGTAGTGGTGGATCACTTGCCTTTTTCAAATACTTTTTTTCTTCCGCGATATCTTTCGCGATACTATTTCTTTTAAGAGCGCCGCTCTTCTGTCGGGCGTCCTTTTGTCGGGTACACTTTTGTCGGCGCCCTTTTGTCGGGCGCCCTTTTGACGGGTCATCCGTGCTAAGCTAGACTATTTAGGCCTAGCCTACTTGCAAAAGTAGACTAGAGTATTTTATTTATTTATTTCTCCATTTCTGTGGCGCCGCTTCAAGCCAGCTACTCAGATGTGGTCCCGACTATAAGCTTACAGCGCGGCCACTGCATCAGAGTTTCACGCCAAAACGCCCGAGCAATTGCGAGTAAAGGGCTTGCTCCAGGATTCAAGGTCCCGACGTGGCGGCTTGAGGTGGATTCGCACCTGGAGTCTGGTTTTTGGTATCTGCAATTGAGCTTATTGACGGATGGACGGACGGATGGATTGATGGACGGACAGTCCAAGTTCGTCTTGCAGTCCAAGTCAAACACATGCGACCGAAAAATGTAGCGTCTCGGCAGCTGTCTCGAAATTGCTTGACCTCGACGAACTCAAACTTAAATAATAGAATTAATATAACTACGCCTCAGGATATCTCAAACTGTGCCAAAGGATATCTTAAGATAGTCTGAGCATGTGTCAAGCCAGGATAAAGGAGGAGGGTTCCCCATGGGAGGAGGCTGAAGAGCGGTCGACGGACATTGATGAGCGGAGAAGTACATTGCCCGATGTGCAGACCTGCACGGGAAGGACAATAAGTGACAATAATAGTAATAAATTTTACTCCTTTCATCATTATATTTATTATTAATATACTAGTAATTACTATTATTATCATTATTATTATTATTTAAAAATGCCGAACCCATTCCGTACTTCAGCACGATTATTGAACAGCATTATAAATAAATTTGATGAAAAATAACTAATTTTCCTGTTGTAACAAGCATTTAAAGCATTCTTTTCTAGTTTTCATCTAAAACGCAAGTGTTCATCCCGTTTGGTAAATAGCCTAAATAATAAAAATGGCAATGATAATACCAAATCAACAGTAAGGAATATGGATAATAGTAATCAACATAGTGGTTGATGTTGTTAACTTTTATTAAAATAGCAGAACATTATTTAATTTTTAATTTTAAAGTAATACGAAGATGTCTTATTAAAAACTTAGCGCTATAAAATGCGAACCTCTTGAAATTTATTTTAATAATTGTGCAGCGTCACAATAATATAACAGTTTCCTGACGCACGCATAGTATACGTTGGCAGTTATGAAAGGCGTCTAAGTCAAGACGTCGAAAGCCTGCTTTCATTTTATGGGTATATTTCCCAACCGGAGTCAAATTGCAGAAATTTCGGTCTTTGCCTTTGGATAAATCACACAAAGAGTAGAATAATGGTTTTAAATTTTTTAATTCATTGTTGGGCATAAGTTAATTGAAAAAAGTAATTTTAATCATAATATTTAAATGATTAGCATAAGAAAGAAAATTCCAAAGTCCAATTTTTGGCCAAAATCTCGTTGTCCTTTTCCATGGTGAGTCACTTAGACGTTATGAATCAATGGCAGTTGAAGCGTTTTATTAATGTTTAATAATTTTAAATCATTAAACTAAGATGTGACTATAGTTCTACACGGTTTCGCTAAATTTATTAATTAAATTATTAAGCAAAAAATAAATTAAATCGTTGTCCCCAAAAATGTCCTACAACACCGTTACCAATAGGTTTGCGCCATCTGTGGAATAACTTGAAAGCTCTCGATTTTGGAATTTACATCTTCGATACCAGGGAACCAGCCTGCATTGATTTCACCACCTAGAAATTAAGATGGCCGCTTGTTTCTGCTGGCAATTTACGAAAATTTATCAGGCAGCGCAATAGTATATCAAATAGTTACAACTCCGATACCACAATTACAACATTTTGTGTACATACAAAAAATTTCTTATCTGAAACTGACATTGGAAATGAGAGTCTAACCACAATAAACTAACTGTAGGTAAAAGTAACGGTGTTGTATATTTTAACAACTCCGTTACCGATTTACAACTCCGTGACCTATTTACAACTCCGTGACCGATTTACAATGCCATACCTTCTTATTAAAATGAATTTATTTAATGGTGCAAATAAATAATTCATCATCAGAATAATTTGTATAATATTTTAATGTTTTCTTAGCACTAATTGATCACTAATTATAAGCAGTAAAGGTAAATAAATGGGATAACGGAGTTGTAAATAAAGTAACGGTGTTGTATATTTTTAAAATTAATAACAAATGAAACATGAAAAATTAAGCCAAAATGTGTCGAAATTAAGCTCTGCTCATTATCAAGTCTACTTTATCCTTTTTATTAAAAAAGTATTTTTCCAATTTTTTCCAATTTTTTCTACCTTTTATTTTCTGAAATTCTATTTCTGCAATTTGACTCCGGTTGTGAAATATACCCTTATAACTATGACTTATTGCGTTTAATTGACCTTTGCAGTAGCACTTAAGTTTTTTTGTTTCTTTTAATAAACTCAGCGCTTTCCAACAACCATTGGTGTTTACCAATACGGTTGTTGTTACAACCATTGGTGCTTACCAATACGGTTGTTGTTACAGCCATTGGTGTTTACCAATACGGTTTTTCAATTCAATTCAAAATTATTTATTGATACCTCAATCAACATAATTATCCAGAACATGGTAATAACACAAGTCAAATTAAAGTACTAATGCGCTTGGCAAAGAAGTTCGGATATAGATTAGGGAGCAATAGGCACTCCAGAAGGGACAAGTCCCGCTTAGTAGGGGCCTATATACCAGGAAGAGGCTGAACAGGATGGTTGGTGTGATTAAGTAAGGGATAGACGTTATTTTGACTATATAACATTTATACAGAAAAAGTTACGTAGGCTATATTAAATTCTTAACTACAACTTAACTAACAAACATAAAGCTAAGTTTAAGTAATAAAAATTAGTGTGTGTGTTGTTACAACCA
>CATKHU010000028.1:0-2500 GCA_949752735.1 Lumbricus terrestris
GTAGTGTTATGCAGGCTCCACTCTAGTCTGGCGCTGCATGCTAGGCCTTGCTCCTGCCTGCCTTTGTGAGCTCTGTAGCCCTACTCTTAGTTCCTCGCCATTCCGCTCCCTTTGTTCGACTGAACAAAGTCTGCTCTCAGTTCCTTTTGCTCGTACTCCACTCTGAAGGTCCAGAAAGAGGTGTTCGCGATGGTACAACCCTCAACCTGGGATGATCTTCCTCTGACACTCCGCTCCGGTTCCAAAAATCCTTCTCAAACTTTCGTCTCTTATTTTAAGTCAGTTTTATTTGGACGCGCTGAGATTGGGAGCGCCTCTAAGTAGCCCCTTGAAGAGGCGCTATATAAATGCATTTGATGAATGAATGAATAATTTAGAAGTCAGAGAATTTCTAAGCATCCACAAAGCCACCGGGGCTTTACGAAATCAAGTCCGTTTTGGCAAACTGCTCTCTTCGTTCCTGTATCGGGTCAAAATCCGGTGAGGTCAAACCTGAGAGACAACAATAATCATGGTGCTCCGGTGTTAGTCAGTAATGATGTTAGTGGTATAATGGTGGTGTAAAGGTTAGTCGGGAGAGTTCGGTTTTCAGTCGTGAGTGGAAAGTAGGCTTAGGCTATTGTTATGTAACAGAGGTGGAATAGGCCTAAGCGGAAGAGATGTTTGATTAAGGGGTGAGGTAGGATCAAATAATTATGAGCCAACTGGTCATTGGGAATTCCGTTTAAAGAGTTGTTGTTTCCTTCTACTGACCTCTTTTGCAACGTGATGGAAATCGCAAATCAATATTCCGACGTTTGCGATTAATTTCGCTTTCGTTTTGCAAATCTTTTCCTGCAGTGCATCTATTCATAGCGTTCGTTTAAGGAAATATTTCTAAGTTGTGCTCGATAGTTCGATAGTTTTTGCTTTACTGAACGATGCTGCTATGATTATAAACGCTAACTTCTTAAGAAGTTTAATATAATGGCTACTGATTTAACAATAGACACATAGGCCTATTATATGAGAAATATAAATCCTACTTCGTGGTTGCGTCAACAATGCTCAATGTAAATTGGTTGGCGTCTATTTTTAGGAAGGAACTTTGCGCATCATCGCAAACACGTCACTCGTTGCAGCGCCGGAATATTTGTCATTCTCTCTCTCTCTCTCTCTCTCTCCTCTCTCTCTCTCTCTCTCTCTCTCTCTCTCTCTCTCTCTCCTCTCTCTCTCTCTCTCTCGTCTCTCTCTCTCTCTCTCTCTCCCCTCTCTCTCTCTCTCCCTCTCTCCTCTCCCTCTCTTCTCTCTCTCTCTCTTTTTTTTCTCTCTCTCTCTCTCTTCTCCTCTCTCTCTTCTCTCTCTCTCTCTCTCTCTCTCATCTCTCTCTCTCTCTCTCTCTCTCTCTCTCTCATCTCTCTCCTCTCTCTCTCTCTCTCTCTCTCTCTGTGTCTCTCAGTGCTTAAAGTGCAAAAAAGGAAGTGACTGGACGCTCTTTACCTTTCGAAAAGAAGTGCTTGGACGCCCCTTACCTTTTCAGGCATTGCTGGCCAATAAGTGACAGGACGACGTTCATATTTTCAAATAAGTGCATGGACGCCGTCCATGACCGTCCAGGCACACTTTAAGTCCTGGTGTCTCTCTCTGTCAGTCTGTCGAGCTATCTGTCTGCGGGCTATCTGTCAGCATGTTTGTATGTCTGTCTGTATAATCATCTGAGAGATATAGAGATACAGACAGAGAAAGACATAGACAAAGACAAAAACAGCTAGAGACATATAGAGTGTGTCCTTTACTATCGATCTGTCTGTCTGTTATTGAACGCTACTCTGTTTCATAGTAAACCAACTGGCTTCGTTTCAAACTAATTGTGACACATGCGTTCCAAATCCGTCGTTTGACGTTTTTGACTTTTTGTTCCGTTATATTCTACAGTTATTCTGCTTCAAAATGCTTTTTACAGAATGAAAATATCTTTTTTTCTAACTGAAGATATCTGAAATTATATTCGTTCGATTCTGTAACTTGTAGAATCACAACAAGGGAGAAAATTGAGCTCAAAGTTTCAGCACATTTGTGTCATAAAAGTCCTTAGTAACCATTAATTGAATATTCTGCAATTTTGCTGGTCAATAAATGGGTATATTATGTATCGAATACAGCAAGCGGCATCCAATTCGAGCAATTACTTTCCACATTGGGACTGAATTACAGGCAAATGCTGAATTACCGAAGACGAATGAATGAGTCAGTGAAATAACATAGGACAAACAAACGCTTCCAAGATCGAGTAGCCTACTCGGCCAGGAGCGACATAATTGTATCGAACCCTATGAGTGTAATATTTCAAACACACAATCAACCAGGCACTACAAGATGTGGACCTTTGTCCATTTATAATGTAATGAATGTAAACATTGCAACTGATAAGCAACGTCTTACAAGTAGGCCTATTACCCTATCGATCGGCTTCCTCAAATAAATATTTACCTAGCAGCTTAGTCTAGAGAGAAACATGAAT
>CATKHU010000028.1:12500-19569 GCA_949752735.1 Lumbricus terrestris
TACATGCATACATACATGCATACATACATTCGCAGGCACATACATAATATTACATATACATGCATATTATACATACATGCACCACTGCATGCATACATACTTACCTAGAAACATACATACATACATGCATTTATACCGACATGCATACATACATGCATAGGCTACATATATACATACATACATGCAATTATATATGTATGTTTGTGTGTATATAAACAAGTATGTATGTATATATGTTTGGGGTCCGTTCGGACCCCAGTTGGTAAACAACGTATGTAAAATGTGTTGGTAGGATGAAGGTTAAAGTGAATAATCTAGGAAAAGATTAGTTACGCCCTGCAATCAGCAAACATTATAGATTGGCTTTACGTAACGTAGAGTTTTAGCTATAATTCACGGTGAGTGCGAAGAAACATAATCGAAGACCACGTGAGTAACAATATCTGTACTTTGTAGAAAGCATCTGAAAGCGATATGCGTTGGAATGAAATAGTTGTCTTCCAAGCAGCATCATAACGAAATCGACTGAGGGCAGCCTAAACCAGCGTTTCCACCAAATAAACTGATAATATTTTGAGGATTGGCATAGACGCAATTCTATAACGTGCAGTCGATCGAGTCGATCGCAACCCGGTCAAGTCGTGTGGATCGAAAAATCGTCGACTCGATCGACTTGCGTTTTCCGAAGTCGACTCGATCGTTGTTTCATCGACTCGACTTAGAAATATTTTATTCATTATTTTTTGAAGTCTCAAAGTGACATAATTATACAGGATAATAATGACGTAGGCCTAATTGAGTTTTTGCACACAAGTGCAGCTAATGAACCTTTTGGCAGCTGGCGATTTCGTGTTAGTAGGCCTAGACTGTGAAAGTTGACTAGAGACGTTTTCGATCTGAGCTGAATTGAGAACAGGGGCGGATAAAGAAATTTTCGAAGTGGGCCCAACATTTTTGGTCTTGGGTCGTCAAAACATTTCGTTGGTCTTCCGCCGACAAATTTTGTTTGTCTTTTCCCAAATGCTGTAGACAAATGCGGACAAAGAAAGACTAAGCTTATAGAGGAAACAGTCCAAACGCTGAAACAAAGAGTAGGCTATCTTCTGCGAAGGCAAGTAGGCCTACCTGAAAATGGAATGACAATGAAAGTCTAGAAATCAAAGATGCATTTTAAACATAAGGTAAAATAAATTGTAGAAAGTTACAGGTCACATTGTGGCGGACACGCCACATGCTATGTACCATGATATTGGTGGCGTTACGGAAACTGGCGGCAGTAGCTATGACTCTCGTTAGGTAGCCATTTCCCCTTGTAAAAAACCTGTATGGAAGACCAAATACGACTTCCATGCCCGTTCATAGTGTAGACATGGTTTTCCTGTGGATTAAAGCCTGCCTCACGGTGCGGTGCTATTAATGTAGAGTAGTGACCGACTACTCTGCGCGTACTGTGAACTTCTTCATAGTGATTTCGGTTGTGTTCGACTGTCCTTCTGACAGTGGCAACATTGGTTGTTCGAATACGATTTTGGCGATCCTGATTCATAGCTGAAGCTATTGTACTCGGTTGTGAGAGCTTTCGGTGACGATCTTTCAGGGTGCTCTTCCCTGTCATCGATCTCACGGGGTTCAACCTTCCGTTTGCGGAGTGAAAGCTCAAGGAATGATACAGAATTCGTGATCTGCCTAGTGGGTGATCCCAGTATCATGTGAAGGTTCCGTTGACTGCGCTCTACAGTCAAAGTGTCTGTTTCTTTAACGTAACGCGAGTGTTGCGAGGTTTTGTTCGGAGACGCTGCAGCTCCATAGGTTTGCAGAAGATTGTGGATAAAGTACGTTCAAGTGAAAACATATATATCCGCGCATCCTTACATGTAAACTGTCCGGCATTGGACCGCCGACAGTTGAGTCTCTTATTGATCTGTTGTATCCTGGGTGTGTGTGTTGAGACGAGATTGGTTCTGTACTTTGCATCTTTGGTCAACTGTGACTTTGCATCTGTCTCGTTGGTGAAGGCTACGTCTGCCGCCGACGAATTGATCGTCTGTCTTTGTGCATTTGAACGCCGTCGACAGGGCCTCGTTTGACTGCTTGAAATTGTCTGGTGTCCGCGAGAACTTCAACTCATTGCTCAGTACCTGGGTTGCGTGGCAGTCCGTCAGGTGTTCCTTGCCTGTTGTCTCCGAGTGAGCCGGCTAGTGAGGCCTAGCGCTACGAGTGGACGCCTTGTGTACCTTCTCCCAAAGGACACATGGCAAATATTTTTTCCGATAAGTTCCATAGGCAGAGCAGCAACGGGTGGTTCCGAACAGCTTCCTCTTGGAGGACTGGCATCGGTCGAGCGACGTTCGCCGTCGTTGGTTACTTGTTGCAGGCGTTGATCTCGCCTTGGTATCGGTCCTGTGAAGCTGTGGAAGCCGCTGAGTGCGTGCTGAGATCGTGACGGTCTCTGGCGTCTGAGAGTTACGCCTTGGGTGTATAGTCCGCCCCGGTCGGCCCAAGTGGTTCATCGTTGGTGAGACGGGTTAACTCCTGCGGTCCTCTGCCGGGAAGGCGACCCGCAAGTGTCTGTCGGTCTCGGCGTTGAGCAGTAGCTCTCGCCGTCAGTCTTCAGGGTGAGGCGAGCACCGAAGGCGATCGTTTGGAGTCGGGTCATCGGTGATTCCGAGTGATTCCCCGGGTTTCGGTTCCAGTAATTGAACCCGTGCTCTGTCCGTCGCCGTTGCAGGAAACGACGACATGGAAAAGTTGTCTCGGCGCATCCTAGGGTTCAGGCCGCTGGAATGGCCGTGGTTTCTGTCACTTTGGTCGCCGGAGATGAGAAAATGCGCAATGTTCCCCATTGGTGGTGATGGTTTATTGCTACCCGTCGGTGGCGATGGTTCGACGGCTGCCGGGTGCAGCGTGGTGCGAAGAAACGTTAACCGGTCGGGCGGGAGAACGAAACCCGCGGCCGCGAAGGGTGGCTTCCGTCGAGGGCCTTCTGCCGGTGAAGTTACGAACTCTGTGTTGAGAGACGGCCATTCTCTTTCTCAGGATGTCGCCTACTCGGTGACCGCCCACGAGGCGGAGAGTGGGTCCGAAGCCACGGGGCTGTATACCCGTTCGCGGGCGTCCATTTCATGGTCTTCCTCTTCCACCGATGAAGGCGGTGATGTCGCACACGCAGCCCTTAGTGACTCGGGAGGCTCACAGCGTCCTGGTAAAACGGAGTATCTCCCGGTGTAAAGGTTTTAGATTACCCCCTCCTAAACATTACCCCCCTGCAAACTGTAAATTGCATCAATCTTCGCATTTATTGCACTAAAAATATCAAAAAATTCATCCCGCTTCTTGTTTTGGTCTGAAGATTTTCATCCGTCATCCGACTTTGTGGTTTTTTATCAATATTTTCATCTGTAACTAAATTACTATTCGCCGCTGAAGTTTACATGGAGAAAATGGCTTCGAGGCTATTATTTTTTCGGATCAAAATATTGATAGCAAACCACGAAGTGGGATGACGGATGAAAATCTTTAGACCAAAACAAGAAGCGGGATGATTTTTATGATTTTTTCAGTGTAATAAATGCGATGATTGATGCAAATCTAGTTTTCGGGGGGTAATCTGAAACCGGTTTCAAGTTACCGGAGGGTAATGTTTAGGAGGGGGTAATTTGAAACCTTTACACCGGGACTTAGGCAGCCAGATACCCTCGGTAACTTAGGTGCTACCGAGAGAGTAAGGACGCCACAAAATTAGAGTTAGGCAGGACTGTACACGAGGGTATACGCGGGTATACATCGTATACTCACCTCCGGAAAATATGGCATCGCATACTCACCTCCCGAAAAGTAGGGCATACTCGGATAAAAAGCAATGAGCACCGTACACGTTAGTAAATCAGGAGCACGGCTGTTCAAGAGTTTTTTTGGGCCCGGATGACTAAAAAAAGGCCGTCAGATTTCTCAGACGGCAGATGAACGAACTTTCCCCGAAATTTTGGCCGGATGACTTAAAAAGGTCGTCAACAAATTTTCTCCCGGTCAGCGTGTACTCACCCCAAAATTTACCAGTACAAACCTGGACTTAGGCTATTTTCTAGGTGCTTTTGTCCGTGTTACTTAATAACCAAGACTTTTGTCAAGATATAAAAAAACTAGCTGGTTGCCCTGTAAATTAAGTATTCGACCAGTTCCGTCCAAAACCTCATCACACAACACCCCACCACACTCCTACCTCTAACGGTATGCCACCCGAGAAATTTGAGTTTCAGGAAAATTTCCACATCTATTCCATCCCCCCTCCACCCCCACCTCATACACCTCCCACCCCTCCACCCCCAACCTCCTCCCACCCCACCACCTCCACTCCACCCCACCCCAAGCCACCCCACCTCCCACCCCATCCGACTCCACCCAACCCCTCCAACTCCAGCCCCCCACCCCCACCCTACCCCACCCATCCCCATCTCCCATCCCACCCCAAACCCCCACTTCTCAACCCCCCAACCCCCCCAAACCCCACCCACCACCCACCACCCATCACCCAATCCCACCCTCTCCATCACCCACCCATCCATACCCCAAACCCACCACCACCACTCCACTCCACCCCAAGCCACCCCACCCCACCTCCCACCCCATCCGCCTCCACCCCACCCCTCCACCTTCAGTCCCCCCACTCCCACCCCACCCCACCTCCACCCCACCCCATACCCCACCCAAAAGCCCCACTTCTCGGCCCCACAACCCACTCCACCCCACCACCCCACCCACTACCCATCACCCCATCCCACCCCTCCACCTCCACCCTACCCCACCCCTCCACTTCACCCACCCAACCCCCCGACCCCACCCCCTATACCAGCCACCTTCTCGACCACCATACCTCGACCCCACTCTACCACTCATCCACCCCTCCACCCCAACCCCACTCCACCATTCCCACCCCACCGCCAACCCCTTCCCTACCCGCCACCACTCCACCCCACCCCAAGCCACCCCACCTCCCACCCCATCCGCCTCCACCCCACCCCTCCACCTTCAGTCCCCCCACTCCCACCCCACCCCACCCCACCTCCACCCCACCCCATACCCCACCCAAAAGCCCCACTTCTCGGCCCCACAACCCACTCCACCCCACCACCCCACCCACTACCCATCACCCCATCCCACCCCTCCACCTCCACCCCACCCACCCAACCCCCCGACCCCACCCCCTATACCAGCCACCTTCTCGACCACCATACCTCGACCCCACTCTACCACCCATCCACCCCTCCACCCCAACCCCACTCCACCATTCCCACCCCACCGCCAACCCCTTCCCTACCCGCCACCACTCCACCCCACCCCAAGCCACCCCACCTCCCACCCCATCCGCCTCCACCCCACCCGTCCACCTCCAGTCCCCCCACTCCCACCCCACCCCACCTCCACCCCATACCCCACCCAAACGCTCCACTTCTCGGACCCACAACCCACTCCACCTCCCACCACCCCACCCACTACCCATCACCTCATCCCACCCCTCCACCTCCACCCTATACCACCCCTCTACCCCACCCACCCAACCCCTCGACCCCACCCCCTATACCAGCCACCTTCTCGACCACCATACCTCGACCCCACTCTACCACCCCTCCACCCCAACCCCAATCCACCATTCCCACCCCCCCCCCCCGCGCCAACCCCTTCCCCACCCTCCTCCACCGGTACGCGACCCGTGAAATCCGTCCTGGCAAAAGAGCTGACCTTAAACACCTCTAAAAAGTTGTCAACCGCTGCTTTTATGCGCATGGTACCGAGAAACGGGCTGGCAAAAGCGCTGTTCTTAAACACCTCTAAAACGATCGTCAGCAGCTGCTTTTGTCCGTAATTGTGTATGGGACCAAAAAAGTGCAGTGATAAGTCTGTGGGGGCAATGTTCAACAGGGAAAGTGGTTTTCACCCCCACTCTGGTCCCCATGGTGGAAGAGATTCGCGAACCCCTCCACTGCGTGTCCGATGCCGAGGCGGACACAGTAGTGAAGGTTTGGAGTGAAAAGCTCAAAAACTTTGGAAATGCATTCAGGTTAAACAGACAGACAGACAGAATCTTCTCTTTATTTATGTAGATATAATTATAAGATTGTTGTAATTTTGCGATTCAAGCTTAATACTGGGTGTCAATTTTAGAATTTATTAACAACACTTATACTTGGGCAATTTCATGGTAAGTATCTTCTAATCGCACTATGCATTGCAGTGTGCAATTGTTTCATTTAACCCTCGGAGGCTAACCTATAAAAAAATCACATATTGGATAACCTGGGGTATATTTTTCACCCCACATCATTTGATGCCTATTATATAAAATTAGACTATGTTTGATCAAAAATGACGCTAAATTCAAGTTCAGCATGGAATTGACAAACTATGAAACCTAACTAAGTTAAAATATCAGCGTAATCATCGAGTCCACGGTCATCTATACACAAGTAACGCTTTGTTACATGCTTTCCACATACAAAGTTGCAACACGTAGGCTAGGTTTATGACATCAACGATTTCAATATTATCTAGCTCTGAGACATCATTACAATCAACAAACTCATCGCTATCATAATTTTCATAACATTAATATAAATTCTGGTATCAGTTTAGCTGCATTGGCTGCAGATAACCGCCGAAACCTCTTCAACACAAATAAATTATTTATAACAATGGCCATTATATGACGTCGGTCACGTAACCATGCATTCAAAATAAAAATATATAAAAATGTCGAATTAAGCAAAAATCATCTATGAACAGATACACAAAAGCGCATGGCATAATTTCAAAGCAGTAAAATAATTCAGGGCAAATACTGGCAGTGGGGTGAAAAAAACACCCCAGGTTAGCCTCCGAGGGTTAATAAGCAAAACATAAATTCCTGCTTACTGTTGCAAAGCAAGATTGTTGAATACGTATGGGGGTAAGAAGGGCATGCCAGCCTTGTCTTCAACAACGGGTAAGTGAGGCATGATATTCATACCCCACAGGGTGGGGCATGTGTGGCCTGTTG
The DNA here is from genome assembly GCA_949752735.1 of Lumbricus terrestris. Taxonomy (NCBI): domain Eukaryota; kingdom Metazoa; phylum Annelida; class Clitellata; order Crassiclitellata; family Lumbricidae; genus Lumbricus; species Lumbricus terrestris. Next base: position 19,531 of record CATKHU010000028.1, read on the forward strand.
GGAACCTCCACCCCAAGCCAGATTGTGATGATGGTATCG